>JAKTWB010000082.1:262043-435864 GCA_030560845.1 Pichia scutulata
AAAAAATTAAAAAAATCTGTAAACTAGTCTAATTTTGGGGAATTTATTCGTCAAAAAAAAAAAAAAAAAAAAAAAAATAACACAAAAAATAAAATAAATTGCGCCTCTCGATAAATTTGAGCCACCGGCCCATTTTTTTTACTGAAGCAGCCCGTAGGTTTGATTTTTGGATTTATGTGCGGTAAACCCATCGCATAATTGTTGCATGTTTTCTTAGAAAGAATTAGACTACCTTACAATAACACTTCAACTCGTTCAATCATGACCATATTTGTTGCCTCCTTGTATGTACACGACTACTTTCTGTTATTTTAGTGATTTTTTTACAAATCAAAAAAAATATATTCAATTTTGTACAAGCCCACAATATTATACCGGAGTTTCAGAAATACTAACATTAACATTCTTTATCTAATAGATTTTTACCTTACACTGTTCGGTTTGAGCTTGATTCTGAATCGGCAGAACAGTTTTGTGGTGATGATTCACGGACTGATCTATTTGAATCAGTTAAGAAAAACACAGTTGAAACTAGTCATGAGGATGTTAATAGAGGTATTAGAAAAGCATCATTTTTAAATGATGACGATTCGAATCTTTCTATCATTCAATCCTTAACACAATCTAATCTCTCATCATCAAATTTATCTATTGTTGAATCAATTGATTCTGAGGATGAAATTGATCATCATATTTATGATTCAAATTATGATTCAACAATGTTGATTGATCATTTGAATAAACATCAAAATAGTCACTATTCTGATGCAACTTCTGATGCAACTTCTGATGCTAATTCAGTATCTTCAACTAGTAGTCTAATTAACCATAAAGTCAGAAGTAATGATTTTCCATCTAACGTACCAATGGCATCCCCTTTACATACAAATCTGCAAGAATTCCCATCCTCGTCATCTTCAACACATCATATACCAACTCGTTCACATACTAATTCACAACTAACTTCACAACATAAAATTAGA
The DNA here is from genome assembly GCA_030560845.1 of Pichia scutulata. Taxonomy (NCBI): domain Eukaryota; kingdom Fungi; phylum Ascomycota; class Pichiomycetes; order Pichiales; family Pichiaceae; genus Pichia; species Pichia scutulata. The sequence continues at coordinate 263,027 of JAKTWB010000082.1, forward strand.
TCGCCATCAACATCATCAGTTTCTTCACGACAAAATATGTCAGTTCAGGATTTCTTTTTCAATAATCCCAATAAGAATAAAATGCCGTTAAGTTCAACATCATTAGATGATGTTCCTGTTACGCCAATACCATCAGCATCAACTGGTAGGTTGGTCAATGATCAGTTACCACATAATAACCCTTATGGTAAATCTTCAACATCAGTGAATGATAGTGATAACAATCGAACATTAATCAAACCAAGACCTCAACTTAGAAATACTACACCACAAACATCAGTTAATGAAATAGTTCAGAAGAAGAGTTTAATAGAACCTAAATTATCAAGTATGAGAATAAACAGAATTTCACATTCGAATTTAAGAAATCTGAAAACATCATCCATCCTTTCATTAGATAAAAAATTAACAAGAGAAAATGATCATGAAAAGCAGCCATTTACCATTAACAATGATACTTATAACCCAGATTCAGTTTCCAAGAACTTTACCGATTTACTACAAAATGAAGAAGATAAAGTTTTAGAAATGCAATACAATAAAATTTCACCTTTTGGTGGTTTTTCTAGACCACATAAATTTACTGATGATAAAAACTCTTTTTTTGAAACTGCAAAATGGAAGATTACCGATTTTGATAAGGGTAATGGAAGTTTAATTAAATCTGTTGAATTAGCCAGATCTAATAATGTTGATGATTTCAAATGGGTCGGTACAATTTCAATCCCAACAAATGTTTTATCTGAAAAAGTCAAGGGTGATATTTCACACGAATTATTAACCAACTATAATTCAAAACCTGTTTTCATTGATGATGAAATTTTTCAAGGTCATTATAATTCTTTTTGTAAGCAAATTTTATGGCCAATTTTTCATTATCAAATTCCAGACAATCCAAAATCTAATGCCTTTGAAAATCATTCTTGGAAGTATTACGAAAAGGTTAATGAAATATTTGCCCAAAAAATTGCCAGTGAATATAAAGAAGGTGATATTGTCTGGGTTCATGATTATCATTTAATGTTATTGCCAAAATTACTTAGAAAAGCAATTCCAAATGTTAAAATTGGCTTTTTCTTACATATAAGTTTCCCATCAAGTGAAGTCTTCAGATGTTTAGCACAACGTAAAAATATTTTAGAAGGTATGCTTGGGGCTGATTGTATCACATTCCAAAATGAAGAATATATGGCGCACTTTTTACAAAGTTCAAATAGATTATTACTTGCAGATTTTAATAATCTTGGAGTTTATTATAAAAAGAAAATTACTGTCGTTTCTTATAATCCTATTGGTATTGATTTTAACCAATTGAACAAACAAGTAAAGTCAAATGTTGTCAAAACTTGGAAAGATTTAGTCAATGACAGATGGGCGGATAAGAAATTGATTGTCAGTAGAGATAAGATTGATAAAATCAGAGGTTTAAAGGAAAAGTTGTTAGCATATGAAAAGTTTTTAGATTTTCACCCAGAATTTTTATTTAATACAATTCTAATTTTAATTTGTGTTTCAAATAATTTGAATGATGATGATGATGATTATAAAAATGAAGTTTTACAAATTGTTGAAAGAATCAATTCCAAAACCAATAATATTTCAATTGATCAACCGGTTATTTTATTAAATCAAGATATTGAATTTGATCAATATTTGGCATTATTAACAGAAGCTGATATTTTTATTGTATCAACATTAAGAGAAGGTATGAATTTAACTTGTCACGAATTTATTTGTTCAACACAAAAATTACATTCCCCATTGATTTTAAGTGAATTTGTTGGATCAGCTTCAGTTTTAACTGATGGTCCATTAATTTCAAATCCTTATAATATAAATGAAGTTGCAAATCAAATTTACGAATGTTTTACAATGTCTGATGATGAGAAATTTGATAGATGGAACAAAACATTTCAGTCTGTTCTTAAAAATGATTCAAATTCATGGATTAAGAAATGTTTAGCAGATATCAAACTTGCATGTAAGAATGCAGATGTTAACAATACAATTAATAAGTTGATTCCATTAACAAAAGAAAAGTACTCGAGTTTATTTAAGGATGATGCTAATAAAAAATTATATGTTTTGAATTTAGATGAATTAACTGATAATTTGGAAATTCATGGACATACAATTAAATCTTTACAACAGCAGTTAATTAACAAAACATTGATGAACTTATCTTCAGATCACAATAATGCTGTTTATATATTTAGTTTATTTCAAAGATCTGAATTATTAAGATTGTATGGTAGAATTCCAGATATTGGACTCATTGCAGAAAATGGTGGATTAGTTAAACCTCCAAGATCTAAAGTGTGGTACAAAATTGTTGATGATACAGAAAAGGCATGGATCCCATTGGTTGTTGAAATTATTAACTCATTTTGCGAAAGAATACCTGGATCCTATATCAAAACTGAAGAATGTAACGTTATGTTTTATACCGATTCTTCAATCAATATTGATAAAGATTACAAAAAGGGATTGATTGGTGATTTAATTACACATATTAATGAGTTGTTTGGTAAAGATTATAATGTCCATGCAACATTATCAAAGGGTATTGTATTCATTAAAGAAATGAATTTAATCAGAAAATCATTATTATTTGTTTGTGAGAAAAGTTCAAATAATTCAAACATTATGAAATTATCTTTATCGGGATCATCAAAGCTTGCATCACCAATGATTCAAACAATTAGTTCTTCAACTGAAAATTTAACATTAGCAACTACTCCAATTGCCTTAAGCACAAGTAGCGCATCATTATTACCCCCTAATAATGATGATTTTACACCATTTGTGAAATTTTTTATTTGTGGTTCGATTACTACAGTCGATGAAGAAATTTATGAGTTTTTCAATACATATTGTGATTCTAACGATATTAGTAAAGAAACTAATTTGATAGCTATCAGAGTTAGTCAAAATGATCCAAATAGAACCGTTGCAGAGTATTCACTTTGTGGTATTAATAATTTGATGACGCTCTTAAATTGATTTTAGACAACTATTTTTACCTATTTTATTTATTTGTATTTATTTTCAGTTTTGATCAAGTATATAAAGTAGATCTATATACAACACATAAATATATTTTAACAAATTATAAACTATGACAAAGTTAGCGTCTTTTTCCTTTATAATAACTGTCATTTCTATGTGACTCATTATTATGTTTATACCAATCATTATCTGAAGTGTAGTAATCATTATAATTACGATTCCTATTATTACGGTTATTAGAATTATTATTATTTGAATTTGTATGTGGCCTTTTACTCACATTATAGAACAAATCATTTTTATCATAATTTGAGTTAATTTGACGTTTTTGAGATTGTGTTTGTGTCTGCGACAATGATTGAGACTGTGTTTGTGAACGCTTTTGTTCTTGTGTTTGAGTTTGCTTTTGAGATTGGGACAGTAGTTGAGATCGTAACTTTTCTTTCTCTTTTGCTTGTGCTTGTGATTTTAGTAATGTCTTTGATGGTTGTGACGTTTTGGCTTTCTTTTTAGGAGCAGATGGTGCATTTTTAGGTGTTGGAAGTTTTGAGGTAAATGTACATAATTGGTACAAGTTCTCCATTTCATCAATTAGTGGTTTATCGTTAATTGGATTGTATTCATATGATGTTTCATAAATAAAATTGAACTCATTAATATCAATCTTGTTTGATTTACGTTCAATCTCCCAGGATATTTCTTTACCCCTTTTTTGCCTTTCTCTGTCAGCTTCAATTCTTTGTAATATTAAATTATGTGAAAGTGAAAGTATATTTTCAGACATTGAAGATGAGTGTGGTATCGTGGGTTGTTGAGACTCTGGTTGGGATGATGGTATAACTGATGATTTAGCTGGGGTTTTGGATGGGGTTTTGGCTGGGGTTTTGGCATTTGATATTATGTCATCGGAAATTGTGGAATTTTCAATACTTGTTGAATTTTTACATTTAAAAGGGTCATCAAATTCATCAATTAAACAACTTTCGTAAATACTTTGTTTTCTTTTATTCATCAAAAATGACCAAGCATCACTTAATCCATGGTTTATCCTTTCAGGTATATAGTTATCAACGTTTTTATTCTTCTCTACGTTGTTTTCACGGGCTTGTTCTTGGGGACTTAAATTTATATAGTCATCCACATGACTTGATTTGGTTGCTTGAATATTTTCAGTGTAATGGTGTGAATCATTAAATAAAATACCGTTATCAAAGTTTTTCATTTCATTAAGTGATAATATTTTATCAATCGAATCATTTGATTTATATCTTGACTTGAATAGAGGTAACTTTTCCCATTCAAAAAGTTCAGAAATTTGAGTTAAGATTTGATAAGAAAAAGGTAAGTTTGAAAGAGTTCTGATATGAGAGGGGGAACTATTATCACTTTGTTCTTCGTTTAGCTTTATACTCTCTGGTATCACAAATTGTAAAATTTTTGGCAAGTCAGATATAATTAAAAATGCATAGTTGTAGATAATATCATTATCCCTAAGCTTTTTATCTTTCACAATAAGAGACAAAAAATCGTATATGAATTGAAACACATTCAATCGTTTATTGATATCTAGCTTAGGTAAAACATCAAGGATCACAGGATATAAATCTTCTTGAGATACATAATTTCGTATTAAAAAATTGCATATGTCTAAAGATGCCTGTTTTGAAGAGTTTAAACCCAGCAACAGATTTTTGAGTTGCATCTGCAATTCAAAAGAATCCATTATTAAACTGAAATAACGGTTTATCGGCTGCTTTTACAGTATAACTATCTCTTAGGCAGTATCCAGCAAGTGTTTTAGCATGTTATTCCTTTTCAATCAATGAAAAAATTTATTCTGGTGCACGGATGCGGGAACTTTTCACTTTTGTTCTCAGTGAAAATTTGAAAAATTTGCCATGGATAGGAGTATCAATGAAATCATCAGTTGAGCTTTTTATAGACATACAACAAATACCATGGCTAACAAAGGTAAAGGAAAAGGTGGTAAGAACAGAAGGAGAGGAAAGAACGAAAATACCACCAAGAGGGAACTTATCCTCAGAGAAGAAGACCAAGAATACGCACAAATCACCAAGATGTTAGGTAACGGTAGAGTTCAAGCTACCTGTTTTGATGGTAACGTCAGAATTGCTCACATCAGAGGTAAATTAAGAAAGAAGGTTTGGATGACACAAGGTGATATTATTTTGGTTGCTTTAAGAGATTTCCAAGAAGATGCATGTGATGTTGTTCATAAATATAACGCAGATGAAGCAAGACAATTAGTTTCATTAGGTGAACTACCTGAATCCGCCAAGATTAATCAAACTGATACTTTTGGTGGTGAAGATGAAGATGACATGAACTTTGAATTCGGTGCTGAGTCTGATGAAGATGAAGGAGCAAGTGACTTAGATATCGATGATATTTGATGGTTTTCCCTTCGAAGATTTTTTTCTGCATTTTATCCACTCATTCATTTTTTATTAATAATGCTTATAACAATAATAATAAATCTTTTATTTATACATATTTATACGGTTGAGGTTTTATGTATAGATAGATATACATAATCATGTATATGTTTCATATACTATTTTCAATAGGTTTAAATCAAACCATGATGTACTTCTTAAATTAAACCATGATGTATTTCTTTAATTAAACCATGGCGTATTTTTCAAAAAACTCATCTATCTTTTAAACAAAAACATTATATATTTAAACAGTAATTACTAGTCAGGATTTTCTTTTTTAAATCTCAAAGCTATCGGATCTTCTTGAACGTCTTAGGTCATTACTTTCTAAATCAACATAATCTGCAGGCCTTGAAGTTTCCATTGATTTTCTAAATTGATATGCAGAGAAATCACTATTTAGTGGTATATCATTCAATCCTTCGCTTTGACTTGAAAATAATTGTTGGTTTTCAGTATCTGGATTATGTCTTGAAATATCTAATAGGTAAACTCCACTAAAAATAATTAAAAATCCAGATAACAATGAAATAACATCAACCATTGATGCTGTGTTAAAACCACCAAAAAGAATAAATGAAGCACATAATGTCGCAGTTGTAAATGTAACATAGTATAATGGATTAACAATCGATGTATCGAATTGTGCTAATGCTTTATTAAAATAATTCATTTGGGTCAAAATACAAATAACCACAGTAATTATGAAAACGTAAGTTGAAGGATGAGAGAATTGATTGTTACCAGATAGTGTTAACTTTAAGGCAATACCAAAAGCTTTAATTGCACAAACAGAAATCGAGCCAACTGATGAACAAATTGAAATGTAAATCATTGGGTGTTTTGGACCAAATTTTGGTGCAATTTTCAAAATCATAAAAATGGAGAATGTACCCACAATAAATAAATAAGCTAAAAATGCAGGCCTAGCAGCATATGATAAAATCTCATCAACTGTTGTAATTTCTTTATCTTCTGGAGCATGTAAAACAATAATAATTGATCCTAAAAGACAAATTGCACAACCTAGATTACCTAAAACACCTAATTTTTCTCTAAGAAAAACGGAAGCTAAAACTGCGCCAATGATAACCGATAATGCTCCCAATGGTGTGACTAAAATTGGAGGTGCAAAGGTATATGCTGCAAAGTTAGCTATCTCTCCAATTGCCATCATAGTTGTACCAATAATCCAAATTGGATTACTTAGATAACTTAACGATTCACCTCTTGAACCATCTTTTAGTAACCCTATTTTAGTCAGAACAAAAGATGAACCAATTGCAAATGAAGAACTTACTGCTAGAAGTAAGCCTATGTACTTTTCTTCCATGTTAATATGTTTTGTTTTGATTGAAAAAATTCATCAGAAAAGATGCGTTTGGTCATAAATCAACATGAATTCAATCTCAGCTTTTGATCCAAACACGTCTAAAATAAGAAGTGGAAATTTGAAATTTGAGACTCATTTTTTTCCAAACTTTTCACCAGCATATTTCTACTTTTAGCAAATCAGCAATTTCAATATGGTTCATGATGATGACCAACAATTAAAGAAGTTGATTTCTTTGAAGAAATCTGTATTAAACAGTAAATCTTTACCTGTTGAAGACCAAGCAAAATATCTTTTGGAATCTTTCAGCGTGATCTATAATTCAGTTACAAATAATAAAGTGACAATTATATACAGAACAAACGCATGTGACACATTTTCAATTTGGTTAACTAGATCATTACAGCTATTCAATAAACATTCGCAATATAAAGGTCAATTTGAAACTTTTTTAAATGAAGAAAGACGTGATTTTTTATTTCATTATGTAATTGATTTTTGGAACGATTCAGGTGCCGCTTTAGGTAATGCATTAAAAGAACTTTTTGTCAAAATGATCACATATTTAACATATATTTTGGATAAAGATACACAAAATCAACTGTTTAAGAGTTGGTTATTAACCGTTTTAGAATTACCATATTCAATGCGAGCATTCTATTTTATGATTGAACAATTACATAAATTTGTCAAACCTGTTGATTTTATTTTGCAAATTAAACCTAATTTTATTGCTGATTGTTTGAATAATATTTGGTCAAAGGCATTATGTAGTATTGTTGGTAAATGTACATATATAATTCTAAAATACAATTACTCAAAAGATTCAGAGTCAAAATGGTTATCCTTGTGGGAAAATCAAGTTATTAGTTGTTTGAAAGATGATGAATTAAGAAAAGGCATCCAATCATATTTACTTCCAAATTTATTTCAAATTTCCAAAACTGCAACTGTTGAATTTCTAAAGTCTGTTATTAAATTAAAAAACATACCAATATTGCTATCCACTTTAAAAGTTGCACAAGATACAGCGATTTTAATTGAACCATTTATGGAAATAGATTCAGTTACAAACAAACCATTGCTTGACATAAAAGAAATTTCATCATTACTTGAGTTAAATGAATCATCATATAGAATAGGAGCTTTCCAATTACTTGTCTCGTCACCAAAAAATTCTAGACCGATTCAACCATGCGTTTATGAAAATATTATAAATTCATTAGATATGATTTTCAATGATCCAGATCTTGAAACCAGAAATGAGATTTATTCTTATTTCAAAAAATTTATTTCAAGAATTAAAGAATCAACATATGCATCAAATAGAGATGCAATAAGTTTGACAAATAAAAATTTCAAAAAATTTGAGTTAGAAATTACTGAAAAACTTAAAAATGCTGAACAGAGCAAAACATTTTTAAAAAAATTAGTTAAATATATTGAAAATAATCTTAAACCTGGTTCATCATATTTAAGAAAAGAAATGTCAAACAAGTTATTAATAGCATTAATTAAATCAGGATTGGACAACAGAATAGAAGATAAATTTATAGAAAAATCTAAGTCTGTTAAATTTGCTTACTCAATCGACATTTATAATATTTTGTTAATTAGGTTGGCTATTGATAATTTGATGGATAATTTTGAAGACATTAGACATTTTTCAACTGAAATTATTTCAATGTCACCATTTAAGTTAGAGGATGTAGTTTCTATGAAATTATTGGAATCTCGAGCTTTGAAGATGTTATGTGATATCAAGGGAAAAGAAGTTGATTCTGGTGCAAGATTTTTCAAATTTTCATTCAATTATTATCAACACGAAAATAATCTAGACAAATGTGAAGAAATAATTAAATTACTATTATCAAAAATTGAATATTCAATTATGAAAGTAAATGAAGATTTTTCAGTTGCTTGTATTAATTATAGTATCCAGGGATACTTTGCAGCATTCAAATTTATATTTGAAATTATGAATTTTTCTAAATGTTCACATATTTTAGAATCTAATGATGTTTTTAATAAACTTTTCAACTACTCAAATGAAATTTGGCAAATTGTTAAAAGGGTTCTACAACATGATTCACCAGAAGGAATTTTACTTGACGGATTTCAAGATACCTATACTGAAGAAATGGAAGAGAAATATGGTAAAGCGACACAAATTATCTCAAGTTATTCATGGAGAAGTATCAAAGAGTCATCGAATATGATTGAATCTTTATTAAAATTCAAGAAGTCATCACCAATTAATAATGAGTTAATTCTTAAAATTGGACCACTAATATTAGAACAGCTAGCTACAATCAGACATAGAGGTGCGTTTTCATCAGTTTACCCCACATTCATTTCTTGTTGTTCATTATGTACATATAGGAAAGAAATTTCAACACAACCTGAAATTTGGCTTGATGATAATTTGAAATTAATTGAATCACGATCAAAATATATCACTAGAAGGTCTGCTGGTATGCCTTTTTTAATTACTGCAATTTTAAGTAGTGATAAAAATTTGGTTAAACCAACGTTTTATAAATTGTTAGAAATTGCAAAGTTACCGATTGAAGAAGGAGACGCTGTTTTAGATAATATCAATTTACCACAAGTGAATGCGTTCAATTGTATCAAAGCAATTTTCATTGATTCAACATTGTCAGAAGAATCAATTTATTATGTGGATGAAGCTTTTATATTAACATTAAATTCTTTTACATCTAAAATCTGGGCTGTTCGAAATTGTGCAGTCATGTTATTTACAGCATTGCAAAACAGATTATTCAGTAGTAAAAAGGTGAAAGCAAATTATTTACCAAGTTATCCAGCCAGACTCTTTTTTGAGAAATTTGACAAAATTCATGATTTGTTCTATGTCACACTTAAAGAAACTAGTTCCAGTGGAATAAACGATCAAATTGAAATCGAAAAAATCTTTCCAATTTTAACAATTATTAGTAGGTTAGAACCAACACCTGGGTACGATGGCTTGAATAATTTTATACCAATCATAATTGAACTTTTGGAAAATAAAATTTGGAAAGTTAGGGAAATGTCAGCTAGAAGTTTACCTTCCATGATTAATAGTTTCAGCAACTTTTCAAACATAATAAATCAATTATTAGATAACATTAATGAAACAAAAGATTTCAATAAAATTCATGGTTCATTAATAGCAATCAAAGAAGTTATAAGTAAATTCAAGTATCTCTCAACTAACGAATCTGAAAATATAATTAATGAATTATTGAAAGATGACAATCAATTAAAAATTGCAATATTATCAAAATTAGATCTAATTCTGAACAATATCAATTGCTATCCGATAAAAATGACATATTTTCAAATTTTGCAATTATTAAAGATAAATGACAATGATGGAATTCTTAGTAAATTAAGGATTTGGTTTCTTGAAAACAACAAATTAGATAATCAGTTAGATGGTAGTAAACAATTAGCACTAAAGGAATTATCAAGAATATTAGTTGATTTTCTAAATAATGACGAAAATTTCATTGAGAATTGTATGCACTCCAGTCTCTATGAAATTCAGCTAAGTTGTATTAATTATTATGGTAATAAGTTAGAGACAGGAGAGATGTTACCACAAACAAAAACTTTATTGATTCAGAGTATTTGGGAAATCTTAAAAAGTTCAAGTACTTGGAAATATGTCAAATCTCAAGCATTGAAACTATTAAAAAATCTAATAATTAAATCGGATAATTTTGAATCAAATGATTTTGAATCATTGAATAATCGAATTGTGGAATTATTAGAAATATTAGAGTCCGAATACAATGAAGATATTAGATTGAGCATAATTGAAACATTAGGATCATATATTTCTAAAATAATCATCCTTGACGAAACAAAATATATTAATGTATTTAATAAATGGATTAATATTGTTAAAAATATGGTATCTGATGATTTGGAGTATATTATTAGGTTATCAGCAGCGAAATCACTAATTGCGTTTAATGAACTTTATTCAATCAATGGTAAAAATGAAATTATTCAATTACAAATACAAAGTTTCATTTTTGAATTTTTAACTGATGATGATGAACATATCACATATCTATCATCAAAGCATTTATCTAAATTTTTTTTGAAAAGAAACGATACCATGATATTACCATCTGTTGTTGAAAAACTCATGATTAACTTTTTTGCTGATAATATCAAAGAAGTGAAGCTTTTATCTATATTAATTAATTTTGATGGATTTAATTTTTATGATAGAGAAACAAAGTTTGTGGACATAACAACCGGTGACTTGTTGCTATTTTCAACTGAAAAATCAAATTTAGAGAGAAATTCAACAGATAAAATTAAGGAATTAATTAGAATTCTTAATAGTACAAACGTAGACGAAACTACAACTATTTTCAAGCCATTAGTTAATCATTTGAAGAATAATCTAGAGGATATTTCTAGTTATTTGGTTGATAATAAAATAGTTGATGGTTGTTTTGGATTATTGAGCAATGATAAGATATTCGGTTTTATTTATTGCCAATTTCTACTCTACAAGTGTTTAAAATCTAAAAATTTAGTAGATTTTAAAATTGATGAGTTGTCTAAATATTTAATACAACCAGACATTTATTGTCATCCACTTATTTTAGAGACTTTATAAGACACTGTATAAATTGAAATTCAAAGAATTAGGATTAAGATTAAAATTAAACTAAATTATATATTGCAAACGATTGAAAAGTAATGAATGAAGGAAGGGGGGTAAGTATTACAAATAAAAGTATTTTTTTTAAAGTGGGTAACATTTAATTAAACAACAGATTCATCTTCAACTTTTTCTTGTTGTCTATTAATTTTAAAGAATCTGATACCAGAACTTTCGTGTTGAGCGGGTTGTTGGTTGAACTCTTCATGTTGAGGAGGTAAAGCAGATGGAGGTAATGGAATTTGTTCTGGTTGTTCAGCAACTGGTGTTGTTTCTTTCTTATATGCCATGTATGAAGCAGAACAACAGGAAATGGAGAAAACAATTAATAAACAAGCAGTTGAAGCCCACATCATACCAATTGTACTTGCATTCAACTTACCATATGATAAATCTTGGAATTGATTTCTGGTCATAACAGAAACTGCAGTAATTAAAGCAGATGCAGTGATTGAAAAGATTAAAGCCAATGTAACAAAGAATGTAGCCTTCGCTAGCATAATTTTAGGAATAGCAGAGAAAACGTAAACAATTAATGAAATTGCAGTGAAACCAAAGGCAATGAAAATAAATGGAAACGAGAATCTGGATAAGTAATAATAAGCATCTCTGTTATCAACAAAAGCAGATGGTAGGTCTGACGAAAAGCCCCAATTATCAAGTGGAGAAATTGGAACGTTGGCACCGGAACCGGTACAACTGAAGGCAGAGGAAACGGCATCAAAGTCACCATAACAAAGGCCCCAAAATGTCCATCTGGCAACATTGGCATCGACGGTAGAAATTGATGAAACATCGGCTTCGACCCAATAAAACGAGTCAAACGGGAAGTGATGAACAGTACCGGACAAAATGATGAATAACAACATCAAAGTTGCACCTGCAAGAAGCAAGAGAGTGATAATTCTCTTAAGTAAAGTAAGAAATAGCATTGGAGAATAACGAACGTAGGTGTTTGTTGATTGAAAAGAGATAAAACTACCAAAGAGTTGTAAATGCTATACAGACAATAACAGATTTTTCATATGCAGAAGGATATGGCAAAAACAAAAATTTGAGACATGAAGAACAAAAACAGTTTTGAAATTGACAAGGCCCAATTTTTTGTTGACGTTTTGCCGCTTTCGATTTGCGGTCGCTCGACGCCAACATGAATATGCGTATGCCTTCAACTTTATTTGGCAACTCGGTTTGTTCCTTCAAAACATTGCAAAAACACACCTTTCACACACTATCTGTTTCTAGATGGGCGTTTCTGTCATTCTGCTTGATTCGGACGATGAAAAATCTTTTTTGCCTGTTCAAAACAACGATTTCACAGCAGTTATATTGGATGATGATGATGAAGAAGACAAGGACGTTATAAATGAAGATAATAATGATGCTTTTTTCAACAGATTTAATTCGACAACTCCAAAACAGCAAAAAGACAACTTTTTTCCCGGTTCATTAAGCTCGGATCTAATAGAAATCGATGACGGTGATAACTTTCCTAATCTTCTTAACAATGATCAAGATAATAATACCATAAACAAAGATAAAAATAAAAACAATAACGACAACAATATACCCTCACCCGTCAATGATATAAGTAGTAGCTTTCATTCTGATATTATATGCCTGGATGATGATGATCTTGCCGACGGTACTAGTACTAGTATGGTGAATACACCAGCTAATAGAATTACCAACTTGAATAGATATCCTTCATCACCACAGCAAAATCCTGATTCTTCTTCAATTTCAATACATGAATCCATATCTTCAATCATACTGGATAGTTTACCATCGCCATTTCCACAGCTGAAAAAACCAAAGAAACGTGGTACAAACGTTGAGTTATCTTCTTCACAATCTAAAAAACCAAAACTTGCAGAAAGGTCTTCAAGTATTGGTTCTATTACTGTACCAAAAACAAAACCCCAAACAGTACTTAGGAGCACTACAATGCCCAATAACTTATCACTTACAAAAGAACCATTATTTCCAGTTCAAAATCGAAATACTCTTAATACAAAAAGTATAGATGGTGAAGGGTCTGCAGGAGCCTCAAAACAAACTACCAAATCTAGTTCAGCACAAAGTACGAGAGGGAATACAGCACAAACTTCACGAAGCAGCACAAATTCGTATATGGATAAGCTGAGTAAAAATATATTATCTGATATCACCGATATTAATTCAAGTTTAGACGATATCACATATAAAGATGCGTTGCATCTGGATGATGAAGTGTATAAAATGAGAAACCAAATGGAATTACAACGGAAACACAAATCAAAAAATGTTAAAAATTTGATATCTGATTTAAACAATTTAAGAAATAACCAGTTAAATGACTCAAGTGAAATTATAAATAGTTCAATTGAGAACATTAACTTGAAACCAAGTAATAGCTTTATGGATAGTGTAACTGATGATATAAATCTTTTTTCTGAAACAAAATTAGATGAATTATTGCAAAGAGCAAATGATATCGACTTAGAGAATTTGAAACTTGTTAATAAAGCAAAATATTCGAAAGATGAACTAATAGAACAAGTCACATGTTTAATTGCATCAAATTTGATTGAAAAGTTTACTATTTTAAATGAAAATTATGCTGATCTTTTCAAGCCTTTGAAAATTGAAACTGTCCAAGATCAATTTGTTCCAGTCATTAAATTTAAAAGGTACATAAAGGCTATTTTTTATGAAAAGAAAAAGATTTTTGTACCAATTAAACCAAGGTTTATAAATGAACACTATTATTTGTTGGTTTACCAATCTCATGAAATACTTGATCTGTTTTATAAGGGTTTTTTAAAAAGACATATAAATTCAATTAGAAGAAGTAATTCAGATGCAAATATTTCTGTGTGGGTTATAGGATTTGATAGTTTTTTGAAAAGTTTGAAAAATAAAGTTCAAAGATTATCAGTCGAAAAAGTTCGAGGTAATTTACAAGAGATAAATGAAAGTAATTCCAAAAAAAAAAAAGACGTTGACTTAAAAGAATTAGTGCATCCTGAGCATATCAGGCAAAAATTTTTGAAATATGAAGTTGAATATGATGTCAAATTTCAAAACTTTACCGGTCTTTTAGAATTAGCTGAATGGCTAATTTCATTTTCTTATACCTTAAGCAGTAAACATGTCGATCAGTTAGAAAGGAATCAAAAATATTCTAATATTGGGAAAGTAAAATCAGGAAGTACTCCAAAAGATTGCATAGTTCAAATGATTTCTCAGCTAAAAGGAGTAACCGAGCAAAGAGCTAAGGCATTTGTTGAAAAGTATAAGTATAATTGTGTTGGTGATTTATTTAGGGATATCAGTAGTGGTACTGATTTCAAAACTGGTGGTGCATTACGTTCAGATCATGAAAAAATGTTACAAAAGGTCTTTCTATCAAAAACTGAGAATGACTTGGTATAGTCAGCTCAACCACGAATATTTGGCTTTTTCTACTTTATTTTGGTATTATTAATTTATTCTACTTTACACAAATCTATAGTTTTCATTAAATATTATTAATCAGTTGATTGATTTATCAACTTTTTTAATTGGCAAATTACAGATTCATTGAAGCTATTATGTTCAACATTGGATAATCCAATTTTCAATGAATTCAATTCATCACTTGTAAATTCATAACCATTTTGCAATGAGTAAGAGAAAAGATCAAGTATTCTTTCATTTATGTCAAAACTTGAATCTTTACCTAAAAATTTTAAAATTTTTTTGAAAACGCTATGTTCACTTAAACATTTGAATCTATCTTGCTTGGAAACAATTTCACTCTTGTTTTCTTCAATAACTTCATCATACAATAAACTATTCAATAAAGTTAAAACTCTTAGTAAAACTTTGTTATCTTTTTGGTTATTTTGGAAATTTTTATTCAATAAAGTGGATAAAATGCTCCATCCATCCGAATTAACAAAAAATTTATATAATTCACCATTATGAGAAACCAATCCACTAATTGCATATAAAGCACGAGCTCTAACGTTAAAATCATCATCGTTTAACAAATTTATAAGATCATTAAAACCAGTTTGTCCCACGATTTTAACAAAATCGTTTTGACATTTAGTATTATTTTGAACCGCAGTACCGGTTATTAAAGCAGCTAAACCTTTGAATTCATTTTCTTCTTTACCCGTATAAGTATAAAGTTTTGCGATTTCTGGCCAAATACCCATTGGTGAAATGTTATTTGCATTATCTAAGTTTTGAACCAAAATTTCAAAATCCTCTAGTGCAGTTAATTTATCATCAATAGTGATTTGTGGATCATCACAAACCAACACACTGATATCTTCCTTCATTAGTTGAGTATCATCTTTACCAGTGTCGGCACCTAAAACTTGAGCTAAAAGTTTAGGATCTGGTGCTGGCGCTTTTGCACGAACTGCAAGATCGTCTGATTCTTGTGCTGTTGACCATTGTAACAATTTTTCCATGTTGGTAGATTGATTCTTGCCAAATTTATTGGTAATTTAAAAGAGTTTAAATGTCTTAAACATGGAAATGTAACACCTTTATAAAGCAAAAAATTATGAAAAATAAAAAAAAAATCTGGAAGCTTCTATTGAAGTCACGTGCAGGTATGAATTTCAACACACATTACCAATATTTTTTTATACTATGTATGTAGTCTAGATTAATAAGATTACATACTAATTAAAACCACTTAATTGGAAACCAGTTACAATGGATGCTATCTCAGACAGGGCATTTACAGACACTGCTGCAGGGACAGCACAAAATATACATCGTGTAATTGATGAAACGCCATCCTTACTTACAGTTATCCTAGATTTACATCCATTAGAATGGAAGGCATACATGGAAAAGAATGAAAATGTTAAGTTCAGAGACGTTACAAGTTCAATGTTAGTCATGCTAAATTCACACTTGGCTTTAAATAGTGGTAATTTAGTGAGTGTTTACGTTGCCAACAGTTTTTATCATGGCACACAACAAATTTATCCAGAATCTGAAGATTTACAAGGTTTTGAAAACCAAAGAATTAATAAATCTAGCTCGCTAAGTCCTGAAGTCGAAGATGATGATGATGATGAAAAAATACAGGTTAAACATATAATCTCACCAAATAAATCAACGTTACTGAAAAGTGTTGGAATTTATGGGCAATTTAAAATAATTGATGAAAAAATCCTTGAAACTTTGGATAAGTTATATCAGATTGAACCTGAAAAATTGCGTGATATGGTAAACAAAGAGCAATCTCTAATTAAAGGAACCATGACAGGTGCCATTTCAAATGCATTAACCTCGATTAATAAATTACAGAAAACAGAAGATAAATTAAGTATGAAAGCACGAATAATGATCATAAGTGTAAGTTCAGATAATACATTACCATATGTTTCAATGATGAATACAATTTTTGCTGCACAAAAAATGAAGGTTTCTATTGATGTTTGTAAACTTGGAGAAAAGTCAATATTTTTACAACAAACAAGTGATGCAACAAATGGAGTTTATATTGATATCAAACATCCAAGTGGTCTTATACAATATTTAAGTAATGCATTATTCATTGAGCCTTTGTTAAGGCCGATTATTGTATTACCTACTAATACCAGTATTGATTTCAGAGCTTCGTGTTTTGTTTCTAATAAGGTTGTTGATATTGGATATGTTTGTTCGGTGTGTTTATGTATTTTAAGTATGGTTCCAAATGATGAAAAATGTCCAACGTGTTATTCGAAATTCGAACATAAACTAATTACAAGGTTAAAACGTAAACCAAAGGTGTTACCACTAGAGGTGAAAAAGAAGAAAAAAATAGTAGCTGGATCAACACCAACACCTGTATAAAAATAAATATGTTTAGAATTTAAGAACAGTAAAACTCTTTTTTTTTTTAGAAAAATTTTATATATTATAAAAAACGAAAGGTAAATTTAAGCTGTTGGGGCTGACTTTTCAGCAATTTTTGCAGCAACAGACTCGGGGTTCATTTGAGGAAAGATCAAGTCTACATAAGCAGTACAGATTGCAGCTAAGGAAAAGATTATTCTGAAAAGTGCAGGTTGAGATTCGTCAGATGAGTTTTTTATTAACGGTTCATTGAGGTAAGTTTGGAAAGCAAAGAAAAGACAAGCCCAAGACAAAGCCTTATTCCTTAAGAACATTGCAACAAGCGGCAAATTTTGAGAAACAAAGTTAGCAGCCACGTTGTCTGGCTTGTGTGGGACGTGGACGTACCTCTTAACGTTTTCCTTTCTGATGACTTCCTTTGCCATTGTGTGGCTAGATATATATGATTGTTGGTGGGGGAGGTAGTACAAAACTTAATGCTATCCAGTACATATCTACAGTTCTGCGTTATCGCCAACTTCTGAATTCCATGGATTCGTTTTCGATTTTCATGTTGAATAAAACTCCTAAAAAATAAAAAATAAAAAATAAAAAATAAAAAATAAAAAATAAAAAATAAAAAATAAAAAAAATAGAAAAAAGAAAAAAGAAAAAAGAAAAAAGAAAACCAGTTTATGTGGTGCACGGGGGTGCTTGCGTTTGTAAAAGTGACGCGTTTCTATTTTTTTTTGTTTTTCAACGTCTGCTCTTTATTTTGCATGCATTTTTCACTTTTTATTTTTACTTCGCCTGGCGGCTCTGTTTTAGTTCTTTCTTTGGCAAAGCTCAGCGTTTGTTTTATTAGCCAAGCACTTCAGTAGCAGATACACTTATCTGAGTTTATTCTTCCTTACAAGAACTACTCTAAAGTATTCAATTTCCATTTGATTGGTTTTAATATATTGGATTAGTAATAGTTGAACTCATCTTTCAATTTTTGATTTCATCATTTAAAAGTAGGTTTCTTATTTGATTATGACTTACATCTTCTCTGATATACCTGCAAATCTTGCAAAATTTTGTGCCAACAAACCAATTCATGTCATTGTTTCAACTGTTTTATTAGCTTCCGTGACTTACTTAGCCATCTTTGATCAATACATTGAAAATGAATTTTCTAAAAATTTACAATCAATTAATTTTTTTCGTGATTCATCTTGTGATTGGCAACTAATTCAATCAAATTTTCAATTAGATAAATACTCAAATGCTGAACATGTTTATGTCACACCAATTAAATTTAAAGGTAAATCTGGAGAATTTCCACTATTATCAAATACTATTAAATCTGACAGTGATAATGGAGGCTTTATTTTTACTGATCACGTTTTTGATGAAAATGTATTACCGAGTATTCTTGAAAATGACAGTAACGAAATTTTTAAGCTCAAATCTTCCAATAATAAAATTGGTAAGTATTTCGAATATTGTAAGTCATTAGTTTCGAAATTAAGAAGCTTGGTTCTCGGTGCAGAGCCTTTTGATATTATTTTAGTTTCAATTGGTTATCTTGCAATGTGGTTTACTTTCATTCAACTATTCTATGAAATGAAAAAACTTGGTTCAACTTTCTGGTTGGCTTTTGGCTCAATCTTATCTTCTTGTTTTGCTTTCCTCTTCGCGTTAGCTGCAGCAACCGAATTACTTCAGATTAAAGTTCCTTTAGTCTCATTAAGTGAAGGTTTACCCTTTTTAGTTGCAACCATTGGTTTCAAACATAAGTTAGCCTTTACAGCTCCTGTTACTGAAGCTCTGAACTCAAATTCAAATCAGGATATATCTGATATTATTGCAAATGTTGTTAGATCTAAAACTGCCGTACCATTAATTAGAGATCAATTAATTATTGCAAGTTCTTTCTTAATTTGTTCATTGTTGGTTTTCAAATTACCAGGTTTAAGAAATTTTTGTTTCTTATCGTCCATTATTTTAACTGTTGATTTGTTTTTTACCTTTACATTTTTTGCTTCAATTTTATCTTTGAAAGCACAAATTTTTAAAGTTCATCGTGAAATTGAATTAAGAGAAGTTTTAGAAGAAGATGGCATTTCTGCTATTGTTGCAAGAGACGTTGCTGAACATTCAATTGACACTTCAAAAACCGTTCTAAAAAGTAATCGTAGGATTATTGGTTTTAAAATTTTTATGTTGGTTGGCTTTATTGGTCTTCATTTATTTGTTTTAGGTACTTCATGGTTATATGATGATTCAGAAGAGTTTAAATCAATTTCAATTGATAATTCACCTGCAGTTTCAGACGTAATTAAAAAGTATTTTGCTTCAGTTCCTCCAAATGGTATCCTTTTAACATTTTTACCTGTTAAGGTTTATAGACAGCAAACCGCCTTAACTGAATTAGAATACTATATTGTCTTAATTTTTACCAAGTTATCAACTGCAATTTCTGACCCATTAATTTCTAAATTTTTATTCATGATTGCAGGTATTTCTGTTGCAATTAATATTTATTTGTTAAATGCTGCAAAATTCCACATTAGTTCGGCATCTTCAAGAAAAGCTGTAGCCCTTACACAAACAACTGTTACTCCAGATACAGCCCATTCTTTAACCCTTTCGACATCTTCTTCAATTGCTAAAGATTCGACTAGTAAGCAATCTAAAAAGTCCAAAAGAAGAATGAAGAAGAAAAATGAAAAGAAAATTGAAGAATCTGCTGTTGTTGATTCATTACATGGTAATGATGATAATGTGAAAGACGGCCAAATTATTGAAGAAAACAGCACTGAAAACGATTCATCAAGTGAATTCACTGAGTTGACATCTTCCGATGAATCGGTTATTCGTCCATTGGAAGAATTAGTTGAAATCTTGAAATCTGGCGATGTTAAACAGTGTAATAACGCAGAAGTTTTAGAATTAGTTATTCAAGGTAAATTACCATTATATGCATTAGAAAAGCAATTGGATGATAAATTACGTGCAGTTGTTGTCAGAAGACAATCAATTGCAAAATTTGCTGATGCTCCTGTTTTATTAACGGAAAAATTGCCATATAAAGGTTACGATTATGATAGAGTTTTTGGTGCTTGTTGTGAAAACGTTATTGGTTATATACCAATTCCATTAGGTGTTGCAGGTCCAATTATTATTGATGGTAAGGCGTACCACATTCCTGTTGCAACAACTGAAGGGTGTTTAGTTGCATCAACTATGAGAGGTTGTAAAGCAATCAATGCAGGTGGAGGGGTTGAGACTGTTTTAACTGCTGATGGTATGACAAGAGGTCCATGTGTTCAATTTCCTAATTTAGCCAGAGCCGGTAAGGCAAAAGCTTGGTTAGATTCTGAGGAAGGCCAAAAGAAAATGAAATCTGCATTTAATTCAACTTCAAGATTTGCAAGATTACAACATATCAAAACTGCAATTGCTGGTGATGCATTATATATCAGATTCAAAACAACAACTGGTGATGCAATGGGTATGAATATGATTTCAAAAGGTGTTGAACATTCACTAAAATGTATGGTCGAAGAGTATGGTTTTGAAGATATGCATGTGGTTTCAATATCAGGTAATTATTGTATTGATAAAAAGGCTGCAGCGATTAACTGGATTGAAGGTCGTGGTAAAAGTATTGTTGCATCTGCTGATATTTCAGCAGATGTTGTTAAAAAAGTTTTGAAGTCTGATGTTGATGCATTGGTTGAATTAAATATTTCAAAAAATTTAGTTGGTTCTGCATTAGCTGGTGCAATTGGTGGTTTTAATGCGCATGCAGCAAATTTATTAACAGCAGTTTTTATTGCAACTGGTCAAGATCCGGCACAAAATGTTGAAAGTTCAAATTGTATGACATTAATGAAAAAGTTACCAAGTGGTGATTTAAGAATTTCTGTTACAATGCCTTCAATTGAAGTTGGTACTATTGGTGGTGGTACAGTTTTAGATCCCCAAGGTTCAATGTTAGAATTACTTGGTATTAGAGGTCCTCATCCAACTGAGCCTGGTTCAAACGCAAGACAATTAGCAAAAATTGTTGCATCTGCAGTCTTAGCTTCAGAATTATCGTTATGTTCAGCATTAGCTGCAGGTCATTTAGTTCAATCACATATGCAACATAATAGAAAGGCGCCGACACCAGCTGTCCCTGCTGCTATTACACCTGCGCCAGTACATGCAGATGTTGAAAGGCTAAAAGAGGGATCTAAAATTTGTATCCGTTCTTAAGCAGCAGTCTGTCCTAATATTCTACACAATTGAATATACTACACAAAACAAAACCATACAAAAAATTCTTAATTATTATCCTTTTGCTTTACTGCTTTCTAACTACAAGTTTTTTTGCTTCTGTGCACAAACATATTTGCATATCGATTTGTTTCTTTTTTTTGTTCTGTACTCTATAGACTTATTTGATCTTCCGTATAGCTATCTGCTATAGCTTAATTTGGCATCTTTCAACGAGTGCATCAGCCGTAATCTGTCATTCTTCATTTCTAATTCGCTTTGAAAGTCGAAAAACGCGGGGCTGGGTAGACACTGAAATCCTGCTGCACGGAAGTAGTGGACCGGAATCACGATACTGGCCCCAGTTTTACAAATTCTGTTTCTTGTTTCTTTTTTCTTTTTTTCCTTTTTGCAACATAATAGATAATTGTTAAAAAAGAGTGGGATATACCTGAACTTCAATAATTGGGTTGTATAGTTGAATTGTTTACTCATTAATTTGATTCAGATTCAAAACATTCTTTATCTACTTATAAGCCCTTGCACTTTGACACCTCGTTGCTTACTACTATACTTAACTCAGCTAATCTAAAGAATAATGACCAAGATCAAATCGGGTGATTGGGTATCACCGAACTATTTCCCTAAAGATCTTAAATTAAGTGGTAGAATCATTAATTGTATGACCCAATTACCAAATGAAATTTCCAAAACTTCAGATGGTGATTGGAAAGTTTCACAATTACGTGGCTCCTCTGCTCTATATACATCCAACAAAGCATTATATGAGGAAAGTGAATGGGAAACACATTTAGTTGCATGGACTGGTGAACTTTCAATAGCCAGTAAAGAAAACCATCATAGTCTTAATAAAGAATCATTTGATTCAGATCCTTTATACTTAACTGACGATGACAAAAATAAAATTACCGGTTTAATTCATGAAAGAAATGATAATGATAAAATTCATCCTGTCTGGTTACTTAGAAAAAATCAAAATACATGGAGAAAATATGCGGAGAATGTGATTTGGCCTGCATTTCATTATATGATTAATGAAGCCGATGATGATAAAGAAGAAATTTCGTGGTGGCATGATTATGTTAAATTTAACGAAGCTTATGCATCTAAAATCAAACAAATAGTTAAACCTGGTGATATTATTTGGGTTCATGATTATTATTTATTATTACTACCACAAATTTTAAAAATGGAATTAAAGGACGTTTATATTTGTCATTTTTTGCATGTTCCATTTCCATCTTCCGAATATTTTAGATGTTTACCAAAAAGAAAGATTTTACTTGATGGTATGTTAGGTGCAAATCAACTGGGATTTCAAAGTTATTCATTTGCAAGACATTTTATTAGTTGTTGTTCTAGAGTTAATGGATACGAAACAACACCAACTCAGGTTACTGTTCATTCTTTTACTTCGAATGTTGTTACGTTACCATTAGGTATTGATATTAAAAGTTTAGAAAAGGATGCATTTACATTAAAGATTGATGAAAAGATCAAAGCTTTGAAAGAATTAAATAAAAATAGAAAAATTATAATTGGTAGAGATAGATTGGATTCTGTCAGGGGTGTTGTCCAGAAATTACAAGCATTTGAATTATTCCTTGATATTTATCCTGAATGGGTAGGTAAAGTTGTTTTGATTCAAGTTTCATTCACCCCTTATTATCACAGTTCGAAATTAGAAAAAAACGTTAATGAATTAATTTCTGGTATTAACAGAAAATATTCATCAATCAATTATTCACCAGTTTTACATTATAATATGAGGATTGAAAGAGAAGAGTACTTAGCTTTATTAAGAATTGCTGATTTATGTTTAATTACCTCAATTAGAGATGGTATGAATACAACTGCATTAGAATATATTGTTTGTCAAAAGTTAAAATGTTCACCATTAATTTTATCAGAATTTAGTGGTACTACATCAGTTTTGCAAGATTCAATCCAAGTTAATCCATGGGATTCGGTTGGGGTTGCAAATGCAATTAATGAAAGTTTATTATTATCTGATGAGAGGAAAAAATCAATTGAAAAAGACTTATACCATTCAGTCATTCAAAATACAAATAAAGATTGGACTTGTAAAGTTATTTCAAGTTTATTGGAATTTGTTTCAACTCAAACTTCAAACCAAGGTATACCGTATCTAAATAGACCATTATTATTAAAAAATTATCAAGAAACTGAACGTAGATTATTTTTGTTTGATTATGATGGTACTTTAACACCAATTGTTAGAGATCCAAATGCAGCAATTCCATCTGCAAGACTTTTAAGAATACTTGAAGGATTAACTAAAGATCCAAAAAATGAAATTTGGATTATTAGTGGTCGTGACCAAGCATTTTTAGAAAAGTGGATTGGATCAAACTATCCTCAAATTGGATTAAGTGCTGAACATGGATGTTTCATGAAAAAGGCTGGAGTTGAAAAATGGATCAATTTAACAGAAAGTCTTGATATGGCATGGCAAGAAGCTGTTGAAGAAATTTTTGCTGAATATACGGAGAAAACCCCAGGTTCATTGATTGAAAAGAAAAAGGTTGCAGTTACATGGCATTACCGTAAGTCTGACCCAACTTTAGGACTTTACCAAGCAGAAAAATGTAAGGAGGATTTGATTGAAAAATTGGCAGGTAAATATGATGTTGAAGTCATGTCGGGTAAGGCAAACTTAGAAGTTAGACCAAAGTTTGTTAACAAGGGCGAAATCGTTAGAAGATTGGTGATTTGCTCGGATCCTATTAAACAAACACTAAAATCAAATGATGAATTACCTGATTTTGTATTGTGTCTTGGAGATGATACAACTGACGAAGATATGTTCAAAGCACTAAATAGTATTGAAGATAAATGGAATAAAGAAAACCTGTCAACAAATTCTTTTGGTGGATATGGGCTATATCCGGTTACTGTCGGCCCTGCGAATAAGGTGACTGTTGCAAAGGCCTATGTATCAGATCCAACTCAAGTCCTGGATACACTTGGATTGCTTCTAGGCAAGGTTTCAGTGTTTGAAACTGCAGGTACGGTTGAGCTTGATGATCGTGGACATTTGAAAGATAGTGAAAGTTCTGTACTTTCTAAAATGAATCGTGTGGAGTACGAACGTAGTCAAAGCGTAAACAGTCTTAAGACTGCTCAATAGTTTTCCCCTTACTTTTATATATATACCATTATTGCCGTGCTTTACAATAATTATGTTAAAGCTATAATAAATTGAAGTGATGAGTTTAATGCGGAAGTTAACATTTATATATCTATTCGTACGCAAAACTGTGACACAGAGGAAAAAAATTACCGTTTTGGGAAAAACGCAAACAAAAATTCATGTTGAATGTTTTGTGTGTTTTTGGTTTTGTCTTTGTTTGTTTTGAAGGTTTCCTCAGCTTTTAATTCGGTTTTTCACAACCTATATCTCTGACCAGTATCAAAACTTGGCATTGATACCTATCTTTGCTAAGACTGCCATTTTGTGAACAAAATTCCTTATTTATTCTCTTATTTTATTGTAGGTTTTTCTTATACTATTTTAATCAATAATTGATATTCACATAAATAATGAAGCAAAGACAAGAAAACATTTCGGAAATCTTAAATAGAACATTCGACCCCAAACAATTCATTTCATTAGTTAATTTTGAAAGTATAATCAATAATCTGAAAAACGAAACTATTCGTGAAGAGACTTTAGATATTTTGAATGAAAAATCAGCCAAGATTTTAATATTATTGAATCAACTTCAAACTTACTTAACTATTATTGATAAAATTGGAAAGAGAAATAAATATGAATACAAATGGATTTATACTGGAAAGGATGATATAATTGAAGTATTCTCATCAGTTGATTTACTAGAGTGTAATGTTGATTTGTTGTTGGATACATTAGAACATTTTTCTGAACAAAAACTTGAGCCCATTTTAGACAAAATGAATGATATTTGTAATACAATTTTAACAATCAAAAAAATTTCACATCCAATAAAGACATGTTTAAGTGTTATAAACCATCATATCGAGATCGAAAAGGAAGTTTTAGAATCTGTTGATACCGAAATTATGTTTTGTATTGAGCAATTAGAACAAATGAATGAAAGGAAAAACCAATTAAAAGTTGAAGAACAAATATCTAACTGTACATTTTATGACTTTAAAAAGAAAGCCAATGAATTATATATGCTCTCATCTAGAGAATACAATGGCTTTATAATTTTTTCGACAATTGATGGACAAGTTTTTGAATTATATACAAAATTACATCAATCAGTTTCACATATATCAGAATCTTTAAATCTTATTCCCATAGCACTAGAAGACTTTTATAACAATGCAAAAACTTATTATAAAGATTTAGTACTTGATACAATCACAAATTATGAAAACATCTTATTAAAATTTTCTGGGTATAGGGAAAGTCTGAAAATCTTTAAATTTGAGTATGTCACTAAAAGAAATAATTTCATTTGTGAAAAAATATTTGAACTGGTGGATGTTGATTCAACATCAAATGCGGTTCTCGAGGATATAATAAATATTTTAAAACCTATAGAAAATTACTATGGATTAAGTGAAGAAAATTCAAAAAACATTGAACATGTTGAAGAAAAAATTAATAGAATTAAACAGAAGGAAAACATAGCACAGACTCCGCTTCCAAAGAATAAGAGTAACCCAAAATTTAGACGGTCATTTAGTAATCCGCTTGCTGATTCACTTATGAAACCATTATTGAATACCAATTTCAAAAATGAAGATAATAAAATAAAAATATTTGAAACTCCAAAGCATATTGATGAGACTACATTCTCTAAAAACAATATTGATATTGTTGAACGAATAAAACTTGATGTTCAAACAACGACTATTACAAAATCACTCTTACATGATACTTCGTCGAGTGAAGATTCATTTGATAGTTCAAATAGTTCGCCGGATACAATGAGGGTCAAGAATATATTCGATTCACCTGATCCCTTCATAACACCTAACAGTAGGAACCTTCTTAGATCCAAATTTGCCATTTCAACACCTTCAACTACACCTAGGATCACGCCCTCTAAAAAATACGTTATGTTACCGATTGATGAAGAACCAAATGCACATTATAATAATAAATTGATAAGTGGGAATATGCCAAAGCCTCTTTTACAATTTGAACTATCAACTTTAGTAAAAACAGAATCAATATCGGATAATGAAAATGATTGTGATCATGACATTTCAAATACATCAAGTGAATTTATTGATTCACCGCCGAATAAGAATATTCCAACTACGATTCAAACAAATGTTTCACCAGTTTCTCCATTCAGTGGTAAATCTAAAATTCCCTTGCCTATAAGAGCAGAATCAAGGTTGAGTATGTTAAGATCTGCTAGTAGGTTAGAAAATACACAGTCCAATTTTGAAAAAAAGATTCCCTGCCGCAGACCTGATTCAAGGTTAGAAAACATGGCTACTAATATATCATCTAGATTAGGTACAAGCTCACCTGTAGTATCAACAGTTAATGCTTTAAAGGCAAGACCTGCGACAGTAATGACACAACGTGAAATGAGACCACCACAGAAAAACATCCAACTGGGTAGATTGAAAGAAACATCTATAGCCAGTCTAAGTAATATAAGGGCTAGAGGTGCTACTTCTTTGGGATCAAGGTCAAGTTTTACGAAATCTAGAATAACCTCAATTTAATTTAACAGAAGTAATATTTTGTTAACTATAATAATAACTTGTAAATTATGTACTAAAATAAGTATAATGTATAACATCAAATATGAAGAATATTGCTATAGGATATGTACAGAGTCTTTTGGTATTGGTTATTTTTCACCAAATAATTTGGTTAGCCAAGATTGTTTAAAATTCCTAACTTTTTCCTCCTCTTCCCATTGTTTAATTGTACCATCAACTGGATTAAATTCACCTTGTTGTATACGTCTTTCACCACCAGCATATAATCTACGATATATTTCTAATGACGGAACAATGATGAATATTGCGCCTGCAACTATCATTTTATAACCTCTGACTTTACGCAATTGTTCAGGTGATAGATCAGCAGTTTTTGTTTTATATGATGATTGGCTTTCAGAACCTACTATCGTTTTTCGAGATGCTGCACCATTTGGTGGAATATTGGATTGCCCTCTTGCACTCATATTGTATGTTTATTTATAGATGTATGTATTTGATATTCTCAAAGGGTGAGATGCAGCTATTAAGTTTTAAAAACTGATCAATTCATGATAAAACTTTCAGCAATCCGCACAGCCTGAAAAAAGAATTGAACTGAAATTTTTTTATTTTTTTTAGGTTAAACAAAGGCACAATTTATGGTTTATTTTCTAATACAATCACAATACCATAGGAAAATATAATTATGCCAAAGGCAGATAAAAAAACATTTCACAAAAATAAACCTGATCCATCCGGAAGTTCACAAATTAATAAGGTTTTCAAGTTCAATACTGATCTTGGTCAACATATTTTAAAGAATCCACTTATTGCACAAGGTATTGTTGATAAAGCTGAAATCAAACCTTCGGATGTCGTTCTTGAAATTGGTCCAGGTACGGGTAATTTAACTGTTCGTATTTTAGAACAAGCAAGGAAAGTGTATGCAGTTGAAGTCGATCCCAAGATGGCTGCCGAATTAACAAAGAGAGTTCAAGGTACACCATTAGAAAAAAAATTAGAAATTATTATGGGTGATTTTATGAAGATTAAAGATATACCATATTTTGATGTTTGCATTTCTAATACACCATATCAAATTTCTTCAGGTATCGTGTTCAGGCTTTTAGAAATGGCAAGACCACCAAGAATTGCAGTTTTAATGTTTCAGCGAGAGTTTGCGTTGAATTTAACAGCAAGACCAGGTGAATCTTTATATAACAGATTAAGTGCAAATGCTCAAATGTGGTCAAATGTTAAACATGTCATGAAAGTTGGTAAAAACAATTTCAGACCTCCACCAAAAGTTGAATCAAGTGTTGTTAAAATTGAACCAAAATTTCCAAAACCTAATATTGATTATAACGAATGGGATGGTTTATTGCGTTTTTGTTTTAATAGAAAGAACAAAACATTGAGTGCAATTTTTAAAAATAGTAAAATTTTAGATATTTTAGAAAAGAATTATAAAACTTATTTACAATTTTTAGGTGAACAACAAGGCCAAATGCTACTTGATGATGATGCAAATTATAGTGAAATTGTTAAAGAAAAAGTTATTAAAGTTATGGAAGAAACTGGTTTTGGTGATAAAAGATCTGCAAAATTAGATCAAACTGATTTTTTAAAATTACTTTATGCATTTCATCAAGTTGGTATTCACTTTGCCTGAATTTTGCAACTCTTTTGCTTAGATTTGTATAAAGCCACAAAATTAAATTAAAATTAGATTTTACCAAATCAACTAAATGTGCTCTATATAAATTGTATTATTTTTGTTAGGATCTATCTTCTCTTTGTTGCTTTTGAAAAGTCTTTTTCTATAACAGCTTCAACACCACTTTCTTCCAACTCTTCTTCTTCAAGTTGAATTGCTTCTCTTCTTTCCCACCATCTAGTTTCCGCTAGTTCGAATGCTTTAGTTTTCAAATCTTTACCTCTTGAATCTCTATTTTGATCAATAACCCATTTAAGGAATTCAGGACCAGTTCTAACATAAAAGTTACGTAAAGATTCGAAAATTTTTGGATGTGGTAGCCATGGTCTCGCATCAGGAATTGCAGGTTCTAATTCTTCAGCTTCTTCTTCGTCTTCTTCTTCTTCGTCATCATCACTTTCGGCAACTAGTTTCTTATCAATTGTTTCTTCATCTTCTTCATCTTCTTCATCTTCTTCATCGTCATCTTCTTCTTCATCGGAATCTGCAGTTGCTGCATAAATTTCAGATAAGTCTTCCCAAAAAACAGTGACACCATTTAGTTTAGAAATATCAATTGAGTAAAATGAATCTAAATTACACTCAATTTCACCATTTTCCCAAATACCACCATAAATGTAAAATATATCGTCCATGACACAAGTTAATGCATTAAACCTTTCGTGTGGTAATTGATTTCTAACTGGATAAACTTTCTTGGTTTCATCCTCATCATCGGAAACAGAGACTGAAGTTGGAACAGGTAAAATTTCATCGTTGTCATCATCATTTAAATTAGCATTTTTCAAAATTTCATTCAGAATATCTTCTAATTCTTTATCTCTATTAACTTTCTCCTTTTTAAAAGCTTCCTTCTTCTTACGTGCTTTTAACTTTAAATTGAACCATCTATTAGTCTCACAATTATAACTCAATAAAGCGTTGTAAAACTCAGAGCTTAGAGTCTCTTCAGTTTCATCTAAGTCATAAACACCACCAAAAATGAAACCACGACCTTTATGCAATTGCATAGAACAACCGACTCTTGGAGTTGGTTGCCAACCTTGTTTTCTTTTTCTTTCCCATCTCAATTGTTTTATATCTGATTTCATTTTCAGTGTCCAAGTGTCAGTTAAAACTTTACCCTTTTGTAAACCTTTACCTGCTTTAACTTTTGTATAACCACCGTACATAACACATTCATCATTAAAACAAATAAGTGAATGACCACTTCTTGGGTCAGGCATACTCATTGTTTGAGGAAATTCTACTTGTTGCCATTTATAACTCATAACATCAAACAACCATAAATCGTTCAAATAAGTTGTTTGCGAACCTAAGTCTCTAAAACCACCTGATAAAATAATATAATTTTTCCAAACTGTCATTCTTGAACCACTACGACCTGACGGAGCTTTCTTTTCGTCAACTTTGGCCCATTCTTTTGTTTCAACGTCTAAAATCCAAGTATCTGAGTAATGATGGAAAGTACTTTGTTTTGGAGATGAAAATTCACCACCATGTAAAACCATTATACCTGAAGGGTGGAAACACATTGTGTGAGAAGAACGAGCTAATGGAGAATTTTTACTAACATAACGTCTCCAAGTATCACTATCTGGAGAATAAACATTTAAGTCATTGTGAAAATGAACAACACCTTGGCTATTTGCAGTTTCACCGCCGAAAAGAAAGAGTTCTTTACGTTGAGCCATAGGTGCAGCAAGTAGTGTACCATTAGTACGTTTTAGAGGTTTATCAATATTAGTAACATGAACAGCTTCAAATTGTTCTTGTTCGATTTTTAATTGTTCAAGAAGTGTATCAATATCTACATCATCTTCAATATCATCACCTGCTTTTTGGGACTGTTTCTTTAATTTTGAATCACCCTTTGATGCCTTTTTCTCTGCCTTTGCGGCTTTCATTGCCTTTTTAGCGTCTTTATTCTTCTTATCCTTTTTAGCCATATTATATTATGCAGTCTTATTATATGGGGAAGAAAATGATAAGTTCTTTATTTGCTGATTGAAAAATTATCGAAAAAAATTTTGAATTTTAACGTTCAATATTTAATATTTAATATTTAACAAGAAATATTTATATTTTTTATTTTTTGTTTCAAAAGCAATCATGAAAATTTAATTATGCTGATATTTATATAAAGTATGGAGAAAAGGGGTATTTGTATAAAAAATTATGTGAAAAACAAAAAAAAAGATTGATATATTGATATTTGCCAGATTGATTGTCAAATATTAGTTATTAATTATTATTAATTATTATTGAATCAAAAGTAAGTAGGTACATTATTTCTCATCTTCATCATCATAATCTTCACTCATTTCAGCTTCATCTTCTTCATATGACATTTGATCTTCATCTTCACTATCATCTTCAAAACACCATTCATCTTCTTCATCTAAATCCTGTTGTGCAGTTGAACCAATAACTAATTCATCACTTGGAATTTCAAAATCATCAGGTATGCTTATAGCAGTCTTTTCCACAAATGTTCTTACTCTTTCATTATAAGCATCTCTTTTATCTCTCCAATAATTACTTGCATCGATATTTGCAGGCGATGAAATATTTGGATCATCAAGAATAGATAAAATACTAACAATAACACTCTCAACACATTGAGCAGGTGACCAGTTTTCGCTTGCTGGTTCACCTTGTAAAATATTTCCAGCTTCATGTAAAATTGAAATACATAAACGACCGTCACTGTAAACATTTGGATGAAATATTGGTGGTGAAAATCTGAATTCTGGTGGGGAAAATGGATAGTTTTGTGGAAATTTCATCTTTGCGACTAAATAGGCATGATTCCAGACTGATCCTGGATGCACAATATAAAGACCTAGAGTCCATGTAAAAATATTGTCATTATCCAAAGATATATGATAATTTGGATTCTTAGAAAGTTCTTTTAATTCTTTGGCTAAGATAGTAGCACCTGACATAATTTCTGATAATATAAATATACAATCAAAGGATAATATGGAGTTATGGACGTTGAAAACAAAATTGTGGATTTTGGTTACTGGGAATTTGAATCTGATGAGTAATATACTGACAAATTATGTGTATATCTATCAGACGACCAAAAAAAAGGAGGGGATGGACAGAAAATAAAAAAACCACCAAAAACCTAAGCTAAACAAAAAGGGTGGAGTTGTAAGGACTATGGAAATGCCGTGTTTCCAGGCAGATGTGTGTCTTGTTGAAGAAGGTGGAAACAAACACCAAAGCAGAATAACCCAGAAATGAGCTTTATAATCCAGTTGTGGCAATGCCTCATCCGAGAAAAAAAGAAAACAAGCCCAACTGCCTTCTTCTTTCCATTTGTTTTTTCTGGTGCGTTTCTGGTCTTTTCGGGAATAAAACACTTTACAGACTATACACAGATTAGTAGTAAATAACGAATAGTACTCATATACATACTGTTTTTATTGTAACCACTTCACAACTTAAAAGATATCACTTCACACAGGAACGCTGCGAAAGTGTGCGTGGGTCTTGGCATCGTCGCTTTCATCTTCTTTCCTCTCATTATCGTCATTATCTCTATTCTCACCATCTTTGTTATCGTCATCTTCTTCATCTTCAGACTCATTATCCTTGTTTTTATCATTTTTTCCCTTCTTACCTTGTTCAGGTGTGCTGTTCAGTAACTTCCATAAGCGACTGTTTTTGTTGGCCCATAAATCACGGAACTTACCTTGTTCAGCTATTGTTCCATCATAACCTAAAACTAAAATGTCTTCACATCTTTCAATAGTACTTAATCGGTGAGCTATACTGATTGTTGTCATGTTTCCAACTCTCATTAATCGTTCCAAAGTTTCATTAATTGCAGACTCGGATTTACCGTCCAAAGCACTTGTTGCTTCATCTAAAATTAAAACTGGTGGTTCTTTAATTAAACATCTTGCCAATGCAACTTTTTGTCTTTGACCACCTGACAATAATGAACCTCTCGGCCCAATATTTGTATTGAAACCATCAGGTAATGAATAAACAAAATCACAATTTGCCTTTTGAGCTGCCCATTCAACATCTGAATGTGTTATCTTTTTGGCTAATTTTATTGGTAATCCATATTTAATGTTTTCTTCAATTGTACCTTCAATTAAGATTGGTTCTTGTTGAACAAATCCAAAAGTTTGTCTAACTGAATGTAGTGAAAAATCTGACACATCATGGTTATCAACTAGAATTTTACCTTTTGAAGGTTTATAAAATCTTAATAATAATGAAGCAATTGTCGACTTACCTCTACCTGATGGACCAACAATACAAACATTTGAGCCAGCTGGAATAGTAAATGATAAGTTTTTAAATACAATATTATTAGGTCTAGTTGGATATGAAAATTCAACATTTTCAAATTTGATTTCACCTTTACAAATAATTTCCTTATTATTAACTGGATGTTTAGACTTGTTTAGTTTACTAACTAATTTATTACCATGAACTGGATCAATTTCTGGCTTCATATCTAACATTTCGAACAATCTGCTAGCTGCACCTGCACCTTTGAATAATTCTGTATAAAAACTTGAAATTCCAAACGTTGCACTACCACAATATTCTGTATAAATTAAGTAAGCAGTTAAATCGCCAACTGTCATTGAACCATTCAGAACAAATCTTGTACCAAAACCTAAAGTTAACAAAAATGTTAAATTTCCTAAAATACCAGTTGATCCAAAAAACGTTGCATTTGTAACAGCATCTTTAAACGAAATATTCCAGACATCTCTAATCTTTGAATTATAGCGATGTAATTCTTTAACTTCTGCAGTGAATGATTGAATTGTCCTAATTGAATTTAATTGTTGTTCACTAACTTTTGTTAATGCACCAGTTGCCTCTTGCAATTGTCTCGAAAGTGACCTAATTTTCAAACCATACAAGTAAGAGAAAAATAATAAAGGTGGAGCAAATGATAACATAATCAATGAAAGTTTTGTTGATAAAATGAACATCATTGTTAACGATGAACCCAAAATCAATGAATGTTTTATACCATCACTTGCATTTTGTGTTATAGATTTTGAAACAACGTAAGCATCAGAACTTAATCTTGAAATTAAGTCACCGACCTTATTTTTATCATAAAATGACATATCTTGTAAATATATTTTTTTCATAAAATTTGAACGTAATCTTGAAACCAGGTTTTCACCAATAATTCTCATTAAAATAATTCTTGTGAATGTTGCAGCAGTTGATAATAATAATAAACCACCCATCAAGTATAAGAAGTTATCTAATGAAAATCCATATATGTTGATATCATCCAATTCTGTAAAATTTCTAGTTGCATCTAATATTAAGCCTGTAACTTTTGGTAATGCCATTATAATTGCAGCTGATAAAGTTAATAGAATCATTGCAATTGTAAAAATCCCAATGTCTCTACGACCTAATTTAATTAATCTCCAAACTTCAGTAAAAGTTGCAGAACCTGAATCATCGGATGAAATATCCAACCAGCGTTCAGTCCACGATTGCTTTCCCTTTGGATTCAGGATTTGTTTAACATTACCACCATCCTGTTCATTTGCAGGGTCCGATCGTATAGTTGATTTATTTTCATTTTGATACTTGTAACTTTTAGAAAAGAAACGAGTTGATGTAAACTGATTCAATATTACACTTTTATTGTTAATATTGTAGTTAGATACTGAATGAATGTTATTAAAAAGTTGGTGATTATAGGAATGTAGTCTAGTTTGAACGATTGGTATCTGATTTGCAGATTTAATTACTGAATGAAAACTAATGTTTGTCCTCTTTATAAATCTAGGAAAGTTAAGAACAAACATCCTAAAACATTCAATATTCTATAAAATGGATGAAGTTGAGGTGCCTGTGGTGTTTTAATGGAGGGTATCAACAAAAAACTGGAAAAAGCAGTTGTAAAGTGTTATAATCTTAACACAATTCTCCCTACAAAATTGCACCGCGTCGAAACCGAAGTCGGTTTACTTTATGACAAATGATAATAACTTCAGTATTATGAATATAACAGTCATTTACGTTTTGATCGTGTCTCTATATATAATGTAATACACCTTACAGAGAGGATAATAAATAAATAAATAAATAAATAAATATAAGTAATTTAGAATATTGTATTGTATAATTAGTTAATCAACTAAAATACTTATAAAACAATGTTTTCACCAGTGGATAAATCAGTTGCTTTAACAACTTCACCATTCTTGATTTCTTGAACCTTGACTTCAGTAATAAATCTTCTTGAAGCCTTGACTTGTAAGTCTGGTTTTAAAGCTTTAGTGACAGTCTTTGCAGAGATTGCAAAATATTTGTTGATTCTATAATAACAAAACCTTGAAGGGTTGTCAGAAGGATACAAAACATAAGCTTGAACAAGAGGTATGTGTATATAGTGTTTAAAATTCCATTGAGTAAGAAAATACTAATGACATTTATTTCAACTGAAAGGTGATTTCTGAATGTTTAACCGTGATGATAAGTAATGATTTCGAAAGTAATATTTGCAATAACTTGATACTTCTAACAATTTGATAATTTCAATAGTTTTAATGTCAATATAGGATCCCTGGTAGTGAACAATAGCAATGGTCACATATATACACACACATCATGATTCATCGCCGTGTTAGACGCAAAAGACAGAAAAGAAATGTTAGTATTAACTCAGAAAAAACAGTTGATGATAGTGGATACATACGAGATACCGGCCTTCTTCCAAGCAGACATTGTTGATGGATATATTTGACGAGAGATATATGTGTTCTGTACCACTGTCTTTCTTGAAGTAACACTTCAACACTTTTAGAGCGAAACAAGCAAAAACGCTGGTTGGCTGTGGGCGAGGGCTGCGTAACCACGGCGTCGATCGGCGTGGACCTTTTTTGATTATTTTTTGTTTTATTTTGTTTTTTTTTTTTTTTTTTCGTTCTAAGACATTTGAGAACATGTTTTTTTTCACTTTTTTGACGGTTTTAGACACTTTTGCAACTGAATACAATTTGGCATTTTTTCGGTTTTTTTAACTGTTTTTGACTTCTTTTGAATTTATTCTATATCCAAACATGCCTGTCAGTAAGGACCACTACTACAGATTGGCATCTAATCTTTCTAGGGAAAGAATTCAGGCGGCCACTGCTTTGATTAAAGAACTTTCAACTGAAAACTCCGAATCCGATTACAACTATGCTTTACAAAGACTTATAGTAGGACTTGCCTCAAGTCATGATTCCGCTCGTATTGGATTTTCAATGTGTCTTACTGAACTTATTTCCTTGTTGAGTGAAAATGCATCATTCAATTATAAAGCAGAAACTTTCCTTGATGATTTAGAGTCAAATTTGAACAAATCAATCAAAAATAAAACAAAGGGCAAGAATTTACGTGCTTATTTATTTGGTAAAATTTTTGGTATCCAATCACTAATCAATTCAATTCTATTGAAAAATTCAACGAACGACCTAGTCATAAAAATAATTGACCAATTATTTGAAATTGCGTTAACAAAATCTTGGATTAGAGAAATTTCAATTGTTACAGTTGTAAAATTAATTGCAAAGTTAAATTTATCAAGTAATGAAAAAATTATACCGTATATATTTTCCAAACTATCAGAAAGTAAGTTATTATTATCAATGGACGGTTTGTTGATTTATTTATCGATTCCTTCAAACTTAAGACAACCTTTATCAAATCTAGCTAATGTATCGAGTTCTCAGCACTGGAAAAATCATGATCCTTTAACAAAGGGTAATTTACCATTATTAAAAGATGCATTCCAAGACAGAATCACTAGTGATAATAACGATGATGACTCGTCTGCAGTCCAAAAAGGTACCTGGAATCCTCAGTTACATTATGTTTGGACACTTTTGTTAAATGAATTAATTGAAAATGAAATTAGTAATGAGAAATTACAATTTCAACATAAAACAAAAAAGCGTAAATCGAATAGCTTAAAATCAACATCTGATGATAATAAGCTTTCGTTATCAACGTTTTGGCCAACTTTTGATTCAACTTTTTTTTCAAACAATTCTTCATCTGAACGTAAGCATACAGGACTACAAATTTTAGAACTATGTTTCAAATTCCCATCTTTCAAGCCTGAATTTTTCTTAATTTTGTTTAATGAAAATTTGACACGCTGTTTAATCAATCACGTTTCTAAAAAAGATAGAGTTTTGCATTCTTTATCAAATGGAGTACTTTTATCAGCAGTAAAACTATCAAAATCTATTCCATTTGGTAGATTACATTTGATTAAAGCATTAGAAAAACAATGTATACTATTTGATAAAATTTCAAAAACTAAAACCATTAAGGATTGTTTGTCTTCAATTTTGCCAGCAAGTGATGAAAGTGATGATACTGTGATTGAAGCACTTGAAAACTGGAATCAAATATGTTTATGGATTTTAAATAATTCGGGTACAGAGCTATTAAATAAAAAGAATGATGATAGTAATAATAATGATATTTTGACCTTCAAGCTTGATTCACTATTTTTACTTGTGCGTGGTAACAAGAAACTAATTAGGCTAGTTTCAAATTCGGAAAAAATTGAAAATATAATATTTTTAGAATTTATTTCAAACATTAAAAATATACTTGAATATTTAACAAATTTGAATTATGTCAAACAACTCCAACCAATCGATGATTCAATTATTAAAAATTCAAAGGACAGACTGAACTCAATTTTATCAGATTTAATGGAATGTTCAAATGGTAAAATTGATTGGTCTGGAATAATAGTTGAATACTTAATTGCTAACGAAAAGTCAAATAATTTATTAGCTGAAATTGACGAAAAAGAAGAAAATGATGAATTAAATCAAGCTAAGGTTGAATCTCTTGAAATTTGGAAAAGATTAGGTAAACAAATAAAAACTGGTAAATTAAAAGATAATAAATTAAGAATTTCAAAATGTTTGGTTATGCTTTTAAGTACTGCATTGTTAGAGTTATATGGTGGAGATTCTGAATCTTTTGGAATTTTAACAGATTTAATTAACATTTATAAGGATTTTGTTGATGATAGTATGCAAGATGATAATAACAACATTTTAAACACTCTCATTGATTTAATGTTAAGTTATACGACTCAAAAATCCGGTCTGAAAAAGAGAATTGGTAATGATATTTGGGATTGTGTAGTCTATGATGTTAATGCTGAACAATTGGAAAGGTTGTTTGATGTTTTATTAACAAAGGAAAACAAGTCGGGATTGGAACAGCTATTTAATCAATCTGTTGAAGGTTATGAAGAAGATGATGATGAAGATGAAGATGAAGATGATATTACTGGCAAAAGTAATAGCGATGAAAGTGCAGAAGAAGATGAGGAAGATAATGATTCTGGTGATGATGACGATGATGAAGAAGAAGAAGAACTTGAAAATAAGGATAAGGCTGAAGAAGTTGAAAAATCTACCACTTCAGCACTTGCTAAAGCACTTAACGTTGCTGAATCTTCCGAAAACAGTCATGTGGAAGACGCTGGAGATGAGAATGGAAATGTTGAAGACGAAGAGGAAGATGATGGCGATGATGGCGATGATGGCGATGATGGCGATGATGGCGATGATGACGATGATTATGAATCCGATGAATCAATGTCAGACGAACAAATGATGGCAATTGATTCACAATTATCAGCAATTTTCCAACAACGTCAAAATTCCTTAAGTGATTTAAGATCGTCATCCAAAAATGGTAACGAACGTAAATTAGAAGCAAAAGATGCAAGAGAATTGATGACACTTTGTAAGTTAAGGATTTTGGATTTATTAGAATCTTATGTCAATATTAATTCCAAAAAACCAGAATGTGTTTCAATCTCAATTACTTTATTGGACTTGATGGATTTGACACTTGATTTAAAGGTTGGTGAAAAGGCACACAAATTAATCAAAAAAGTTTCCAAAAACGTATTTGAAATTAAAGATGAAGAAGAATTGAAGAACTCCATTAATCTAATTACGACTATTTTAACTCGTGTTTCAAATGCTAAATTCAATGCGCTAATTCAAGCATGTAGTCAAGTCTCAATTTATATTTTCAGATCAATTGTTAATTTTGATGTTGAAAGATATGAAGAATTTGTAACACAAGTGACAAATATTTACCAAAATCATTTGATTAAGTGGTCCATAAATTCAAATGATAAAACAACCCCAAGCTTCTTTATTGATTTAATTAATTGGTTAAACTCAAAAAGATCATAAAAATGATTATGTCATGTATACAAAAAAAGACTTTATAGAGTAGATATATGAACAAGATTATTAACGTAATGATAATAATAGTAATAATAATAATAATAATAATAAAATAGAAAAAAAAATTAAGTATTGTACAATTTTAAGTTTAATATACTATGAATTTAATGTGAGTAAAAAAAGGTTAGATTACTATTCATTTGCTTTTGACTTTGCATTTTTATACAGGTCATCTCTTCGAGAATCAACTCTGTTTAAGAAATCTTGCTTTTCTAAATAACCATTTTTATTCTTGTATTTTAACTCATCATTAATTTTATTTTTATCGACATAGGTTGCCCAATCAAGTCTTGATTTTTCTAATGTTGAAAGTTTTGTTTTTGAGGAGTTTGAAAGTACTGCATCCAATAAACTTGCTCTTTTTTTCTTTCTTCTTAGGTTTGAATTTGTAGAGGTTGGAGGCGGTGATGATGATGATGATGATGATAGTGGAGGCGGTGGTGACGATGAAGAAGTTGGTGTTTCTGTATTTGATTGTTTAATAGCAGTTGAATTTAGATGAGCCTTTGCTTCTTGGGAATTTATGTCCACAAATTTTTCTTCAACCACAGTTTTACCGGCAAACTCATATGATCTTGTGATTTTAATCTGTTGATTATTTGAAAACAAAGGTTCGCTATTGCTTTCGATTGACATATTATTAGATGAAGTGTTAGACAAAGTTGTAACTTTAGATTTTGAAGAAGATCCATTCAGCTCCGCCCAAATAGAGTTTATATCAGTATTGGAAGCAGTTGAAGAATTAGCAACAACTTTGTTCTTCTTTTCTAACCTGTTTCTTTCATTCTCAAGCTGTCTTTGGGTTCTGGTTTTAATCAAGCCACCTTCACTTGATTCGATTTTATTGTATTTGGCAATCTCTTTCTTATCTTCATCACCTATATATTCATCATCATTCTCTGCATCATCGTCACTACTACCGTCTTTACCTACAACTTCCTTATCCTTAGAGACATCTATAACATAATCTTCGTCCTCATCTTCATTATAATCGTCATCTTGTTCTTCATTAGACGTTTCAGTGAAAGGCAAATTTGAAACAGCAGTATCTCGAGACTCAGAAACGTCCTTGTTCTGAGATTTCGCATGCTGGTTGTCTGTAACTACAGTATCAACATGAATGTCTTCTTGTCTGTGTTGAGCATCTGGGTGAGGGGTGGTGGCAACAACCATGACTGGATTTGGGGAAGGTGCAAATGGAAGAGATTTGCCTCTGAAGAAGACACGCAACGCGAGATGGAGAAATTAAACAAAATGCTAAGAAATGAAATCAAAGGAAAAATAAAAAATGGAAAATAT
The DNA here is from genome assembly GCA_030560845.1 of Pichia scutulata. Lineage (NCBI taxonomy): Eukaryota > Fungi > Ascomycota > Pichiomycetes > Pichiales > Pichiaceae > Pichia > Pichia scutulata. The sequence goes on from JAKTWB010000082.1 coordinate 303,594, forward strand.
AATCTGAAATTTGAAGAAGAGAAAACGCCGGATCCAGCTCAGAGCCAGTCCATTCGCGATGTTTTCCACCAAATTAAAAGACATGCTCAGCTTTTTGGCTCTTATTTGGTCCTGTTATTCTAACATTCTTGGTCAATCAATCTCCCAATGCTAAAGAGAAAGAACGAAGAGTTCGAAGAGTCGAAGGATTCTAACCAAAACATTAAAAGGGTAGCTCTCGATGCAGAAGCAGTTGAAAGAAAAGATATTGAAGATGATAAACAAAAAACTTCAGTTTCGTTGTCTACCAACGATCATCAATCGGACAATAATCAACTAGATACAATTCAATTAGATGTCAAACAAACTGAAAATCAAGGTGAAGTAGCAGCTGAAAATTCTGAAAATTTTGATAATTTTGAAAATCTTAATAAATCTCTTTCAAATGCAGCACAAACTCCAAGTTCTGTACCTTCCAAAGATGATTTTGTTCCAAAACAGACCAATGACGGTCCGATTTCATCCCATAAAATCCAAGATAATGATCCTACTTATGTCCATTTCCGTATGTTAGCTTCCATATCTGATACTGCCAATATTGTTGGTAAAGGTGGTGAAGCGATTAATAAAATCAAATATCAATCTAATGCAAGAGTTAATGTGAGTGAAAATTTGAAAGGTATTCCTGAACGTATAATTAGTGTACGTGGTTCAGCTGAATATGTTGCAAAAGCATTTGGTTTGATTACTAGAACAATTAATAATGAACCATTTGATCAATCTTCAAATATTGATTCAAAATCTTATAATTTAAAATTATTATTTCCTCATTCAATTATGGGTTATATAATTGGTAAAAAAGGTTCAAGGTTTAGAGAAATTGAAGAAAATTCTGCTGCTGCTTTGAAGGCAAATGATCAAATACTACCTGCTTCAACTGATAGAATTTTAAATATAACTGGTGTTGCAGATGCTATTCATATTGCAACTTATTATGTTGCTCAAACTGTAATTGAACATAAACAACAAATTTTGAAGGCTGTTTATTACAACCCTGCAAATTATAGTCAACCTTCGCTACCTGCGTTATCTTTAAATCAAAACAACAATAGTAATAATAATGTCAATAATAACAAACAAAATCAATTCACTAATTATAATAATCAGCAAAGTATGATGGGTGTGCCAAATCAAATGATGTCAAATATGTATGATCCAAATCAGATGAAAATGCAAATGGGCTTTAATCCAATGATGTCAAACGGTATGGTTAACAATGGTAATCAAATGCTTCAAAATAATTTATCTGTTTCTTCAAATACGAAACCAGGTGAAACAATTACTGGACCTGATGGTAAAGTTAATCAAGACTTATTTGTTCCTCAAAAGCATATTGGTCTAGTTATCGGTCGTGGTGGTAAAAATTTAAAAGATATTAGACAGAATACTGGATGTTATGTTAAAGTTAATGATGAAGTTCCTGGAGCAGTTGATAGAAAATTAACACTTATTGGTAATGTTTATGGAATTCAAAATGCAATTGTTCTAATTAATAACAAAATTGAAAATGAAAAACAAAGGCAACAAAGAGATGAAAATATTAATTAATAATAAACAAAACTAAACAAAATTTCAAATATGTTTCAATTTCAACTCCTTCTTATTTGTGATGTTACTTTTATCTTTAATTTTTATTTGTTTACTCTTTTTTTATCTTTTCTACTTTCTTTAAAAAAATTCTTTTTAGAACTCTTTTTATCTTAATCCACTTTACTCTTCTTTTTCTGCTTTAGCTCTTTCTAGCTTATTTGCTGATTTTTCTGTTTGCTCTTTTGCTTTACTTCTTATACCCCTTCAAGCCCCCCTGTACTCTTAAGTTTAGATTTTTTTTTCTTCTTCTTATTTATTCTTTTGAAGATTATTATTTTTCTCTTTTTCTTTTATTCATTCCTTTCTCTAAACTGTATTACTAACAAACGATAATTTCAAATTTGTAATTTACATTTGCATTCACACTTTAAAAGAGGGATTTAACTGTTTTCGTTACTTTGGTCAATCTATAAAAAAAAGTAAACACAAATGAACATGTAAATCAAAAGATGGTTTCTCCAATTTTTACAAATGTGGAACTCCAAAACTAGTCAACATCATATTTACAACACTAAACAAACCCTCACCTAAAACTAAACCACTACTAAAAATAATCAAACTAACTTTACCACTATCTTTAGTACTAGAACTGAGCTTTTTCATCCAATAATAACTTGTCAAACCACCTAAAAATCTAGCTAACGTAAATGATGGTGTATTATAAATTCCAATACCAACAGCAACTCCACTTGGTATGAACTTCGTATATTTATAATATTTATCGCCTTCTTTAGTTGTACCTCTGATAAATGATAAAATCAGGAATAATAAACCAAAAATCACAACAAATGTACCTACTTTTTTAGGTAATTGATGTCCATTAACTAATCTTGCACAATCAATCCAAATTACTGCAGTCGGAATTTTAAATAATGGTCCAGGAATTTCATAAATTTTATCATACCATCTATACATAGGAGCTGCAATTATGACTCCCCAAATACTGCCTAAAATTTGTCCAATAAACTGATCTTTTGGTGATGCTTCCAATAAATACCCGGTCTTTAAGTCCTGCATTAAATCACCTGCCTGTTGTGCAGTTGCTTCAGATAGTGCACCAACAATTAAATTTATTAAAACTGAACCAGGCCTAGTGGATGGTATAACCAAAGCTGTTAGTAATTGTGATAATTTTCCAATACCTGACACGGGATTTAAGTCAGTTTCACCCAGTGATTTGACTCCAATCAACGATAAAAGTAGCGATACCGGTATTGTTAGAATCAAAATCCAAGGTGGGACTATAGTTCCAAATATAACTTTCATTGAAATGATTAATAATGGACAACATAGAAGAATACCAACTGTGGGTACCATTAAACTCATCTGTTCTTCGTCTTCTTCTTTTTCGTCTCCTTCATTTGACAAATCTTTGTTGAAAAATACAATTTCACTCTCATTTAAATCGGTAGTATTATTATAAGTGTTATTATTGTTATTACTACTATCAGTAACGCTGGTAGCAGTATTACCATGTGCGGTATCATAATTGGTAATAATATTATTATTATTAGTACTGGAATATGATTCTCCTGAGTTTGATTTTAATGATTGGTTTTCATTTAGTAAATTTTCAGGCAAAGTATCATTTATCAAATTTGCTGATTCATTTTCAGTGCCGCTAAAAGACTTTGAAGTTAATTTAATATGATTATTTGAAGATAAGGCTGAACTCAAAGATTTATAAACCATTAAAGTTAATGAAACAATTGAATCGGCAATCATAATTGATAAACTGATCCACATGATCCAACCTTCAGAACCGTCTTTCCAACTGCCAGTCTCGCCAGGAGCCCAGCCTTTGAATTTCGCAAGTGGTGATAAAATACACCAACCTAAAATCATACCCGTCAACATACCACAAGTTGTCTCAAAACCCATTATTATACCTTGACCCACGTATGCAGGTGATGGGGTAAAATTGATAAGGTATTCATTTGATAAATAATTACCAAATATTGGTATTGTTCTGATTTGTGGTAGAAAATATGATGTTAATGTATAAACTGATGATATTAAAGCGGTGAACAGTAACAAAACAATATCCCTTGAATAGGTTTCCTTTTCAGGTACAGGTAGTAGATACTCGCTGTACGAATGATGTGTTGTCAATTCATTAACTTCAAACTGCTGTTCAACTTGTTGATTTATTTCATGTTGTTCTTCAATGGTCAATGAGTTACCATTTTTAGCTATTCTGGAATTTCTATTGTATGACTTGCCAGTAGAATTTTCGTTATGACAACCATTACTAGATGTCGAGTTAGATATATGCTTCAATGGGAAATTATGAAAAACACCAATCAGTGTTGCAGTTGCACTACCACTTGGAAATTTCAATTTTTGTCTAATGACAAACTCTTTCCTCAAAGGAATTGCAAAAAACACACCAAAAAATGCTAGTCCTGTGCTCCAAATTAATAGCTTCCACCATGGTTTAAAAGGTTGAAAAAGAACATCAATTTCTTCATATATTAACCCAGCTTCTTCGGGTGTAAGTAATTTTTCAATTGCCGGTATGATTCCAATAAATCCATATGCTAAAGGTCCGGTTGCAACTGCAACTGCAACACTCTGTACAAACACATTTTCTTGCGGTGTGAATCGAGAGTTTAGTTGAAAGTATACATCAAATACTTTGAACGATGAATACGCAAGTAAAGCAGCTGGTAAAGACATCATTGAAACCCATCCCGTTTGTAGACCAAATTGAAAATTAGATAAAAGAATCAATGTACCTATTCCCAAACCTACTAGTGTTCCACGTAATGTAACTTGAGGTTGCTGTAAAACTTTCCTCTTCTTTAGACTTTGATTTTGGTATTCGGCTTGATTATTAATCATGATTTATGGTGAAAAGATAGATGGAGATAACCTTTTTAAATGTTTCAAACAAAATCCAATTATCAAATTTATTGCTCCGTTCAATCTAAGCAGCACTCTTCTGGATTTAATTCAATAAATTGCTTCTGATTTGGAAAAAAAAAAGAGACAGAATTATCAGCATAGAATTCTAATTATTGCGATTTGAAAAAACTCCATACATGGCGCATATTTGTTCCACATTAGGAAATAAAATCTCCTCGAAGTTTTCTGATATATGATATAGAATTCAATGCTTACATTTTGCCTTTGAGTTGCTGTAACTTATTTACTACGAAATTATAAAAACCTAAAACTAACTAAAGAGGATGTATTTAAGAATATCTCCTAGAGTCATGATACCCAACAGCTTACCTTCATCATCAAGAACAAACAATCTATGTAGTCTACTCTTTCTTATCGTTTCGAGAACAACAAATAATGAATCTGCTAATGTACAAGTATAAACACCTTCAAAATCATCAGTACGTTTTAATAAAGCTTCACCAACGGATAATGAAGGATCTGCGTAAACACCACCTTTTATTAGAGCAAGTAAATCTACAGCTTCGTAAACATTAATCAATTTATTGTCATCATCTAGAATGGGCACAGAACTTATTTGATGTTCAATTAATAAATTTATCACGTCACCAATTGAAGTATTTAACCTTGCATGACATAAGTTTGAAGATGTGCCAATGTTTAATTCTTGTAAAGGTTGTAAAAGCATTCTTGTTTCACGACAATTCATACTTACAAACTTCAAAATACGGTATTGGGTAAGAACAGAAACAACAATTTCTCTTTGGGTTTCTTCATCGCTATCAATTAAAGGTATTCTTCTTGCTGATGATTTAATCATTTCAACACATGCATCATAAAGAGATCGAAATGGATGAATTGAACAAGTATCTAAGGCAGACGAGCCCGACATCGAACCGATATTGGCTAATCCATCTAATGTTAAAGTTTCAGATAGGTTAACGCTTTGATCGGGATTGTTTGCAGCATAATGAACAATATTCAAGAAATCTGAAGCTGTTAAAAGACCTGCAAATTTTGATATTTTTGAATTCCAAAGAGGGGCAGAAACAATTGAATTTTGTAAAAGGACATTCAATGCACGTTTGACTAAAAGAGAAGTATCAAACACAATCAAACGATAAGAAACTGGTAATACGTCAAAAGATGTTTTGGATTTAAGGAATTCACGAATAATGTTGAGGGCCGCTCTTTGGTCAGCAACAAGTGAACCGGGTTGTTGAACGGTGTCTAATGCCATTGGCTGTGTATCAGCGGTGGTAAGCATTGCGTGTGTGGGCAAATTATGTAGTTTAATTGGTTGAAGAGGGCTGTTTACTACAAAACGAACAAAAAGTATGGCGGTTCAAGTACTCCACTATCAACAATGTTGAAATCATGCAGAGATTCTCGAATAAAATAAAGAGTACCTGTCCAAAAAAATAAGAAAATGAGAAAATAAAAATAAAAAAGAATAAAAAATAAAATCAAAAATAAAATCACAAATAAAATTTTTCAGTCTATTATGGATTTGAAATTTCACACTATCGGATGCTTTTATTTCTTTAATTTAGTTTCTCCCAATCAAAGCTGAACACTTACAGTGGTCCCAGCGTAGCAGAAGCATTTCTTTCCTTAATTTTGCCAGTGTTTCTTCTTCTTGTGTGCCAACTTTATACCAATATTCACCCTATATTTGATTCTTTCCCTATACTTGGCTTTTGCATTTTTTGCACATTTTGCATTGTTTATTGTCGAAAAAAATAGATGACTATATTGACTACGATCAATCCTCAAAAGAGATCAATTGATACCCTACCCTCGAGCAGCAATGAATCTCAACATATATCAATCAAAAGAGTGAAAAAACTTTCTAACTATAATAATAATAATAATAATAATCTTAGTAATTCCGACAAATATGATAATAATAATGAGTCCTTTGCTACTAAAATGATTTTACAATTAGCTAAATCTGCTATTTCTTCATTACATGAAAAAAACCAAATATCCGATTCAAATACTTATAGTGAATCTCCAATAGATACATTGGCTCATACAATCTCATTGCCAAGTTCCAATCCTAAGTCAATAAGTTCTGAAAATTTAACTTTAATAATATCCCAACTTACTTGCGAAATTGCAAGATTTGATTCAGCAAAAGCATTACCTTTAATACATTCAATATTAAAAGTTAACTGGATTTATCATTCTTCAGAATTTCACAATTTTTCAAAACATTATGCTACGTTCCTCACAGTTCTAGTATCAACAATGCCGTCATGGTGGAAAGATGTTGCATCAAAAATAGTTTATGATTTCACAAAAGCTGATCCTTCACTTTTAAATTCTCAACATGAAACTTTGAAAAAATTAATTGCATTAGCTCCAACTTCTTCAAATTCTTTGCCCAATTTATTGAAGGATAATTTTCCAAACAAAAATTCATCCAAAGATGATATTATTAACTATGTCAAGAATATGTTACACCTTACTGAGTATTATCATGTTTTAATTAACTATGTTTGGACTTTAACTTTTGAAAACTTTATTAAATTGGATGTTGATTTCCAAAATCAAATTGATGAAGTTGATGATGATGATCTATCGGAAGCATTAGGGTTGGATGAATCCGAAAATGAAAGTGATGATGATAATGATGAGGAGGAGGAGATTGATAATAATGATGGTGGCGATATGATGAGAAGTGATTCAGAGAGTGATGATGGTACTGATAATGATGATGAAGACGATAATGATGAAAATGATGATCTGAATGTTGATGATGATAACCTGAAAGTTTTAACCAATGACTTTTCTGACTCAGATGACGAAAGTGATGATTCTACTGTTCATAACCGAAAGAATAAGACTATAAAAAAAGTTAAGTTTGCTAAAGATATAAAAAATGATGATGGAAACGGAAATGAAATGAAAGAATCTAAATTCAAAAATGGTAGCATTCATGATGCTGAAGAGAATGATGAATTTGATGATGAAATGTTGGATTCTGAAGCAGGATATACAATCGAAGTTGAGTCGTTATCAGAATTATCAAGTAAGATCGACCTTCTGCTATCATCCATTTTAGAGTATCTGAAACCAAATTTGTTGGTTGAATCCTTAGAGTCTAAACAAGGTATTCCAATCTTCAATGCTTTAATAAACGTTTTCCGTACAGTTATTTTACCAACTCATGGTACAAAGGCAACACAGTATATTATCTTCTATGCGGCTCAACAACAACCTGAATTAATTGATGCATTCTTAGTTTCATTATTTGAGATTATTTTCAGTACTGACAAAAAAAAAGGAGAATCATTACAAAGTTCAATTTCATCTTCATTAAAAACTAACTCTACAAATATTGGTAGTTTGAATAGTAAGATTACAGGTATTCAATATCTTGCAAGTTTTGTTGCTCGTGGAAAAAATATATCAGATATTCAAATTGCATCTGTTGTTACATTCTTGGTTGATTATTGTAATGCATATATGGAAGAACATGATAATGATGATGATGATGACGAAATAGTTTCAAACAATAAGAAGCGGGATGAAAGCCGTTCAATTCATTCACCGCATAATAGTAATAATAATCTGAATAATAAAAGAGAATTTAATCCAACAAAACATTCATTATTCTATAGTCTGGTACAAGCATTAATGTATATTGTTTGCTTTAGAAAAAATTCATTAAGAGAATCTGATGATCCAATAAATAAAATAACGACTAACATTAACAATTCAACTTCAAATAAAACTGGTTGGGTTGCTGCGTTAGATAAATTTTTCACGAGGGTAATCATTTCAAAATACGATCCTTTACGATGGTGTAATGAAACTGTTGTTCTAATTTTTTCACGTGTTGCACAATCTGAGGGTATTTGTTATACATGGAGTGTTATTGAAAGAATAAGGAGAGAAAGAGTTGGTAGAGTAAGTAATGATAGGAAGGATAATATGAATAATAGTAATTTACCAACTTCATCTTCCTCTTCTTCATCAATTTCAACAAATAACTCCAGTGTTACTGTTGGCACACAATCTTCAATGCGTGCAACTCAAGAGTTTTTTGATTTAATTGCAGTTTTTCCATTCGATCCATTATTGTTAAAAAAATCAAAACGAATTGTTGAAACTACGTACGTTCAATGGAATAACGGTGACGATGATGATGATGATAATGACAGTGAGAGCATTTGATAAAAACAAAAACTTTAACAAATTAAGTAACAGTTTACCATCTTAATATAAATTTATACCTTTAATAGATCTACTTTAATATACATAAACTTAAATTTACCGTGATTAAATAATCACTCTTCTCAAACCTTTTACAGACCATTCTTTTTTACTATCGCTCCATGAACAACCTAATAACTTTCTATTAGTAATTGGGCATTTTCCACCATCTTCTTTTGATTGATCTTTAAGATATTCATGAATACATTTATAACAAAACACATAACCAGTTTCAATGACTGCATGATTATGAATTGTATTTCCACAGATCCTACATAATGAACTATCTTTGGATGATGTAATGACTTTGGACCTAATTTCATCGTCATTTAGTGCATTTATGGGAATTAAAGATGGTACAATTGGGGTTTTGAAGTTTGATAAATCTTCCGTGTTTTTATTCTGGAAATTTCTATTTGAATTATACCATTCTAAAAATTTCAACAGAAAAATAGAAATCGGTAATATTGTATCAGTTGTTGCCCATGCTAATTTACGTAATGGCTGCGAAAGTGATTGAATTTGTGACAGAATTGTTGATGATACAGTCGGTGGAACATTTGGATTTAGCAACAATTGAGATTTTGGTTTTGCTTTTAGCAAGTTCTCCATTCTTTGATGATCAGTTGATGTAATACGTGAAAATGAAATCTTGGATAATAGTTGAATGATTGAAATTGATGATGTTTTATCAGATAAATAAAGTACATGAAGAAGCAATGTTAGCAGTTTTAACATAAGTTTAAAAACTGGATAATATTTAAAAAATGCATATTTAAGAAAGTTTTTCAGTTTTTTTACAATTATCAAAAGCTTCAAAGGCATTGACTTTTTTGCATTTGATGCTTTTTCAGTTAGTGATTCAACGTGTATGGTATTTAATAAATAAATAGGAACCAATTTTTCATGATACTGCTGCAACTTTGTTGCTATATAAGGAACACCAACGGTATCCACAAGTGAGAAAAATATTTGTAACTTAGATAATCTTTTCAAACTGTTGAATTTTAAGGAATCTCCATTAGCCGATAATGAAGTTAATGTTTTGGAATTCGTACGTTTAATACCATAAAATTTTTCAATAAATGTTGAATTCCATGTTTTTAAATATTTATATTCAATAAAGCCACGTAATAGTAGATTCAATTCATCGAAATTGTTTAAAATACGAATTAATAAACGTGGATACCTATGAGTATAATGTGCAAGTAAGAATTGTAATGATGGGGTTAAAAGAGAATCCACTTGTGCGCATGATGTAACTTCAAAAATGGTTGGTTTTTGTGTATTTAGCTGACTTGAGTCTAAAGAAGAATAAAAATCCATAGTTCAACAATAACTTAGTGATGGTCTACAAAAATTGTTAAAAAGCATAATCATTAAAGAACTAAAGTTTATTTTCAACTCCAGTGTAGGTAAAAAATCATGTGCGTATCACGACAATTAATATGTTGTCTTAATTATTCTAAATGGTTTTCTAACAACTTTCTTAATGGAAAGACAAAGTAAACAGCTCCTGACTTTTTAAATTAAACAATTGTTTGGTTTTGGTTTTATAGGTACAGGTTCTGTGTTATAGAAAATGTACCACTTGTAAATTATGAGTTATGAATTTTTAAGAAATATACTTTACCTTTATTAACAAATAATTTCAAAAATTTGATAAGCAGTGAAAACACTTAAATTCCATAACTTTTAATTAAAGTCTATTTTTACGGGTTTGAAGTAAAGAACAATAAACACTTAATAACGGTTACTTATAGTATTTAATATTTACCAATATTTTCCGAAAAATTATCTATTATCTAACAACGATCTTCTTAAGCTTTATAAAAAATAAAAAAAATAAAAAAAAATTAATATGAGAACAAAAAATTAGACGTCCTGTCTTATGCTCAATCTTTCTACAGAGTTTTGTACAGTGTTATAGCAGTTCAACCAAAATTTCGTTTGCTAAACAAATAACATAAACCCAAACGCCTCTCTTTCATTAATTGAAAGGATTGTTCTAGAAAAAACAAGACATAAGTTTTGGCGCGTGTGCGTCCCCCCCCATGTTGCGCCAACATGAAATTTAGAATTTCCTTCAGGTTAGGATCAACAGCATGCCAATATATAAGTTGGAATGTACGTTTAATCAATTTTTTGCTTTGAAACAACACAACAGCTTCCCTAATAACATCAATAATGGCATCTAGACAAGAAGTTGCATCCCTTATTGTTGATTTCCTTTCAAATGAACTAAAAAATGGTGACATTCCAGATGATAACAAAGATTCAATTGACTTTGCCATCGAAAGTATTACCGATGTTTTTGAAGTTGATTCATCAAAATCAGACTCAATTAAGACAAAATTTGGTAACAAATCATTATCCGAATTGATCGTTTCAACTCAAAATACTGAATCTGCTGCAGCACCGGCTCTAGCGGAAACAGTTCCAATCCATATCGTTGAATCAGATGAACAAACAAAAGAAAAAGCAGAAGCTCTCAAGCTTGAAGGTAACAGAGCAATGGCTGCAAAGGACTTTGACACTGCTATTGCTAAATATACTAGCGCAATTGAATTAATTCCAACTAATGCGGTTTATTTATCAAACAGAGCTGCTGCGTACTCTTCTCTTCGTAAGCATGTCCTTGCACTTGAAGATGCAAAGAAAGCAACAGAAGTTGAGCCAACTTATGCTAAAGGTTGGTCAAGGTTAGGCCTTGCCAATTATGCTCTTGGAAAACCAGAAGAATCTTTAAAGGCTTATGAAAGAGGTTTAGATGTTGAAGGATCAACTCCTTCTGACGCAATGAAGAGAGGTTACGAAACTGCCAAGAAGAAGGTTAGTGACAACTTGATGAACTCACTAAACACAGATGATGATGCTGACTTAGCAAACCCAGTTGCTGCTAATTCAGACGCCAATGCTTCAGCAAGAGCAGGTGCAGGTGCAGGTGCAGGTACAGGTGGTATGCCTGATTTATCAGCATTTGCAAACATGATGGGTGGCGGTGAAAATGGTGGTGGTTTGGGTGGTTTAGCTGGCCTTATGAACAACCCACAAATCATGCAAGCAGCAGCACAAATGATGCAAGATCCAAACGCTTTGAACAATTTAATGAACAATCCACAAGTTAAACAGATGGCAAACTCAATGGGTCTTAATTCGGACAATCTTGATGGTCTTGCAAACAATCCAATGTTACAAAATATGGCAAAGAACTTTATGGGTGGTAATAACGGTGACAACACCCAATAATTTGAATTTATAGAGAAAGTTTCATTAACTGTGTGTTAATTGTTATTTTTTATTTGTAAAACATTGCTTTTTTATGAACTTATATCTCTTTTTCTATAAAAATTAAAAATCTACACCAATCAATTAACCATTTAATTTGTATTGGAAGCTTTTATTCTATGCTCTTTTAGACTTAGTTCCCATGCCTTCACTTCCCTCTTTAGTTCTCCCATTTTACCTTTTGCATAATCTCTAAATGCATTTTTAAAAAGATCAATTCTAAACTGATAAAATTTGCTAACTAGCATTGCCAAATTTTCATAACTTTTTCTCAACTCAAAATCTAAATCAACAAGTTCAGTTCTATATTTGAAAAATGTTTCTAACAGTCTTTTTATGTAAGCAACTCTCCGCTTTTCAGTGAACCACAATTCAACATTAATATCATTTGGATTTATCAATTCTACAATATCTTCTTTAACTAAAAACTTATTTTGGTCTTCATTATTTAAAAAAGTGTAGCTACTCTTGAAAACGTTTTTCAAAATATCTCTTCTAAACCCTTCAATATATTCGTCCTCCACAACTTCACTCGTCAAAATATCGATCTGTTTGAATGCTGTTGACAAGATCGCTTTCCTATTAGACCCAGGCAAATTATCTGAAACACCATGTGGTGACATTGAGCCATCAACACCACAACCTGCAATTCTATCGAGTTCACTCCTAACTGTTTTCAAATCACCAACAACTTTTTTCCACCTTCTTATTTTTACCATACGCATTTCATTAGACACCTTGATTAACTCTTGAACACTGGCATACAATAACCTTGTTTTATCTAAGAAAATATCGCTTGAATCTTCAACACGACATTCTCTAAATTTTAATGCTGGATCAACAATCCAAGGCATATCAGTTCGCAATTTATCTAAATCTTTTGCTTCAACATCACTTAATGTAAATGTTCTATAAAATTGTGCATAAAGCTTCCCAAATAATTGTAATTCGGTAATTGTATATTCAAAAAATGCTTCAAATGCAATAATATCTTCCTTTTTAACAATCATTCTTTTAAACTGTAATCCATTTAATAGAATTGATTTTCGGTGTGCAAAATGTTTTGCATAAATATTCTTAATTGCCTCTCTCTCATCTAACAGTTGAATATCCAAGACATCTGGTTCTTGTGGTACCAGTAAATAATTCTGGAGGGTTTCTGTGTGTTCAAGTGTACCATTTTTATAAAGTGCTTGGATTAGCAGATTTAAATTATTTATTAAAGAATTAATTTTCAGTTTATTAGATGCCGAAATGTTGCCTTTCATGGTAACAGATGAATGCTTGGGAAACCAAATATCAGGTTTATTGAAATCAAATGGAATGCATGAATTCTCTTTTTTCAATAATTTGAAAGCTTTAATAACGTTTGAGAATGGAACTAAAATAATATCACTTTGACCCATTTTGTTGACAACCCTGAAATAACAGCACAATCCATGTTCTGGTTCAAATCTTGCTCGTACACATGCAATATCTAAATTCTCACCATACTGTGTGATAATAAACTGAACTTCTAATAGTTTAGCAATATCTCTATTAACACATTCCCTCCACCTTTCCAACTTGACATAATCCAATACATTCATAAACATAACAGGATCAACAATACTTAAACAAACTCTTGGATCTTTAATCAAGACTTGAACATTATCGATTCTATTGTATCTAACAGCCAACGAAACAGCACTTTGGTTTGCATCATTCAGATAGTTCATTTCTAAGTCTTCAAAAGTTTTCAAAAATAACTCTAATGTAACTGAATCTCTTATGATATGCATTAAAGTATTGCGTTTTTTATCTAAGTGTTCTCTATGACTAAACACCCTATTGTGTTCTACATACCATTGTTTAACAACTGGCAGTGTCAGACTCATCATTTGATCATATTGTGGGTGATCATAACAACGAATATAAACCATTAAGGGTGTATTTCCAAAGCTATCCTTTTGAGTCCAATTAACATAGCTCCCAAAATCAGAAATTAATAGGTGTGAATTGTAAAGAAAATGTCCGACAGTTCTATTATTAATATCCTTCTGATTAATAAAAGCTTCAATTTCTTTCGGCGTTGCCTGCAATATAATTTCAGCTATTGTTGTAGCTACTGGATGTTTCAAATCTAATGCAACTGCTAAAAGATTAGACCTATTTATATTTCGATCTTCAAGTATGTCATCTAATGTAAAAATGTACTCAAACTGTAGTAATACATTCATTAGTTCTTCATTATTTTGTTGTAAAGCAAACATTAAACATGATTCACCATTTAGAGACCTACTCTTCACAAAACTTTCAAGTGGTATAACAGTGTCTGGTTTGTTGAGAGGTTCTAACAAACTTTCAATTTGTTGAAATATTATTTCATCATCATCTTTATTACTAGTCGTTGCGGAATCACTTGACACTGCGCCAATCAGTCTCCACAAAACTTCATTTTGCAGTGATTTTGAAATTAAAGTTTGTACTTTATTGCTATCATGAAAATATTTAATTGCAATTTCTAAAGATGAGAGTGCATATCCTAAAACTCCCGTTTCTGTACTCATTTCCGAGTATGCATATTTTTTAACATACTTTAAATGATTATTCAAATTTGGTATTTTAGCTAGACAAATAACAAAAATTAATAAAATAATTAAAGTGTCTGCATCAATCGAACTGTTCAAAGATAACGACTCAACAGTTTCAACAATAATTTTACATTTTGTTGAGGAATTAGTTGCATAATTTATATTTTTCAACTCTTTTATTGCTTTTAATGACCTTTCAATATATGTGGATAAAGTAGATGAATTGTTCACAATTTTATCAGGTAATCCAATTTCTGTTATACTTAACCATTTAAGTTTTTCATAGGCAATTAACATGTTTGCATCATCCTGATTAGGTGATAATTTAATGAATTTTGTCCAAAAAAGATCATATATATTTGATTCCAAATGATTATAAACAGATTCACGTAGTTCATTTTCAGTATAAATGCTCAACATTGATTTAAATGTATTCGTATCAACTGTATTAAAAATCGCCGAGCCCCTTTTCATAACAACAGTAAATGCTTTTTCTAGTTCTTCTGGGGTTTTGCATTTTTTGAATGTACATTCAGTAAATAATATTTCAAATTTGTTTTGTATTTCTTGTAGTTTAACATCTTGAGTAATCATTTCATTAAATTGTTTAATCTCTTTTGGCCTATCATTGTTATCTACTGTCAGATTAGTTTCTTCATTACATACATTAACTTTATTTTCAATTTCCAGTAAGTTTGCAGAAGTTCCAATAAATTTAAAATTGCCGAGAAGACAATCAGTTATGTAAACAATATGAAAACACGTCCCAAATGGTATGTAGTTTGCAAAACCTCTAATCAAATCTTGTTTAATAATGGAAACCTCTGCAGGGTATTCGAAATTTTTTAAAGTAGCTATTGAATCACCTTTAATAGATAAAGTTCTATTATTCAGTGTGGTAAATTCTTTATGTGTTCGTATCCTTGGTTCCTTTGTAACATCTAATCTTATAATATGAGAAAATAAAAAATCAAGATCTTTGCATCTTTCCGAATAAGGTCTTGCAGTATTTTTGTCAACGTGCAACATCAAAAACATTGTAGAAGGTACAAAAATAACATAGTCTGCTGGACTTTCACATAATCGACTAATAACTTCCTTTAGTGGACCTGATTTTTTAAAGTCTTGATGATTGAATATATTATTCAAGAAAGGATTTGATAACCAAGCACAAATCTTTTTGGGAACAACCAGTGCATTCTCTGGCAGCTCTGCAACCTGAGAACTATTTACCGTTTCTGACATCTCTATGGAAAA
This sequence comes from Pichia scutulata, assembly GCA_030560845.1. NCBI lineage: Eukaryota > Fungi > Ascomycota > Pichiomycetes > Pichiales > Pichiaceae > Pichia > Pichia scutulata. The sequence continues at coordinate 319,472 of JAKTWB010000082.1, forward strand.
GTAGATCCCAATCAATACCAAATTGTAGTGATAAACATAAAAAAAATCGATTTTTTTTCACTGGATCCGGGCTCCTACATTCATGTTGAATTGTATTCTAACCGGCGGAGCGGTTTTCAAGCCTTCTCAATGGAGTTGTGAGATTTGTATTTCGTGGGAAAAGTTTTGTGGGAAAAATTTGTTTAGTTTCTCCACGAAGTTTCAAAAGCTTCGTGGGCAGCCCGGTTGATTTCTCGGGAATGTTCTGAGCATGAATTTCAGTAAAATTTTCCAGTCGTCTTGAATACTTAATATCTATTACGCTTTTTTTTCATCTGGCAAATATCACCAAGAAAATCATGGGAAAGGGCAAGAACAAGGAAAGAGATGAGCCAAGACGTAGTAATAAAACGTCTAACGGACATCATAACCGTGGTCATCATGGTAAGGGAAGACAAGAAACAAAATATTCATCAGTTTTAAGACAAACTAACTTCCCAACAAAACTTGCAATGTGGGACTTTGATCATTGTGACCCAAAAAGATGTAGTGGTAAGAAATTAGAAAGATTAGGCCTCATTAAAAGTTTGAGAATAGGTCAAAAGTTTCAAGGTATTATTGTTACACCGAATGGTAAGGGAGTCGTTTGTCCTGATGATAAAGAAATTGTTGAACAGTTTGGAGTGGCCGTGGTTGAGTGTTCATGGGCAAGATTAGAGGAGGTTCCATTCAGTAAAATTGGTGGGAAGTTTGAAAGATTGTTACCATACTTTGTGGCGGCAAATCCTGTTAATTATGGTCGTCCAATGAAATTGAATTGTGCTGAGGCAGTTGCTGCATGTTTAGCAATTGTTGGCCATCAAGACTGGGCATTAGAATTATTACAAAACTTTTCGTGGGGTCCTGCTTTCCTAGAAATCAATAAGGAATTATTAGAAATGTACAGTGAATGTACAGACTCTGAAAGTGTTTTGAATGCCGAAAAAGCATTCTTAGAAATGATTGATAAGGAAAGAGAAGAAAAGAAGAAACTAAAAAAAGAAGTTGATGTTTGGGAATTGGGTAATCCAAACATTAAAAACAATTCAGTTTCAGATAGTGATACAGATAATGAAGAATATGATGAGAGTAGCGATACCGAAGGATCTGTTTCTGGCGAGAAAAATATCCTAGTTATTGATGTTCCTGGACCTGAAGATGTGTTTGAATCTGATCCTGAGTCTGAATTTGAAAAAGAAAGTTGTTGAGTGAATACACCAATCGATAATTATATAAAATGCGTCAACTTCAAAAGTACACACTACTTAGAAATATATAGAATAACAAAGTGTAACTTTAAATTAATTTATAGAAATAATTAGCAAATTACCAAGTTTCTTGAATATATCGTTTTTCCTTCTCTAGTTTTAACATTTCAGAAGCTGATTTTGCATCGTCCCAGTTATTTGCTTCTTGCAAAATTCCTTGAACCGTGATCCTAACCTGCGTTGGCATTTTACCCGAACTACCACATAAATATAATCCACCGCCCTTATTTAAAATGTCAGCAACTTGATCTCTATTCTTCCAAATTGTATCTTGAACGTAACCACCACCTTCACGTGAAAAACTGTTAATTACTTTTAATCCTTTCATTTCTGGCCATTCATCACCATATAAATAATCCCTTTCTCTATATCTATGACCCGTAAACAATAAATAATTATAACCTTCATCACTTTTAAACTTTTCATCGTTATACTGAATAATCGCTCTCACTGGTGCAATCCCCGTACCTGGACCAACTAAAATCATATCAGATTTTGGAATTTTTAAATTGTTTGAATTTATTGATATTACAATTTTATCTGACACTTTTAAAGTTTTTAACCAGGTTGTACATAAACCCTTTCTCGTACGACGTATAATTGTACTATATTCAACAATGGCAACAGTTAACTCAATTGTTTCTTTTCTTGGTAGATTACAAATACTGAATAGTCTTGGTTTGATTAATGGTATGACTTCTAATAATTGATTGAGTGGAATCTTTAAAGAGAAAAATTCTTGAACAACCTCTAGAACTGATCGACGAGATCTATTAACGTAATTATATAGCTGTTCAGATTCTTCAATTTTACCTAATTCTTGTAATTTTTCAGATTCACGTTCATCTGATGCAAAATGCCAAGCTAGTTGAAAGAATGATCTTGGTGGTATCGCCATTATATCTAAATGATACTTTAATAATGCTCTTAATGTCAGATTTTTAACCCAACCACCCTCTGGTTCCATATGAGAGGGTGATGCCAATGATAACGGATAATCAGCTATATCATTCCAACCTTGTAAATTTATAAAAGATTGAACATCTGCAGAATCATTTTCAGGGTATAAAGAAATTGTATCACCAACAGAATAATTTAATGAATTCAAGGGATCTGATAATTTTACATGTAAAACCTCTTGAAAATGTTCAGGATCTGTCATTCTATCCTTTTTATCGACATTCACAGTTATTAAACGCTTTTCAGGGTCAGTACGATCTAAGGTAGAAATCAGATCCAAATCTCTTTTTAATTTATCCTTTTGTATTTCAATTGTATGGATAGGCTTTAAAACCGTTGTATCAGGTAGTTCAATGATTTTACTTGAAAACCTAACCTTCAACTTTTCAAAAACTTGTTTTTCCCATGCATTGTAATAAGCCTCTTGGCCTTCGGAGGACTGCTCATCACATTCTGAACGATCACACAACTCAACTGCACCTAGTTGTTTTATTCTTGCATGTATTTTCCTAATTGCTAAATTATACATAACATAAGATGAATCACCTAAACCACAAGTTGAAAAATATAGATGTTCAAGGAAATTTGATGGTAATTTCTTTTGCATCAAAAACCTAAAAAATTTCTTTGAATTCCTTGGCAGTTCACCTTGTCCAGTTGTTGAACAAACTATAAAAATTGTCGAAACATCAAATAATAATTTGAGGTCAAGTGCATCCATTGAACAGACCATTGGATGTAAACTTAAATAACGACTTCTATGAGCCAAAGAAAAGGCAAAATCTTGGGCAGTTCCCGTTTCTGAACCATATAAAATAAGAAAGTCAAACTTGGACATTTTTCCTTCTTTACTATGTAACCTTTTGCAGTGAAAATTATAAAAGTAATGTAGGCAAGTAGGGCTTTACGAATTAGTCAGTCAAAAAAAAAAAATCAAAATTCATGCTCGGAAATTCCGTTTTGGGACGCTGTTGATTTATAATTTTTGTTTTACTATGTACAAGGTCTATAGAAATTATGTTTAACGGAGTTGAACACCGAAATGATCAACAAGTTCAGCTCTAGTTTTGTCATTGAAAGCATTAATTTCTTCATTGGTAATATTACGATCCATTGATTGATAATTAACACGATAAGTTTGGGAATGTTTTCCAGTTTTAGGATGAACGAATTCATCAACCAACTTGACACTTTCAACAAGATCACCAGCATTTTCACGAACGATTTCCATTAAATCATTTTCATGAAGTTTAACGAATTTACCATCTTCACTCTTTGGTAACCAAAATGAAATATCTCTAACAGAGCCAGGATACCTTGAATATGGTTTAAAAATTGAAATTTGATTTTGTTTAAATTGTGAAATGAATCTCTTATCAAGTGACCAAAAAAGTCTAATATCAGGGATACCAAATAATAACATAGCAATTCTATCAAGTCCAATACCAAAAGCCCAAGCAATTGAATTATCTAAATTAGAGTTATCTAAAACCAATTTTCTGACATTTCCACAACCACAACATTCTAACCACTCACCCTTCCACCAAACTTCAATTTCCCAACTTGGTGCAGTCCAAGGAAAGTAAGCCTCAACCCATCTAATTTTCAAAGGTTCATTTAGATAAGGTTCAGTTGAACCAGCCAGTTTTGCTGCCTTCTTTGCTTCATTAAAAACAACATCAACTAAAACTTCAATTGTACGTTTTAAATGTTGAGAAACGAGAGCAACCTCTTCATTTGTCATAAAATCTTGTTTTGAATTTTTAATTGGATCATAACCAACATCTTCAACAATCAAATCAGTTTTTGGAATTGCATCAATATCAGATTGAATTTTAGCTAACAATTCCTCTTCATTTTTGAAGTCATCTCTTTTCCAAACTCTTGCACCTTCCATTTGATGAAAAACAGGATAATGGGTTCTATCTATTTCATCTCTTCTATAAACATCACCACAAATGAAGTATCCAGGAGTTTTACAAGTTAGAAAACATTCATGTTCATGAGCAGAAGTATGTGTTCTCAATAAATGGTCTTTATTTAAATAATATGTATCACTCTTTGAACGACCTACATGATCTTCAGGAAACCCTAAAACATCAAAATTTTCAGCTACTGAAACATCAGGTTTCAAATTTCCATACATTGTGTAACCTAAACCATCAAATCTATTTTCAATAAGTGAACGTAAAATACCAATTGGATGATTAGGATTTTTATGTAAATCTCTTCCAACTAAGGATAAAATTCTTGGAGTAGCATTTGTCCATTCATCAATCTGGTAATTGGTACCAAGGACATCCAGATTGGTATTTGTTTGCTTTTGTAAAACACGGGTAGAAAGACAAAAAGAACGGATAGAATTTGACACAAAAAACCTTTTCTGTGCTCCTAAACGCACAACTGATGCAATTATTGTAGACATCGTTTTGCCAGTGATATTTATAAATAGACTCCAGCTTCAATAATTGTAGATCGTGCTTGACTAGGAACATGCAATTAAGTGTAGGAACACCCGTGCACCGAAACATTTTCTTGTGCTTGTTGGTTTTTGGTTTTGGTTTTTGGTTTTTAGTTTTCACCTTTCCTCAAAATGAACATGAATTGAACAAATTTAATTGTAGAATCAGGCATTTCAAGTTATATATATCCTTAGAATCTTTGGCAAACACACCAAAAATCCTATATTTAAGCCATGTTTTCATCAATAACGAGGATTTTTTCTCCTATTTCAAGTGCTCATACTTTTACTGGGGTGGCACAACCTTCAGCAAAAAGATTTGGTCATGAATTAGCACCAAGATATAAACAAGTTAAAAAGAAACAAAAGGGTAGAGTTACTGTCCGTACAGGTGGTTCAACAAAGGGTGCATCATTACAGTTTGGTACTTATGGTATGCGTCTCAAAAGTGAAGGCTTAAGATTAACTGCCGCTCAACTTCATGCAGCTGATAATGTTCTTGTTAGATTTGTCAAAAAGAATAATGGTACTTTATGGAAAAGATTATGTACAAATGTTGCAATTTGTATTAAAGGTAATGCAACACGTATGGGTAAGGGTAAAGGTCCATTTGACCACTGGGCTGCAAGAGTGCCAACTGGTAAAGTTGTCTTTGAAGTTGATGGTATGCATCGTCATGCTGCTAAGGATACACTCAGAAGAGCTTGTGAAAAATTACCTGGTATTTGGGAGTTCATTGATAAAGACACACCTGCAAGATCTGGATCTGCTTACGTTGAAGAAGGTCCAAAAATTAATTATCTAGAAAAAGCAAAGGAAAATCCATCAAGAGCATATGATAATTTCTTGAAATCGAAATCTGATGAATGGACGAAATATTCAGGTCGTAAATAGGATTTTATAATATTTATATTCTGTACATAGAAAAAAAAATCAACTAGAAATATCAGTTTCTAAAAGGACCATAACTTTTGTGATGAAACCTTCTAGATGAAAAATATCCTTACTACCTAAAGTTAATCTTTCATCAAATAATGAAGCAGCATCAACAATTCCCAGTTTAACGTTATTGTTATTACGAATATTACCAAAATCATCAACCAGTTTAATGAAGTTAAACATTAGTTTCTCTAAAATTAATTTACCTGGAATTGCATGTGACAATAATTCATACAAAATTGTTCTACAAGTTGTCAATCGTGCAACAGACCTGTCTTTGAGAACACCTTTCGATAAAGTTTCAATAACCAACTGCCAATCTGGTTTTATAACAGGGGTTTGAATATTAACTACTTCATTGTTCATATACATTGATTCTAACATCATGATCGCTAATCTTAAATTATATTGAGATTCTTCAATTATATGATCATAAACAATACACCTATCATCCCAATCTTCAGGGAAACATTTTTTTGCATCATTTTCATTATTTATAATATTTTCCAACGCATCTCTTATTGAATTTTTTGAGGGTAATCCAATTCTAATACCCAACGTTCTTGATTTAATAGGATCAATTATATTTGATGTACTATCGCAAACAAGGATCAATCTAATTGAACTACTGAATTTTTCCATTGTTCTTCTTAATGCTGCTTGAGCATCTCTACTCAACTTCTCACTTTCATTTATAATAACAACCTTAAATTTACGTTGCAAGAAAATACTTGGATCACTTTCACTACTTTCATTTGCGTTCTTTTTTTGTATTTGAAATAATCCTGAAAAATCCAATGATTCAGTTTGTCCGATTTCCTTTAATAAATCTTGAATAACAACCCTATCATTGTTACCCATATCACTTGGAGTAATTTCAATATGGCAAGGGCTTGAAATGACATTGAATTCTAATTTTCTATTAGAGGAAGTAGTAAAAGTTTTTATATCAACTTTTAAATTATTAATTGATGAATTATTGTATAATTTTGATAACACTGCCATGATTCTTGTTTTCTTTCCAGATCCAGATGGTCCATAAACCAATAAATGTGGGAAATTCGATCCTGATTCAGCTAATCTTGTTAGTTGTTCTGTTGTTTCATCATGATATGTTAACTTTGCAAGTGTCTTAGGTCTGTATTTATCTGCCCAAAGTGACATGGTGTTAGTATGTTCGAAATTATCCAACGGAAATTTGTCAGTAGAATTCTGAATTTTATATTTAGTTTGATGTCGAATTGCAAATTTACGCGTTTGGAACTTTAACTTAAAATTCTCAAATTTTTCAGAAACGATTACGTAAAAATTAAAAAAAATATATTAAAAATTTATCATAGGAATAGGATTTCCATGAAAAAATATTGAAGAGCTTTAGAAGTTAATTAAAGAATCATGTCTACAAGGGAAAAGAAATGTGAGATATGCCAAAAAGAGCTTTCAAAATACGTATGCCCACGATGTAAATTAAATACCTGCTCATTACCGTGTTTTAAGGAGCACAAAATCGAGAAATCCTGCTCAGGTAAAAGTGATACCACACTAGGAACAAGAGATTCTTTTATAACTAAAAAAGATTTAGATAATAATGATATCCAAAGAGATTATAACTTTCTATTAAAAATGAATCGATCGTTAGAATTGTCAAAACGTTCAAAAAACGAGTCAAAAATACTGAAGCCAGTTCATAGAAAATATAATAATAATCGTAATCAAAAATGGATTTTACAACATGGCGTACGTGTGACGAAGCTACCATTTGGTATGGAACGTGGAAAGATTAATAAAAGTGGAGGAAAACCAAATAACTGGAGTTGGACAGTTGAATGGATTTTAGTAAATGCAGATAATAAAATTTTGAATAGGTATATTAGGTTTAAAGCAGCCGAATCATCAATTCTAAAATCTTTAATTCCAAAAGATTGGATTGACGAAGAACATCATTATAATATTTTATTCAAAAATATAGAAACTAATAAATTTATCAAAATTGATGAGACATTAAAGCTTTGTGATATTTTAAAAGGTCAACTGATTATTGAATTTCCAACATTTTATATTACACAAGATGATATATCCAAATTTAATATTGAAGAGGCAGAGTCAAGTTCCGGAGAAGAATCAGAAAGTAGCTCGGAATCTAGTTTGGACTCAAGTTCGGATTCTGATTCCGAATCTGATTCTGAATCTGATGGCCCACCGGAGGAAGAAAGTTCGAAAGACCCAACACAAAAACAAACTATATAAAATACATTATAAACACTTAGAAAAGAGACAAAAACTAATCAGATATTAAATCATATTTAATTTTAATTTCATCTAAAATGCTCAAGACTTTATTTGATAAACTTACCAATTTCAAATCTTCAACATTATTATAATCAAGTATACCAACTTTCACAAATTCATAAAATCCTTCATAAAATAGTCTAATTCTATCACTTAAATCTTCGCAAATTATTGAATCATCAATAATTATATCATTATTATTAGGATCTCTAGTAACTGAACTATCTGAGTTTATATTTATATTTCCAAATAATTTTAAATTTTTGTAAATCATTCCATGATTTGGTTTTATCATATATGTAGATAATAAATCATGACATTGTACAACATCACTTTCACTTTCTTTTTCACTATTAATTGATTTATTTTCAAAACATCCAATTTTCAATAATTCCAAAATAAAACTTATTTGTTTAAATCTCATACTATTAAAGTCTTTGAAATCATTTGAGTCAATGTAAGATTTATTCTCCTTTTTCCAATTCATTAAAATTAATAAATTTTTCCAAATTTTAATCCAGTTATTAGAAATAGATACATTTTTCAATTTTTCATTAGTTGGCTGATCATTTATGATAAGTTCAATTAAATTTATAGAATCTGATCTAATAGTTGGCTTTAAATGTGTCATTGCACTAAAAATGAATAGTAATAATGAATCAATATTTAGGATAACTAAATTATTATGATTTCTAATTAATTCTGCCAGTATATCCTTTGCATCAGTACGTATTTTTTTAGATTGATCAATAAATAGCATTTTCAAAATTTTAATCAATTCATCAATTGGAATTAAATGGGTTTCTTGAAAGGGATCTTTTTTCAAAGTTTCTAAGATTTCTGATAATATTTCCTTTCTTGAATTTAAATTTGACGTTGTTTTTCTGACAACTGAAAGTTTCTTTAAATATTCTGATGAATCTGTCGATGATGCTGTTCTAGAAACTAGGTTTTTCGTTGATGATGAAATATTGATCTTTTTAGCTTTGAATTCAGTTGATGTAAAATTAGCATTCTGTAAAGGTGTCTTACCAACACGTAGTTTAGTTTTTGTAAAATCTTTCTTTTTTTCTTTCTTCCTTCTATTTGATGCCATAATTGAAGAACCACAAGGCGTTTGTATTGATCAAAATATTGTTTAAAGAAAATAAAATAAATAAAAAATTTTGAAAATTTTAAAAATAATTATTGTATATGTGGAAAAAGTCTTGCGAATTTTGATTTTTAATGTTTGAAAAATTCAAAATTTACTAATTAGGAAAATGAGAAAAAAATGCATAAATATTATTGTATTAACAAATATAAATAGAGAATTATGAACCTAATCATTATTTCTTTGAGTTATACAAAGTACGATGTCATCGACAATGAAGGATTTGGATGATCAAGTGATATTTGACCTTAATAGTAAGTTGCGGTTAGATTCAAACGGGTATGACGATATGGATGGATGGGGTGATTCTCGAGCTATTGAGGATGAAGATATAATTATGAAAGATTATACAGAAGATGAGATTATAATTAATAAAAAGGAAATACCAGTAGAGGAAGAATGTAATAACGTGCAGGATAAGAGACAAGACATAAAAGAGGAAGATACAGAAATAGAAGAAGAACCAAAGAAGGAACGATCAATTATACCACGTATCTTCAGACCAGAGGATGAAGGGTATCATTTCGGAAAAGTGAATGCAATACAAACAGGAGAAAACAGTACTGATGAATTAGTCCAATCATACAAGAGCATGATTGGAGATAAACAGATAGTCATACATAACCATTATTATCACATAAATAAAGACGCAGGAAATATAGATGACGATAGAATCAATGTTGGAAATGAAAACTTGACTATAATAAAAGGGTTCAAAGATGTATTGAATTATTCAATTATTTTAAGTGTTTTATATTTCATAGTTGTTCAATTATGGAAAGATATAAGATATGAATACAAAGAATTTCAGATAAATAAAGAAATAATGAGGAATCAATGTATTGTTGAGTATACTAATAATAAATGTGATTCATATGGACAATTACCGGCACTAAAAGAAGAATGTCTAAATTGGTTAATTTGCATTAATGAGGGTAATAGCGGGTATTTAAAAAACTTGAAAATAAGTGAATTGGGGGTATCGATAATAGGAAAACTAATTAATGAATTACTAGATAAGGTTAGTAGTTTAAACAAACTATTTATACTAGCGGTTATGACTATTTGGTACATTGGTAATTTTGCATACGGGTACATGAAGGGTGTGTCAAGCCGGGAAACAAGGAAGAAAATAGAGTAATTAGCCAACAAAATTTTGTTTTCCTCACTGAACGGCTTTAGAAAAAACACTATTTCCTACATTCTCTGCCGGATACACTTTGAACACTCGACGGCCGAACTAAATCCACTGCGTTTGCTCAGGCTGTAGTGATGGTTTGATGTTTGCTGGTCCGGCAGAGGAATTACCCAAACAAGCACTGTTTTATATTTTCCACATATATGGCGTGCAGACAACGCGTGTCGACAATGGAAATCGGCACCATGTTCGTACACCCGTTCCCAATGCAGCGAGAGTGAACTAGGATCTGCACAAAAATGTAATGCATGGGTAGCAATCACTTGTATAGCTGGTTTCTAAATAAACTACAGTATCACACACAGGGCCACCAAGTATACTGGCCGACCCGTTATCTAACCAAAACCAGCCTTCAAAGCTATGCTGATTGAGCTGCAGAATGATTTACACCTAAACTATAGTCAACTAACAGCTAAGCGGTCCCGTTTAGTGGTTAGCCCTCTGAACAGACTATTATGCACTAGCAAAATTAAACTTTCAAAGCTTATTTTTTTTCGTTTCCACTATTATGTCTCCGGTTGCTTTTCTTTTTTTAGTTAGTTCGTTCGCAACCCTAAGGAAGATATGGGACGTTATTTGCGATGCTCAAACATAAGAATTAGCGCAAACTACATCTTAAGACAACCTTTAAATATCAACACCCTTCGCCCACCCCAGTTATGTCTCTATAGTTGTTTAGTTTTTCCTTGATTGTGTTGCTAGCCATCGACAACATGAAATTTTCTTTAACCGTTCTTACCTCTATCACTTTAGCACTTCCTGCATATTCTGCGGTTGTATTTTCCTCATATCAAGACAGTTGTACAGCAACAACTACATCTACTGTTGTCTCTACGGCTACTCACCCTTTCCTTGAATCTATTCCCGAAGTTACTACTCCTTCATCATCGTCATCGTCTTCCTTAAGTACCCATTCTACTACTTCTAGCACTTCATCATCATCATCATCATCATCATCTCCTGTTACTGATTCTTCTGAATCTTCAAATGCCCCATTTGGTACGTCAACAGATGAAACTACCTCTTCTACCCCCACTGTCTCATCATCAACTATGTCTACTTCCACACCTACCTCGTCCACTACATCACCTACTACATCACCTACTACATCATCTACCACAACATCATCTACCACATCATCATCAACCACCACATCAGGTTATCCAGAACTTCAAACAAGATTAGCATTACCAGCAACCTATAACTTTAAAGACACAATCTTAGCCGCTCATAATAACTATAGAGATTTAATGTTGGATACACCTAGCTTAGAATGGAGCGATGAAATAGCAGCATTAGCGCAAGCAGCAGCTGATGAATATACATGTGATGGTATCTTAGTTCATACCTCAAATAGTGATATTTATGGTGAAAACTTAGCATATGGTTTTAACTTAGAGTTAGCGGATCCAGTTACTGCATGGTTCAATGAAATTAGATACTATAATTATGATTATCCAACATTTAATAGCACAATTGGACATTTCTCTCAGTTAGTCTGGGAAGCAACAACCAAAGTTGGATGTGGAACGAAAAGATGTCCTTCACCATGGCATGATTATATTATCTGTAATTATGACCCATATGGTAACTTAGAACTACTTGGTGATCCATCAAGATTCTTTATTCAAAATGTTCATGAACCAAAGGACAACAAATATAAGGGTGGTTTTGCATTATGATTAAATTCAATTCAATTAAGTTAAATTAGATTTAGTTTTATTTGATTCATTTTAATTTTACACTTGGAACTGTTAAATTAATTTGAGTTAAGTTAAGTTGGATCATTTATTTTTAACTTTCAACTTTCGTCTTTCAATTCTCAACTTTCACTTAGTTTTACTTCAAATTTGTTTTATCTTACGTTGTTTACTTCACATAGTTTCATTTTATCGTTTCACTTACTCATAATTCGTTTTAATGCTTATAATTAACTTCAAGAAAACTTTACGCAGTGTTTGGAACACACTGATTGCAACTTCGCAATAGTAAAGCAATGGATTTTTTTTTGTTATTATTGCTTATTTTATCTTTTTATAATTTATATAATTGCCCCTCATTCTCTCTCTCTCTTTCTATTTCTCTACTCTCGTTTTAACTTTTCTTTCTCTCATTTATCAGCCTTTAAAAATTTTCTAATGTCACCATGAAGATACATCATCTAAATCATCCGCATTAATTAAAATTTTACCACCACAGCTCCAAATCTGTTCCCATACGGCATGGCGAACAGTTACGGGCCAGCCAGGAGTGTCCCAAATCCTTGTCCATCCCCCAATGGAATGAACCCGTTTCAACTTCTCACAAACAAGCTCAACTTCTTTAGTAGCTAACTTTGCTCCATCCACCTGTCTGCCGACCAATTTGGACAAGGCCCCAGAACCGACGGGGGAAACGTCCACAGAATAATCCCCACTACCTGTCAAATCCCCGTCAACAAACAAGTCTCTTTTTCCGTTGTCCCCGGCAACAACTCGCTCAATCGAAGTTTCGCCAGTGCCGATCACCGTAACTGGACCCCAATGCATTTCCTTATGATCAATATCCCAATAACTTAACCATGCTTGATCTCTTAATGGTTGCAATTCTTTCCATACAGCATCATACAGCTCATTTCCCTTCTGTTTCAAATCAATAAACAAAAATAGGGTAGCGTGAGGATCTGTTGCAAACACTCCAACGGGTGCATCCATAATCTCTCCAACTGAGGGAATATCCCTATTTAAGTTATTGGCCCCACTAAGAATGTCCATAATGGGCTGCACATATAGCGCGGCCAAGGTGTTTTCCCATGAAAGCGCGTGGGCGGAATGCCCCACAAAAACTTTCTTCCCATCAGCACCGAGCCAGACATCGGCCTCAACAGATTGAATCCCGTGGGAGAGCGCAGCAAGTAGCGGAGGAGACCGCCAGTAATCGTTGTGGGAGTGAACTTGGCGAAGGACCTTGTCGTGGGTGATTCCCTGGGGCGAGTAGAAGTCCGCTTCGAGTGGTGGGATGGAGGAGCGATGGCGGTTAGAAAGTGTTGGACTGACCAAGACGAGGAGCAGCATAAGGGTCAGAAGTGTCATAGTAATGGTGCAGAGCAGTACAGCCTGATTTTTGTAGATAGAGGGCGGCATGTGGGGCTTATATAGTTGGTATACAACAGAACAGAAAAGAGTAGGACCATCAACTAAGTTGTTCTACAGAATATATATTTACACATAATATTTCAAGGGCGGGCCATGTGTGCCAGGCACGTGATTGTTAATTTTGATCTCTATCATAAGCTATGTTTAACGCAAGAAATAATTATGCTTACCATGTTGTTTACGCGAGTCATCATCACCAGTTGCTTTAAAGTCCCATTCAATTTCAATGTCTAATTCTCTATTATTAAATTCATTTGGTCTAGATGCCAATGATCCTGTAATTTCCTCACCTTTCTTAACGTCTAATACTTGATCAAGGTAAAAAACTGTTTGTTTCCAATGTGTATATGGTACATGTGCACCAGTTGGTAATACAACCTTATCCTTTTCATTTTCATATGGGAAATCACAATCAAACCAAGCCAATAATGCATGAACTTTATCATCTCTTGTAGCTTTTAACTTAAAGTTCTTGTGAAATGCTAGATCTTTAATTTGAACTGTATTAAGATCAAACTCAATTAATTTATAATGACTTGTAACAACCGCTGCATTATCTACTGTATCAACTAATGGCTCACTCATCGCAATTTTAACAAATGGGGAATAATCAAATCCATATAATTGCATTGAATCTTCCCAGAAATGAATTTTTTCATTTTTATATTCTTCATCTTCAAGCATTGCAACATGAATGGATGCCTTATCAGGGAAAATTAATCCACCTTCTTTAAGGTACAAATCTCTTGCAACTAAAACGGTATCTAACATTGATTCATATAACAAGAAGTACCCCATCCATTCGCTAATAATTATATCAACTTTATCATAAGGTAATTTAACATCTTCTAATTTACCTCTGAATAAGGTAATCTTATCACTAAAACCATTCAAATCAATAACTTTTTGTGCCATTTCAATAATATTTGACATATCAACAGCTAAAACGTGTTTTGCACCTGCTTGTGCTGCAAACATTGATAAAACTCCTGTACCACATCCAACATCAAGAACAATTTTATCTTTAAATAAATCCTTATTTTTCATAATTGCATTTCTATATGCTAAAGTTCTAACTCTATCTTTTAACATCTCTTCATGAATTCCAAAATGATCATATGATGAAAAATAATGCTGTTCTGAAAAGGCCAGTGATTTCTTATCTGTTGCATATTTGTTTGATGGCACAGACATGTTTGGTAATAATTTGTTTGTTAATTGAAAGTAAAAAAAACTATAAAGGAAAGAAAGATAAAAAATTTGATAAAAATATTTTGTGTTTGATTAACTAAGCTGAAAAATTATCAAGAAAAAGAAAAAGAAAGTGAAAATTGAAAATTATCAAAAATTAAAAGCATAACAAACGAAAGAAATGTTTTATCCGTGCACCAGCCACTCAATATATTATTCTGGGTGAAGGCTCCAATGCTATATTTGTCAAATCACCAATTTCAATTTCAATATAAGTATCTATTTTCTTTTTCTGTTAACAACTTGTACTTAAAATTGGCTTCTTTTATATCCGGCGTCAATCATGTCGTATCCAACAGTCTCACCGTCCCCGGCAACACAAGCTGCACAAGCGGCAGTTGCAAGTGCCGCAAATTCGACCAATGCCGCCATTTCTGCTACAAAATCAATGTCAGTACGGAATTCCAAACTTCCATCAGCTAATAATGAACTACAATCGGATTCTGTTACTTCGTTACCAAAAAATAATAATGTACCTAACACCACACTTAGGAGACTGATCACTCCGACATTAACTTCAAGACCGATACCTTCATCAACTCCAAGTTATCAAAGTTATTCAAGTCATCGCAATTATCCTTCGGTTTCAAATATAAACAAACCATCAATTGAAAATACCAGCGATACAGCTTCAATCTATACTGTTACAACGAATCATAATAAATGGAACGAACTAAATAACAGTTCTTCAAATATTGCAATGGCGGCAGCTTCTTCAATTGCACATCAAAAGCCAAATCAGTTTGTATCTTCCAGAACAAGCCCAAAGTTAGTTAGAGCAAGAAAGCTACCACCTTCATTGCCACGGGTACAATCATCACAAATGTCATTACAAAATGCAGTTTCTATTAATGAACATATGAAAACAGATACTTCTGACTTGCAATCATTAAGAAAGCCACCACCCATGTCATTATCTCCATCACAAGACGGAGTTTCAATTTATGAACATTCATTGAATTCGAATGTTTCAGTGGTCGATAATAGTTATCTTAACAATAATAATCCTTATAATTCAAAAATTTATTCAACTAATAGATATTCAAATTCGCTTTTGAATCCTCAATACCCTAACAATTCAAATACTTCAATTGATAGTATAAATAAGCCAACCACTGCTCCAGCATCACATATTCATTCATACCAGCATACTCAATCAACTGACGATGTATCATTCAATTACCCTCTAGCACAGCAATTAAAATTTAAAACAACGTTAAGAAATACTAATGGAAACAGTTCAAACTCAAATTCTAAAAACAGATCAAATTTCAGGAAAATTAATTCAAAATCAAAATCCATTAAAAATAAGATTAGTAGTGGCAATAGTAACAGCAATAATAACAATACTGAATTTAATGAAGATAAACCATGGAAAAATCATCACAGCCAGTTTTTAAATATTATAACAAGCGATGAAAGGAAAAGATATGAAGGTGTGTTTGCAGCAAATAAATCAATTTATTTGTCAGATATTGATAATAGTGACAATTTAGCTGACTATAAAGATGATTGCGATGATAATGCTACTTTCAAAGATGATAATAATAATAATTCTGATACTGCTAATTATGAAGAAGACACCAACTATGATAGTAATGGCAATGAAAATGACATCGAAATTGCGAAGGAAAATGATAATGAGAACGGCAATGAAAATGGTGATTACGAAAAAGACAATGACATTGAAAACTTTGAAAAAACTGATGTTGAAACAGAAAATGTCAATGATCAACCTAATGATGATAAAACCCTTGATAACTTTATAAATTCGTATTCAAACAAAAGTCAAAGAATCAGTGGGCTGGTTGTACATGATATTTGGATTAGATCAAAGCTAGATTTGCAGACATTAGGGAAAATTTGGAATTTATTGCTAGATGAGCGTAAGCGTAGATGGTTTAAGTTATTCATAAATTTAAATAATGAAAACAACAATTCTGCTGCTTTTAATACTCTTAATAAAGCTGAAGAAAATGTTTGGGTTACTGATGGATTAAATGAAATTTTCAAATTTGTTGAACTAAATGATCATATAGATACTTGTATTGGCAATAAAAATAACGATGGTGAAGATAATGCTGGTTGTTTTGAAGAGACTGAAATGGTTGACGAGTTAAAATCAAAACCAATTTTACTGAAACCGCCCGCACCATCATCATCAGAATCAACAAAATCATCAGCTTCAGTGATATCAGGATCAAAACCTACAAAATCACTAATATTATCAAGAGAGTTCAGTAACCAAAAAGAAGCAAAGTTTTCATCACCATTATCGCCACAGAAACTAAAAATAATTTTAGATTCAAATAGATCATTTTTTGATGATGGTACCTTAACATGTGAAGAGTTCATTGTCGGGACGTGGTTAGTTGATCAATGTTTGTATGGTAGAAAATTGCCCAAAGTTATACCGTTAAGTGTTTGGGAGACTATTGGAGTTGATTGGACCCTGTCAAGTGGTGGTGTTTATGGAACTCATAGAACTTTTATTGATAGCGGTAATAATTATAATCATCATCATAACATGCCAATTGTAAGTGACATTGTAGGTATGGGAATTAAAACACGAAAGACCAAAAAACGTGGGGTCTTCAAAAAAGTCATAGGTAAAAATAATTAAATAAAGGTAAAAATAATTAAATATAGTATGGATTATATAAATTATGCTTGTGTATGGATATAGATAGATAAAAAAAGTCAATAAAACATATGATAAATAAAACTCAATTAAAACTAGTAGTAACAATTAATATTACTGGCTAGCAAAAATCATGCCAATGCACCCATTGGATCATAATATGGCAAAACCTTATAATCTTTTGATAGCCAAATATCAGTTAATTCTTTCTTGGTAAATTTAGCCTTTGTAACTATTTGAAAAACATATTCATCAAACCACTTATCAGACATCACAAAATAACCTTTATGATCACCATATTCACCCCAAGAGTTTTCAACTTTCCATCTAATTGGCTTTCCGTCAACTAAATGAACACCAGTTAAAACCATCGCATGTGTCATTTGCGATGAACCTGATAATAATCTTTGCTTTTTACTCAATTTCATATCAATTCCAAAACCCAGATCATAATCCCAGGATTCAACATCTAATAATCCCAGTTGTGTATCACTAAACTTACCAACATCAGAACCAAAAAATACAGGTACATTTGCTTTAATCATGTTGATTGCAGACTGTTTTAAATTATCAATTGATGTATTAACATACTCAATTGGTTTACCAGATTCAATATTACCTAACTTATCAACCGTATATAAACCTTGAACATTTCTTGGATCATTGATTAGTGAAAAGTGTTCATTTACATCAAAATTCAAAATCTTAGTGCTAAAATCTAATGGAGTTGAATCAACTGTATGAAAATTACCAAATTTATCTTTGTATTCCCAAATAATTTTATCATTTGGCAAAGGTGGTAAACCTAACGTTAAGCTTAAGATTGTATGAATTTCTTTCATCATTAACTTTTTGACATCTGGAATTTCAGATTTAAAGGATGATGAACCATCATACTTTTCAAACTTACTTGATTCCTCCTTTTTCAAATTTCTTAAAATAATTGCAAATTCACGTAATTTATTATTAATAAAATAATTTAACTTACTAGAACTGATTGAAGATGCCGAGTCAGGAAAGACTGATTTTGGAATAACACCGTACGTATTAACTAAGTTGACAATCATATCCCATTGACCACCATCATTTTCAGGTAGTTGTAATAAAAATTGGATGTATCTAGAGTCAATATCATCATCCCAACTTTCTAAAATTCTGTTTAGAAACCAGTTTGATTTTTCTAGTTTATCATAGAAGAATAAATAGTTTTGAGAGAATTCAAAATTTTCAACGTTATATTGATTTTTAATAAATTCTTTGAATACATTAGTTGATGCAAATAACCAGCATCTTCCTGATGATTTTTGATTTGTAATTGGCCCGCCTTCAAATTTAACGTTATAGTTAAATAAATCAATATTGTTAGAATTGATTTTACTTGTATTTGCAATAATTTTATTAATATCGTTACCAGTCATGCAATTTAAAGCTAGTGTTTTAGCAGGATCAGATAAAATTTCCTCATTCCATTCGGTCAAATTGCTAACGCTCAATGGATCATCAGAAACTGTGCTATCAGTTTCAGCGTCACTTAATAATGATTGTAATTTGTAAATTAATTCATCATCTACATCAGAAACTTTTGATGCAGATATGTATGTTGGATTGTTTTTAGATGCAGATTGACCCATCGTTGGTTAAAAAACTTGAAAAGTAAAGAAAAACGTAGAAGAAATAAGATAGCATTAGGCAGCAAGATTATCTGATCCTTTTTAAATGACACTATCTCAGATTCCCGATAAAGATTTAATCTCAGTATGGTTAGCCGATAGGGTTGATTATTTTAATTTTTACGCGGTGCACGGGTGCTCTATCCATTTTAGGAAAAAGGTCTTCATTTAAAATTTTTTTTTACAGATTCTTCAAATTTTCACTACTTCAAGAGTTTATTGTTGAACACAAACACACCAATATATCATGTCTGGAGGTTTATTTTCAAAGTCTAGTGTCATTGATAATGAGAGACTTGTTTCTGAAAAAACTAGAACCATCGTTCAAATAAAGAAGAAGGAAAGAAAGGATAAAATGAGACAAGAACGTAAAGAAGCTGAACACAAGGAAAACCAAGAACAAAAGGATGAAGAAGGTAGCGACGATGAAGGCAACAAAGACGATGACGATAAAGATGATGATGAAGTTTTAGATAGTGTAGGATCTGAAAAAATGGATGTTGATGATGAAAATGCTGATTTAGAAGATAAATATATGGCCAAATTATTAAGTGATGATGACGATTCAGACGAAGATTCCGAGAAGGAAGAAGAGAAAGAGGAAGAAAAAGAAGAAAAAGAAGAAGTTAAACAAGATGAAGATACTGAAATGACCTCCGAGGAAGCAACTGATGAATCTAAGCCAAAATCTGCAAGTGCCGCAAAAATTTTGGATTTGAAGGATAAAGAATTTGAAAAAGCTGAAAGAACAGTTTTTATTGGTAATGTGCCATCCGTAATTATTTCAAATAAGAGAGAAACAAAAGACTTCAAACAGTTTATTAATAAATCGTTAGACTGTCCAGTAAATACGAGTTTGTTTGAATCAATAAGGTTTAGATCAATTCATTCAACTTCGAATGCACCACGTAAAGTTGCATTTATTTCAAAAGAAGTTGATCTGGAAAATGTTATGAATAGTTATATCGTCTTCAAGAAGAAAGAAGATTCAATGAAAGCATTAAAATTAAATGGAATAGTTTATAAAGATCATCATTTAAGGTTTGATCATTTAACTCATCCAACTAAGAAGGACAATAAGTTATCAATTTTTGTTGGTAACCTAGATTTTCAAGAAAAGGAAGAAGCGTTATGGAAATATTTCAACAGTAAATTAATCACAAAGGAAGAATCAAAAGATACTAAAAATTGTATTGATAACGTACGTATTGTCAGAGATTCAAAGACCAATTTTGGTAAAGGTTTTGCAATCATTCAGTTTCTTGATACAAACTATGTTACTAAAGCATTATTATTAGATGGTAAAAAGATGGGTAAAAGATCACTAAGAATTACAAGATGCAAGAAAGTTTTACGTAATAATGAAACCATGCGTTCAAAGTTTTCTAAATTAAATGATAAGCAAAAGACAGTTGTTGGAAGGGCAAAACAATTAGGTAAAATTGATCGTAGAACTTTGGGAAAATTGGTCGTTGAAGGTGAACGTGCAACTAAGGGTAAAACTAACCCCATTGGAGGTGTTGGTAAAAAAAGACATGGCGGTCGTAAGGAAAGACGGGAACAGAGTGCTAGGATCACCAAAAGATCCCAAGCATTTAAAGAAAACGCTTCAAAGCCAAAGAAATAGTATAATGCGTTTATTGTTATGTAGAGTGTAAATATGATCAATAATAATATATAAACTAACAAAAAGTAACGGCGTGTAAGATTGAGAATTTAAAATTTAAACAATAAACTTCAAATTTTGTTTTGATTGAGCTGAGCACTTTATTTTTTACTTTTTACATTTTTGTAGATTGAATATCACCTACAAGTACAAGATTTTGAATATCCGTACCTGTTTTACGTATACAACTTGTGCTTCCCAAAACTTTTCATAACACGCATCTACGTAATGGTTCTGGACAAAGATGCTAAATACAACCAAATGCTTTCAAGTGATGCAGAAACTGATAAAATGGAAGGCATAGATGATCGAGAGAGTCAACTAGAGATTTTATCAGGAGGTAGTGACATAAATGAGAAAAAGAGAGATTTGGATTTGTATATTGGAGACACTGAAGCTAATGATAATAAAGTAAACAAAAAGTTAAAAATGGAAGACAACAACAATAATAATAATGATGATTATCAAGTAAAAACAGAGAATAAACTAAATAGCGATATATCTTTATCTATTGTTGACGAAGATGGAATTGAAGGAGAAAATGAAGATGGAATTGAAGGAGAAAATGAAGATGAAGATGAAGGAGAAAATGAAGATGAAGATGAAGGAGAAAATGAAGATGAAGATGAGGACGAAGACGCAGCAGATGAAGTTGATGAAAATCAGAAAAAAGATCAACGTGATAACAAAGAAAAAACCGAAGAAAGAGAAGGAGGGGAGGAAAAAGAAGAAGATAAAACTGATTCTGAGGCAAAATTTGAAGAACAACAACAGGAAGACACAAGAGTTTCAGCAATGAATGGATTGAAAGATATTGAAATTTTGTTTGCAAAGCTGAAAGATAAGTTGTATGATACACAATTGACAAAACTTGATTTTGAACTAAAATTATGTGAAAACAATCAACATCCAGAGCTATTAGAATATATGAAAATGATTGATGAAGATTTTAAAAAGAAAGCTGAACGGTTAATAAATTTACAAAAATATAAACTGAAAACTTTGGATAATCAAACAAGAGCAACAAGAGTTTCATTACATCAACAGTTCATTAAGCTGAAACAAGATTTAAAGAATAAAGAAATACTTAATATAACCACAAATTGGTATGATATTAATAAGGAGAGAAGAACTATGGATATCCAGACTTTGGAATTACCTGAATATTATCAATTCAATAAATCAATTAATAGCTCAAACATTGAAACTTTTTTACCGTTATTAATTAATCAAAGAAACTCAATTTTTAAAGAATTAAGTAAATTACAAGGTTTAGTCAACTTTAAACAAATGATTCCAAGTTCATTAAATAACTTAAGTGGATGTTCAGATGATGAAATTTTAAGTGATTTAAAAGAAATGGGACTAAAGAAGCACATCAACAATGATTAATGTAATGTGTAATGTATAATTACGATATAGGAATTTTTTTAATAAGTTTATAATGATTTTTTTGTTATAAAAGGTAAAAAACACATTAGTAGTAATAAAGGAAAGATTTATACAAAATATTTTAAATTAGTATCGACTGCATTACAGCACAATTAGTATAATCTTAACTTAGAACCTGCAGAAGCTTTACCATGTTGAACTGGGTTATAAGTAATGGAGAATTCACCTAAGTAATGACCAACCATTTCAGCTCTGATTTCAACAGTGTTGAAAACCTTACCGTTGTAAATACCAATAACTGAACCAATCATTTCTGGGACAACAATCATATTTCTTAAGTGAGTCTTAACAACAGCTGGCTTTTCATTTGCTGGTGCATTAACCTTTGCAGCTCTTAATTTCTTAATTAAGTGCATTGGCTTTGCACCTAAACCTCTTGAGAATCTTCTTCTAACTCTAGCATCACATAATTTTGCGAAATCTTCGGTTGATAATTCTAATAATTGGTCAAGTTCAACACCCTTAAAAGAGAATGATTTGAAGGATCTCTTCTTTCTTTGTTCAGCTATAATAATAAAATAATAGATGGAAAAGTTAAATGTTAGTATTAGTGACAAAAATGATAGATTTATCGGGATAATTATATAGAGATGACATTAATTTAATGATCGATAATTCAAAAAATAAATTTTGTATTACAGTGTTGAAAAACAATTTGATGTGTTCATAAAATTCTAGATTTGTTAATCTTTCAACAATTTTTATAACACAAATTTGATTAAACAATAACTCAATAAAATGATTCATCATGTGGCAGTTTTCAAATGTCATTCAATAACGTGGTAAACATTCAAAGCATAATAAACTTGTTTTTTTCAATTTTTCAATCTTCCATATTGTGCATATCATATTTATATTCTTAATTTCAGTTAAAACAATTTCATTCATTAATGTATCCTCTTCTAATTCATAAATAAAACAGGGGTATATGGGTATTATACATACTAGTAGACATGATTGTTGGATGATCTAAGATGGACTATTTTAAAAGGAAATATAACAAAAATTCAATATATTGCAATCAAGTGCAGGTGAAATTACAAGTTTTCTCACTACATAAAAAATTACTGAGCGGCCGGACAGAGTTTGTTAGTTGAAATGTTTGGCGGTGCAAAAATTACTTGTTCGGGTAGAAAATTTTGGAAGACGCGCACATTTCTTAACAGTTTCTGGTTAAAACACCCGCGCACCGCACACAATTATTGGAAACGCAGTCACTTCTATAACACCCGGACACCTCAAACAAGCACTCCCAAACTCGTCGAGATTCTCTGAGACGCATTTGCATTTGATGAGTTATAGACATGAATAATTTCACGATATATATATGATATTTATAAATTCCTTTTTGATTCCCCATATACACAAGTTTAGTCACAAGTATGTACATATAGAAAACGGTAGTTTCAAAGAGATCACAGTGAATGAATAGAAAATCAGCAATCATCGGTACTTAATGCAAAATATTTATCATAAAATATTTAATGAATTGAAATTTGAAAAAATGATAATCATGATAATAAGATTACTGATATAATTGAATTTATTAAACAATAGGAGCAAATCTTGAATCTCGTTGCTTATCATTATATTGCAGGTATACCATTGAGCTCCAGTTAGGGCATTTCATGATCTCTTGAATTTTTGAACAAAAAATCCCAATTTGAATGAAAATACTAACATAAATATTTACTTTTTTCCGTATTGTTTTCATTTTTATATTATAGTGAAGTACCTTGCAGCTTACTTACTTTTAGTCAACTCCGGTAAAACCGCACCAACTGCAGCTGATGTTGAATCAGTTTTATCATCAGTCGGTATTGATGTTGAATCTGAAAAATTAGATTTATTAATCTCTGAATTAGAAGGTAAATCCGTTGAAGAATTAATTGCTGAAGGTAATGAAAAGATTTCTGCAGCTCCAGGTGGTGCAGTTGGTGGTGCACCAGCAGCAGCAGCATCAGGTGCTTCCGAAGAAGCAGCAGCTGAAGAAGTTGAAGAAGAAAAGGAAGAATCTGATGATGATATGGGTTTCGGTTTATTCGATTAGGTTAATTACATACTAATAAAATTCTATAAATTTTGTATCTCTTCTAATAAATTAATCATTTTTCTGTAAAAATTGAAAAAAAAAATTAGTTAAGGAACATTTGGTTAATTTTCCAAAAAGGGAAAAAAGGGCAATTTGAAAGAGCAGACAATAACTCACTGGTTAATTATTTTTCCCCTTTCTAAAAAACAATGAAGGCTCTGCAGTTATTACTGTTGATTCTTTCCTTTCATTTTAACCAAACAATGTCGAACTTTTATTACGAATGGCAAAGAGCAATACAAGGAAGAATATTAATGGAAACATCCAGACCATTAAATTTATTAAATAATCTTTTGACCACACAAGGATTCATTTACCCGTTTAAAGGAATAGCATTTTTTTTCCATCATTATCAGGAATTGTTACCTGTTTACTTATCAGTTGTTATACCTTATAGTTTCTTACATTGTTATATATGTATTATCCTATTTATTGTTATTTTACCAATCAATTTATTCATTTATTCAATGACTTTGGGACCACTTGGTGTACAAATCTCAATTCTATCAACTTACCAACAATGTAATTGTTTAAATAATTATATTTTTAAAGAATTCTTAATTAAGGGTAAACTAAACAAGGTATTTGATACAACACTATGCTTAACTAATTTAGATTCAATTGTTATCCCTGGTAAATTGAAAAGATTAGTACCTGAAACATTAGGTGCCAAAATAATGGAAATCAATCCAATCAATTTTAGTCTATTTTTTTTAAATTTAATGTATTCAATTTTCATAAGTTTTATTCCAATAGTGAATACAATTTCAATCTATTTTAATCAATCTGTTAAGGTTTCGTCGTTAAGCCAAGAAAGGTTTTGGAGATTAACACGGAAGAGAGATAGGCAAATCAAATATGAACTAAAAGAGCATGAAGGTGAATTTTTGACGTTTGGTATAATTTGTCAACTTTTAGAAAATTTACCGTTTTTTGGTATTCTTTTCTGTTTCACAAATCATGTTGGGGCAGCGTTGTTAGCCGGTGATATCTATAAAAGAAAGGAACCAGAAACAAAAGATGTGGATGATTGAAAATGATAATGGTTACCAATTATTGACTTTTATGAATTGCTAATATTAAGCATTAACTGTGTTTTAGCGTTTATGATTAAGTAGATGATAAGGAATGTTAAGATTAGCGATTTCTCAACGGTTTCTTTACGCGTAAACGGCCGGCAAGCGAAGCTTAATAATCGGAAAAAATAAAAAGTTTGTTTCTTCAACGATAAAAGAAATTTTCTTTCGTTTTCCTTCCATAAAATTTTTCTTTCTTTTCTTTTCAGTATTCAGTTTCTTCTTCCTCCCTTTTTTTTGCTTGGAAATATTTATTTACTTATTCTTGCTAGATAATAAATCAACTTAATTATGTGTCACAGAGAAAACTTTTTAAAGGAATTACCAAAGTGTGAACACCATGTTCATATAGAAGGTACATTACAACCAGATTTATTATTCGAATTAGCAAAGAGAAACAATGTTAAATTACCAGACCATTTTCCAAAAGATGTTGAGCTATGTAATGACAGATATGATAATTTTGTTGATTTACAAGATTTCCTTAATCATTACTATATTGGTATGTCAGTTTTAATTACCGAAGAAGATTTTTTCGATTTGGCATGGGCTTATTTTGTTAAGGCAGCAAATGACGGATTAAAACATGCGGAAACCTTTTTTGATCCACAAGGTCATGTTGAACGTGGAATTGAATTAGAAGTTGTTGTAAAAGGTTTAAATAGAGCAAGTTTAAAGGCTGAAAAGGAATTAGGTATTAGTACTAAATTAATTATGTGTTTATTGAGACATTTACCAAGTGAAGATGGTATTAAAACAATTAATGATGCAAGACCTTATTACGACCAAGGTATAATTCATGGACTGGGATTGGATTCAAGTGAAAAACCATTTCCACCAGAATTATTTGTCGATTGTTATAAATTGGTTCAAGATAGACATCCAGAAGTTTTATTAACCGCACACGCAGGTGAAGAAGCGGATCCAATTTTCATTTCTAATTCCCTTGATATATTAAATGTTAGTAGAATTGATCATGGTGTTCAAAGTTACAGAGATGAAAAATTATTGAAAAGATTAAGTGAAGAAAAAATCATGTTAAGTCTTTGTCCATTAAGTAATGTTAAATTACAAGTTGTTAAAGATGTTAGAGAATTACCAGTTCGTAAATTTTTAGATTTCGGGGTTCCATTCAGTATTAACTCTGATGATCCAGCATACTTTGGTGGTTACATTTTGGATAATTATAAAATTGTCGATGACAGATTCAAGTTAAGTGGAGAAGAATGGGTTACAATTGCAAAGAATGGTGTTAATGGTAGTTGGATCAGTGACGAAAGGAAGAAAGAGCTATTTGATGAAATTGATTCTGTTTATGCAAAATACAAAGATTTAATCTGATGATTGAAGAGAGGCTGATAATAAGCAATGTTGTTTTAGTTACAAGTTTATATTTTATATATTTTATATATTTTATGCTTTTTAATATTTCATAGTTTTTAATATTTTAGATTTTAATTACAAAAAGGAAATAATCCAAAACCGCCACGCGTGAAAAAGATGAAACACCAACGGTCTTTCTACAATTTATATTCGTCAACTGCATACACATGAACACAGATTTTCTTCTTGACATCAACAACCCCTTGACCCACACATACCTTCCAGCTGACATGATTCCAGACTCAACAGTCATCTGCACCTCTGCGTCAGACATACTCTCCTACCTCATAAGGGACCACGAGGACTTTGATCCCGACTGTCCACCCACCGCCAATGACCCGCACGCCCATCTTTCCCAGTACATTGCTGATCTCGAATCGTGTTCCCCCCCAAACGCCACCGACTATCTTTCCACCCTGCTCGCCCGCGAACGAGCGCTTCTCACCCACGACACTTCCCACGGCATTTCCCCCCAAGACTTGGCCCTCCATCTCTCCCACACAAACTTCTCCCCAGACGCCCCCTGCAGCATCGACCCCGCCAACCCGCGCTCCACGGGCTCCCCTCCCCTTCTCGATTACCTCACCGATCTTGTTCTCTCCCTCGCTGTCGACCGCAAAGTCCCCCTCCCACCTTGCGACCCGGCCGATTCCCCAGCATCCTGGTTCGCCCACGCCATCCGCACCCTCGCCAACTGCCCCCTCCCCGAATCTTCCACGGCGTCCTCATCGACTCCCTCCACCTCCACCCCGCTGGCCGACCTCCAGTTTGCCCACGCCTATCTCACCCGTCAATACCTGGAACAGCAAAACGCCCACGCCGCCCACGCGTCCGCCGCCGCCGCCAACGCCCAACGCGCGCTCCGTGCAGAAACCCTCCTCCGTGAAACTTCCCACCAACTCGAACAGACCGCCCAGCAACTCATGCGCTCCGAACTGGCCCTCGCCGAGAAATCGTCCGTCGCCCACGATTTGCTCATGCAAAACGCTCTGCTCAAAGTGGACGCCCTCGGTTCCCCATCCGCGTTTTCCCCACCAGCAACCCCCTCTTTACCTTCCATCGGCCACCTCTCTCCTAGTACCACCAACTCTACATCTGCAACAAACTCTCCTTCTGACCCACCCAGTGTGCGTATTCTTCGTATGGAGTTCAAAAAACTCGTGGCTGATCTGAATGCTAAATTTGCTCATGAACTAGACCAACTCAAACAGCAACAACAGCATCAGGTTCCTTCCACTGTATAGTGTTTTGTATGTTGTGTATGCAGAATCGGAGAACTTTTTTCCTTATCCGAATTCGGTGACGTCTAAATTTCAAATTTCAAATTTCAAGTTTCAAATTTCTTCTTTTTAATTTTCATCCGTTTGTGACAGAATTTTCTTGACTCTTATATTATACTTTTACCCCAAATCTAAGAGAAAAAGAAAACCTTCTTTCCAAATTCTCTCTCCTGTTCCCTTCAACCATTCAAATGTTCTACGAACTCTCCATACAATACGATGATCCAATCATAATTTTTTCAGGTGATACTCCCTACGATGATATATTACATTATAAAATAAATCACGCATATCCAAATTGGATACCATCAAACTATCCAAGTTTAAAAAATATAAATTCAAATACTACAAATAATGATAATGCTGATGATACAAATAATGACCATACTGATAAAAATGATAATAATATACCCAACACAGATTTCACCTTACAATATCATAAACTACTTCATTTATCACATATATATTTCCACTCAATAACTCCAACAACACAACACTCAAATGACCTGAAATATTCAATTTCTGACTCAATTATAAATTTGGTAACACCGTTAGTTTCAAAGGCTAATTGGACTGAAGGTGATTTACCACCATCTCCAAATGATTTTTTTTACAGATCTTTCCCTAAGCAATCCTCGGACTTTGATAATGACTATCATAATAGAAATCCTGGAATATTTTGGGGTTGGTTTTATTTATCTAGATGGTTACCTAATTTAATACAAAATTTGTTATTTCCCTTGGATGCTGTTGCTTATAATGACGATGCTAAAAACGCCATGATAAATTCCAATAATGACATGACTACACGTACAAATATTATCAATACAGGCGCCACCAACACACAAACTACCACTACTGTAAACAAAACTCACAATGCTAGAAAATTATATGGAAAACAAATACCAACTAAATTAGAATGTCATTTATGTGAAAAATTCAGAGGTTTAAAAATATGGAATAAGAAGGGAGATTGGTATTGTATTTACGAAAATGAAGTAAATAACCTTAATCATGATTCATATTTTAGTTCGTTCAATGAATATATAAATTGGAAGTCCGAATTTGATGAAAGTTTGTTGAATTTAGAAAAAATGGCATATGCAGCCAAAAATATGAATGAAATGTTGAAAATCGAAGATCAAATAAATGATTTAAAATCTAAAAATTCAAAAAATCTAACAATTATTAAATCAAATTGTATAGTTAGTATAAAAGGTTAAATGTAATTAAATAGAAATATACAAATACACATAAATATACATATAAAACATTACTTAATCTTTTAATGATGATTTACCAGCTTTTAATAATTCATCACATAGTAATAAGTTAGATGAAATTCCAACTGCACTTGAAATTGCATTTCTTAAAACTCTAAATGAATCCCAAATGCCTTCAATTCTTGGATCCAATGGTTCTCCAGAATCTAAATTAATTCCGACTATTTCTCCATTATTAATTTCATCTTGTGCTTCTGAAATCGATTCTAATATATCCAATCCCGCATTCTTGCATAATGTCTTAGGTATAATTAATAATGCATCACTAAATGCTTTAACACCTGGTCTATTTTTACCCTTATTTATTTCTTTATTTTCTAACAAATGTTTTGAACATGCTAAATAGAAAGATCCTGCACCAGGAACTAAAACACCATCTTTAATCGAGTTACTAACAGCTCTTAAACCATCTCTAATTGCATCCTTTGTTTGTTGAATAATATAATTATGTGAACCTTTGATTAAAATTGTACATGATTTTGGATTACTATTCTCTGTAATATATGTAAATTTTTCTTCACCAATAGATTTTTCATAAACTAACCCCGAGTATCCTAAAACTTCAGGTGTTAAATCATCAACTGAATTTTGTGCTTCACCACCACAAACTAATTGTAATCTTTCCATATTTCTTCTTTTAGCTCTTCTTAATGCTAAAATATTATTTTTAGCTAAGATATCCAATGACATTGGATCAATACCTTTTTGATTTATTATAACAAATCCCTTATTTGGATCATTACCACAAACATCATTCTTTAAATCAATAATTTTACGTAATTTTTCATCAATAAATTTTCTTTCACTTTGAATTAATTTTTCTCTTTGTTCAGCATTTGAATAATAAAATCCTGAATTAACTTCAGTTTTTTCATATTCTAATGAAACATTCAAAATTAGAATGTTTGCATTTTGAACCCTTTTTGGCATATCTGGATGTCTTGCACCATGATCTAAAACTAAACCTTTAATAAATTCAGTATTTGTTGATGTTTCATGCATCATTGACATAATTTCAATCATATGTAAATCTAACTTCTTTGGATCATTTTCATCTAAAATATTTAAAACTGAATCAGTTATAATTGGTGTTAAAATTTCAGTTAGTTCACTATTAACTTTTGTATTAAGACTTGATCTTGCAATTGATAACAACAATTCCCTATTTAAAACTTCTTCTCTTTTATCAATTACAAAATCATTTAGAAACTTTAATGTTTCTTCACGTGCACTTTCAAATCCATTAACTAAAATTCTTGGATGTATGCCTTCATTAATAAAAATTTCACTTTGTCTTAATAATTCTCCAACTAATAAACAAACAGTGGTTGTACCATCACCAGTAATTTCATCTTGTGCAGTTGCAGCTCTAGCAATCATAATTGCAGTTGGTGATTGAATTTGCATTTCGGATAATAAAACTTTACCATCTTTGGTAATTTTAATACCACCGGATCCATCAACTAACATTTTTAATGTACCTTTTGGACCTAAATTTGAGCTTAACACATCTTGCAATCCAACTGCTGCACTTATATTCACTTGAAGTGCTTGTGCTCTTCTAATGGATTCAGCCTTTGGATTTAATAACTGGATAGCCGAGGACATTCTTGTTGGTATGTTGATATTTATTATAAGAAATCTATAGTGGCAATATCGTTAAACGTCGACATGGAAAAATTGAAAATTTGAACTTCTCGTCTTCCCTCTTTATGTCGAAAAAGTCGAATTTTTTACACGTAAAAAGTAAAATATAAAATGTAAACTGAGATTTTCCAATTTTTATTTTTTTACTTAAACTTACACATTCATTCTTCATTACATGTTATATTGGGCGTTTCGGGTATACTTGTAATCGGTGTTATTGATGTAGGTGGTGGTGTATCTATTTCAGAATATTTGTTTTCATATAATTCACCTCCAATTTTAAAAGTTTTATTGACCTTAATGTTTTCTGATAAATTAATAAAATTATCAAAATTAACCTCAAAATTTTCAATCTCTTTGAATTTATAATTTTTATTATTGTAGGATGGTAAATATGGTTTACATGTCTCAATTTCTATTTCTTTGTTTGTTAATGTTGTTATAACTTTAGATTTTCCTCCCAACTCATGAGAGTTTAAATCAATGTCTGTGGCAGTATTGTTTTCACTTTGTTTTTTTAATTTTTTAAAATCAATAAATCCTTCAAGATTCCCAGTTTCTAGATTAATTAATAATAGGTTGTTATCTTTATCAATACCAATTGTAAAATCCATAATAAAAACAAGCCTGATAATTGTAAATTTTTTCAATTTCAAACTTGATAAACACCATGGTTTTTGAGCGTTATCTTTACTATTATTACTATCTTTATAAGTACCATTTTTCTTTCTAATTTTCAAATCTTCATAATTTCTCAATGATTCATTAATAAATGAATGTAATGAACCATTTTGCCTACTTAAGCATAGAACTGTTGAATTTCCAATCCCCCAATCTATATTTTCAATGATAGATGAAGTTTTACCTCTAATATATTTATCAATTAACACGATTGAATCATTATTTAAATTAGTAAAATCCCATAAATACAATTCATCACCCCTATAGTTAACGGTTAAAAATTGTAAATCAAATGGCGATATTGAAATTTTACTGCATCCCATTGGTATAGATAATTGGAAAATAGTGGAATTTATTGATAAATCAATTAATTTAACATAAGATGATGATTTATTGATCGTGTTATATAATTCAATAAATATATCTCTATAATTATCCCTTATATCATCATTGATTAATTCATCATCATTACCAAAGTCATCAATTGGATCATCTTGATCTATAGTTGTATCTTTGTTTTGTTGTTTCTTCCTATTTTCTAATATTTTTGATATTTTGTTTTGACTCACTTCACTAAACAGTAACATTGAATCTAATGCTGTATTTGAAAAGGATTTAATCAGTTTATTTAGCAAATTGTTCTTTGAAGATAAATTAATGGAATTCAATTGATTTTTATTGATTAAATATTTATATTTGGAATTTATATTAAAAATTAGATATTTGCCACGTAAATCAAATATTGGTACGTCATTTATAAATTCAATATTGAATTTATTAATTAATAATAAATTTTTATAATCAAAAACATTCAGTATTTGATTAGTTTTATCAATCAATATAAAATAATCTGATGAATCGACACATTTGCTAATGTACTCAGAGTTTGGATTGATCTTAAAAGGTATATATATTTCTTGGTCTTTTATTAAATCAAACAAATACAATTCATTGCTATTATTAATTGATGTTTTCAAAATATATAAAATTTTAATATTTTTAGTAATTCTATCATAGTGAACTGGGAAGATTTTCAAAATCTTGAAAATTTTAGAAAATTGTGGTGTTGTAATGGTATGTATGTGATACAATGATTTATCATTCAAATTAATTGACTTAGATATGGAGTTTTTTGGTATCCAATCATAAACGTGGATCAAATCCTCATTAATTATATAGACCTCGCCATGACTTCCGATAACCAAATCTTCAAACTCATTATGAACATCAACTAATTCTTCTTTATCAGTATCAGCATAAGCGTCATCATCATCGCCTGCATCAAAATTGAGACTATTAAGACGTCCGTTAATAATAATATTATTATTACTATTAGTATTATTACTATTAGTATTGTTATTATTAGTATTATTATTGTTTGATTTGAACTTATTAATTATGAATTTAGCACCGTTTTTTAATTGCTTATATGATTGAATTGAAGAGTCATACTCTAATGTCCATTTCTTATACTTTTCAGGAACCTTATCCCATTGAATTTCTTGCATACTTGGTTTGCTAGTATCCACAAATACTTAAAAGAAAACACCATGGCCTGATTGAGCCAACTAAAAAATGTTGGATTACGATAAAAGATAAAGGATAAAAAAAACAGTGCGCTAAAAGTTAAGCCAAAAGCAGAAAATGCGGTCGATCGTCCTTTTTTGTGTATTTTTTTCCTTATTTGTTTCATGTTTGTATACGGTATATGCTGAATTTGTTAGGTGTTTGCTATCGGTGAAGAAACCATTGAAGAATATCATGGATCATGATATAGGGCCGCTTCCATTGTCTTATGTTGTGGACGGAAAACACAGTGAAAAAGTTCCAGGAAAGGAAAGTACACACAATGATAAGAGCAGAATACGACGGACGTTAAATATTGGTGATCCATTACCTCTAAACTATATAAAAGTAGAAGATGATAATGTAATTGATGAAGTTGATGTAGTAGAGGTTAAAAGAAAATCACATGTGAAGCTGTCAGATATAGGAAATCCATTACCCTTGGAGTATGGAAGTAATGATGTTAGCTTGGACGAAGAAGTAGTAGATGATGAAGCCGAAACAGAGGAACATCAAGAAAAAAATAAAGACGTTGTTAAAAATAATATTGCTATTGAAAAGCCTAAAAGAGTTAATAAGATTTATGATTTTGGTACACCATTGCCTTTAGACTATTTACGAAGGAAAGAAACAATTAACAATGAGTATGAAAAATATGATCATCATAATGTCAAAAAAGACACTGGATTGGATTCAACACCCACAGATAATGTGATCAATCACAATTCAGAAAATGATATAAAAATGGAGGAATCCAATGATGAACACATGGAACGAGTGCACGAAACAGAAGAAAGTGTTTCACCTGTCACAGAAATGACTATAAATCAAGACATCACCAAATTCATCGAAACACAAGACACTGTTAAACTACAACAAGAAATGCAAAATGCTGACTTCAGACTACAATTGATGAGATACAGTAGACAGCTCAAGAAACAATATGAATATTTATCTGATGTACTCGACATTGGAGATGACAATGATACAAAACAAGCACATGCAGAAATGCCAACAATACCGGGTTTTTTACTGCTTCAACAAGTGGTTGTAGCCATTGCGGTCATCATAGTGTTATGTACGCTTTCCTACTTTCTCGCAGACTAATGTGACAAGTCACTAACAATTCTTCTAGTATAATATTACAATACTGTATAATAATGTAAATTAAAAGTTAAAAAATAAATTAATTAAAAATTAAAAACTAAAAGTTAGAAATTAAAAATTAAAAATTAGAAATTAGAAATTATAATGTATGATAAAAGAAAAATACATTTCTCGCTCTACTAATTTGCCTTTCACCTTCCGATATCTTATCTGAGCCATAACAACACGGCCTGTTCTTTCTATAAATATACACAAAACACTACAAAACACCACCACACACACCATAAAACACACCATGAAGTCCCATTTTAAAGAAGATCACTCATTTGGTATGTATTGTATATATAATTCCATTTTTTTTGTTTATTATACCTTTATTAATTTACATACTAACAGCCACAATGATTATACGTCACATTTATTGTTTAATCATTTTTTTTATTTTAGAAAAAAGAAAGGAAGAATCGATGAGAATCAGATCCAAATTTCAAGACAGAATTCCAGTTATTTGTGAAAGAGTTGAAGATAGTGATATTCCAAATATTGATAAGCGTAAATATCTTGTGCCTTCTGATTTGACGGTTGGTCAATTTGTTTACGTTATTCGTAGAAGAATTCATTTACCTTCCGAGAAGGCAATTTTTATATTTGTTAAGGACATTTTACCACCAACTGCTGCTTTAATGAGTACTATTTATGATCAGTATAAAGATGATGATGGCTTCCTTTATATTGTTTACAGTGGTGAAAATACATTTGGTGAATTTGATGAAGTTAATTAAGTTGATTGATTTGGATATCTGACTTTATTAATTTAAGTTTTTTTTAACAGCGTTTAGGAAATGGAATGGAATTACTGATTATCACTGGTTTATTATTTATATTATTACTATTATTATACTACAAGTTTATAACTTTTTTTACTCTATAAGTGTCTATATACATTTACATATAGATAGCTATTATATCTTTCTTTCTTTTTCTTTTATAAGTTAAGGTATTGTTTTATTTTATCTTCAAACACTTTCGGTTTTATATTACCTCTTGTTTCCTTCATTAATAAACCAATTAAGAAATTGATTTTCTTTACTTTACCATTTTTAATTTCACTTACAATTTTCTCATTATTATTTATGACATTAGTTATCAATTCAACGATTTGATTATTATCTATTTTATTCTTCGATATGATCATATCAAATTCAGTAGCTAGTTCATTGATTGATTTTAACTGATCAGGTTGATTGTTAACTAAATGTAGCAATAGTAGTTTACCATTTTGTTTAGATATCAAACCATCTTCAACAGATTTAATTAAATCAAGGAAACATTCAGGCAGTAGGATATTTTCATCAAATTGGATATCGGATTTATTTAAAAATCCCAACAAGTCATTAACTAACCAATTTATAATTTTATACTGTATGTGTTGTTGACTGTTTGATAAAGTCCAACATTTTAGAAAATATGATTCAATTAGTTTGTTGTTCACTAAAATTTTTGCATCTCTTAAATTTAACTTATATTGAGTTAAATATGAATCCAATTTGTCATCAATTGAAATTGGCAAACTTGATTTTATTTTAGTTATTAAATCTGATAAGTTTAGTTTAATTTTAGGTAACTCCATATCAGGCGTATATCTATAATCGACATTAGATTCTTTCGATCTAAGATGATAAGTTTTTTTACCATCCCAACCTCTTGTTTCAATCTGTAAAGGTGTATTCTTAATTTCCAAATTTTGTAATTGTCGTTTCTCTTCATATCTAATTGCATTCAAAATAGCTGAGATAGTTGGTAAATTTTTAATTTCAACTCTTTGATGACCAGTTAAATTTATATTAACATCAACTCTGATAGATCCAGATTCCAAATCACCTGTTGAGATATTCAAATCTTGAACTAGTTTAATATAATTTTGTAAAAATGATCTGACCTGATCAATAGAGGAAAAATCAGGTAATGTAACCATTTCAATTAATGGTATATTTGACCTATTAAAATCTATGTTAGAATTGGCATTGTTAACAGAATGATAAATTGATCTACCTGTATCTTGTTCAATTTGTAGTTGTTGAATATTAATTTTAACATCTTGAGATAATTTTGAATTATGTCTTTTCCATAACATCAAATGTCCATTCTTAGCAACCGGGTTAAAATGTTGAGTTATTTGATATCCTAGAGGTTGATCACCATAGAAATAATGTTTCCTGTCAAAAGATGAAGTTGGTGAAATTTCACAGTTTAAGGAAATTGCTAGTTTAAGCGCATTCAATAATATTTGATGGTTTAGTTTCGGCTGTGTACCAGGTAAGGAAACATCAAAAAATGAAGTTGTTGTGTTCGGGATTAGGGATAAGTTTGAAGTTGCATTTGAAGATTGAGAAAACAGTTTTGCACTTGTATGTAATTGGGTATGGATTTCCAATCCTATCTTTAGTGCTGGTCTGGACATGGGATTTGAATGGTTGTAGACTGTAAGATCAACGGAAATCCGAAGAAAGTGAAAAAAACATGTTGAAATCCAAAAAATCCAAGAAATCCAAGAAATCCAAAAAATAAAGAAATAAAAAAATAAATATTATAGTGAAATTCTCGAATGCCAAACTGGGAAGTTGGAGATTACCGAAAGAGGAAACTGCAAGTGTCAGCTACTTTAACTAATTAAACTACCTAGTCTACCGTTGCTATTATTCACCACTTACAATAAATAACAAATAAATACCCATTAGAGTTGGTCACCGTCTATTTATCACACCCACTGATAACTCCTCCCGTTTCTCATCAGATCCCGTCACTCACACCATTTTCCCTTCATCCACCCCCGATACCCCCACCGCAAAACACAAAAAAAAGAGAAAGAAGAACGCCCCACCCTCCGCATCACACCCCCACTTTCGGACGCCGTTACTTTCACCCCATAAAGAATGCACGCTTTTTAGTCCTTTCCCACACTAACCACACAATTGCACTCATTTTCCCACCTATCCAGGCCAACCCCGCCTAAGCAAATCCCTTCGTCCTCATATTCCAGTGATTTTCTCTAATTTCCACTGGTGATTCCCCATTTCCCGATTGGCTGCACTCAATTGCCCCTCTTTATGTCAATCTCTATATAAATACCCATCATTTTTGCTACTTTCAAATGATGAACTCTTCCGTCTAATTAATCAATAAATTAATCAATCAATCAATAAATCTATTAATCAATCAATAAATCTATTAATCAATCAATCAATCAATCAATTAAATAAATAATTAAATATGTTTTCACAATCAATTACTTCACAATTAAGACACTCTTTTAAGTCTCCAGTCCTACGCCTCTCTGCAAGATCACTTGCAACTTCTGCTGCTCCATCAATTCCAAAATCTCAAAAAGCAGTCATTTTTTACGAAAATGGTGGTGAATTACAATACAAGGATATTCCAGTTCCAAAACCAAAACCAAATGAAATTTTGATTAATGTCAAATATTCAGGTGTCTGTCATACTGATTTGCATGCTTGGAAAGGTGACTGGCCTTTGGCAACTAAATTACCTTTAGTTGGTGGTCATGAAGGTGCAGGTATTGTTGTTGCAATGGGTGAAAATGTTAAAAATTTCGAGATTGGTGATTATGCAGGTATCAAATGGCTTAATGGATCATGTATGGGTTGTGAATTTTGTCAACAAGGTGCAGAACCAAATTGTCCAAATGCAGATTTATCAGGTTATACCCATGATGGTTCATTCCAACAGTACGCAACCGCGGATGCAATCCAAGCAGCTCATCTTCCAAAAGGTACTGATTTAGCTCATGCTGCACCAATTTTATGTGCTGGTATTACTGTTTATAAAGCACTTAAAACTGCAGATTTGAGACCAGGTCAATGGGTTGCAATTTCAGGTGCAGCTGGTGGATTAGGTTCATTGGCTGTTCAATATGCAAAGGCAATGGGTTTAAGAGTTTTAGGTATCGATGGTGGTGCAGAAAAGGGTGAATTTGTTAAATCGTTAGGTGCCGAAGTTTTCATTGATTTCACTAAATCAAAAGATGTTACTAAAGACATTCAACTTGCAACTAATGGTGGTCCACATGGTGTTATTAATGTTTCGGTTTCTCCAGCTGCAATTTCTCAATCCTGCCAATATGTTAGAACTTTAGGTAAGGTTGTTTTAGTTGGTTTACCAGCAAATGCAGTTTGTGAATCATCTGTCTTTGAACATGTTATTAAATCCATTCAAATTAGAGGTTCATATGTTGGTAATAGAGAAGATACCAATGAAGCATTAGATTTCTTTTCAAGAGGTTTAGTTAAATCTCCAATTAAAGTTGTTGGTTTATCCGAATTACCACGTATTTATGAATTAATGGAACAAGGTAAGATTTTAGGTAGATATGTTGTTGATACTTCATGTTAAGAAAAAAAATATAATAACTAGTTTATTATAGTATTATTTAAAAATTTTATTATTGTTTATACTATTTTGTCTTTGTCTTTTATTATAGTATTTTTTTTTTTATGAAATGAGTTAATGTTATGATGGTACTGTATTATTTATTTATTACACGTTGTAGATTATTTATTTAGTAAAGTTTGAAAAGCGAAGAAAAATACATAAAAAAATTAAAAGAAAAACATGAGGTAATCATGCACATGAGGTAATGATGAATTTAATTTGTGATATTGTTTAATAAGTTATTCAAGTTTTCATAAAGTTGATAATTGTTACCACTTAAAACATCTTTAGAAGTCTTATGAACTTGTCCAAGTATCCATTTTTCCTTTAAGTTTTTAGTTAGGGAAAGCAATTCTTCAATCAATCTGATTATTATTGCCGAGTTGGATTCAATCTGAATGGCCTCACTTGCTTGAACCTCAGTATCCTTACCTTGTAAAATCAACAACTGTTGAACTTCATTAAATTTAGTAAGTATAAGTTGGATGTTGTTGTCAAACTTGGAAAGGATTGCCGCCTGTGACGACATGGTTGTGTAAGGGTGGGGGATGAGGTGGAGCTGGAGCAAAATGGGGAGACATGTGAGACAATGTGAGACCATGTGCAGAGAATATGAGACAATCGCCCGTTGGAGAAAAAGAGACGCCAGAAGTCAGCGACGGCCGACGCGGCGAACTGCAGAAGCTGTATCAAGAAAAGTGATGACCCCGGAGAGGGTGCGACCGGCCTGGCCAGCGCCATGCCCGGCCCACGGAAGGGCCAGATCAGGTGTTTGTGCTGAGCGTGTGGGAGGGCCGTCTGGATGGGTCGTGTTATATAAGGACCAGCATCTGCACACTTGCAACTTGTTTGGAATTGATAGGTCGGGTTTGTGGTTTCTCTTTTCTTTTTTCTTTCTTCTTTCTCCATCCAATTGATTATTCAATTATCACACACACACTCTTATACATACAATTATTAAAATGACTTTAGATTTCCTTTCAAGAAAGACAGGTGTTATCGTTGGTGATGACGTCAAGAAGTTATTCGACTATGCACATCAAAAAGGTTTTGCAATCCCAGCTATTAATGTTACCTCCTCATCTACCGCTGTTGCTGCTTTAGAAGCTGCAAGAAACGCAGGTTCCCCAATCATCTTACAAACTTCCAATGGTGGTGCTGCTTTCTTTGCTGGTAAAGGTATCTCAAATGATGGTCAATTTGCTTCCATTCAAGGTGCAGTTGCTGCTGCTCATTACATTAGATCCATTGCTCCATCTTATGGTATCCCAGTTGTTTTACATTCTGACCATTGTGCAAAGAAATTATTACCATGGTTTGATGGTATGTTAAAAGCTGATGAAGAATATTTCGCAAAGCACGGTGAACCATTATTCTCTTCCCATATGATCGATTTATCTGAAGAAAATGATGATGAAAACATCTCAACCTGTGTTAAATACTTCAAGAGAATGTCTAAAATGAACCAATGGTTAGAAATGGAAATTGGTATCACCGGTGGTGAAGAAGATGGTGTTAACAATGAACACGTCCACAAAGATTTATTATATACCAGTTCTGAAACCGTCTTCAGTGTTTACAAGGCATTAGCTCCAATTTCTCCAAATTTCTCCATTGCTGCTGCATTTGGTAATGTCCATGGTGTTTATAAGCCAGGTAATGTTGTTTTAAAGCCTGAATTATTAGGTAAGCATCAAGAATATGCAAAGAAACAATTAAAGACTGACGCTGTACATCCATTATTCTTAGTTTTCCATGGTGGTTCTGGTTCATCTCAAGCAGAATTTGATGAAGGTATCAGAAATGGTGTCGTTAAGGTCAATCTTGATACCGATACTCAATATGCTTACTTAGTTGGTATTAGAGATTACGTTTTAAACAAGAAAGATTACATTTTATCCATGGTTGGTAACCCAGATGGTGCTGATAAGCCAAACAAGAAATACTTTGATCCAAGAGTTTGGGTTAGAGAAGGTGAAAAGACCATGACAAAGAGAATTACTGAAGCTTTAGAAATTTTCCACACCAAGGGTCAATTAAATTAAGCTAAATTCAAACTAATTTTCAAATTGATTTTAGTTTAATGTTTACTAGTTTTCCACTTGTTCATTTTTTATATAGCTTGTCTATTTATAGTTTATCTTAAGATAAATCAATGTTTTGTTATGAAATAAGAAATAAGAAATATTTACCTAATAATAGTTTGTAAACTCCAGAATAGTGGCGCCACTTATGTTTTACAAAGGGGACGGTCGACGCAAATGCTGAATATGCTCCTACATCTGTGCACCGTAGTCGTAATTTCATCAGTTTTTCGGAATAATAAGGTCGATTGCTGAATTTCTGAATTTCGCATTTTGCTTTTTTTTGTTTTATCAGAGACCCCCACTAAAATTTTGCCACCTTTCCAATTTCCAGCATTCTCGACGAAAACGTACGGAATTGTGACCATCTTTTCTTGACCTTGTGACCTTGTGACCTTGGGCTTTCGACTTTGATTTAATCATTTATCTTTTTGACTTTCTTTAACAACTAATTAATTAATTTAATTATCACAATACATCACATCATTCTTATAAAGTTTGGTTAATCATTTTACTACTATACTATTATTATTACCCTTAATCCATAAAATTTTATTACAAGTATTGATTTATTAATTAATTTACTTATTTATTAATTACATCATTATATTTTACCATTATTATAACATACACATAAAACCATGTCTGAACAAGTAGAACATCATTCAAAAAAGAATTCAAATTCAAAATTTAGAAATAACTCTAAAAAGTTTTCATCCACTACAAATAATAACGATTTAAAGCAGAAAATTACAACTTTAGTTGATATTTTCCCTGATTGGACGTATAATGATTTTATGGCCATCAAAGATGAAATTGCAAATCTTGAAGTACAAGATATTTTAGAAGGAATTTTTTCAGGAAAAATTCAAAAATGGGATCAAGTTAGCAATAAAAAGGAAGAGAAGAAAAAATTACAAGACCAACAACAACAACAAGTTGATGAACAATCATCAAATACGCAAAATAATTTAACTTCAGCTTCTTCAACTTCTAATCGTCAATCACATTGGGATGATTCAACATCTGCGTCTTCAACTAATCATCATAATTCTGGAACAACGTTTAATCAGCAAAATAAAAAATTTCAAAATAATACCACAGCAAATAAACAGTTTAGACCAAAACAAAAGCCACATCAATCTTCTTCATCTAGTCATAATATTAAAAGATCATCTAATACGTCAGCTTCCGGAAGTCTGCCTGTACAAGGTTCATCTTGGGCTAA
The DNA here is from genome assembly GCA_030560845.1 of Pichia scutulata. Taxonomy (NCBI): domain Eukaryota; kingdom Fungi; phylum Ascomycota; class Pichiomycetes; order Pichiales; family Pichiaceae; genus Pichia; species Pichia scutulata. The sequence continues at coordinate 361,448 of JAKTWB010000082.1, forward strand.
TGCGTTGAAACCTGAACATAAGGAGCAGCCAATAGGAGATAACGGTGAAACTGTTGAAATCATTGAAGAATTTGAAACTGTTGAACCATCTCCAATAGAATCTGTGAAGGCCGAAAAACCAACTGATATTGAACTTGAAATTAAATCAACTAATGAACTCGAACAAGCATCAATTCCAACAAGTTCTGCTCCAGTGTCTTGGGCAGCTGCTTTGAAACCAAAAAAGGTTGTTAAACCTATTCAAGAAGGAAAGGAAGAAGTTGATGAAATACCTGAAGAAGTTGCTGAAGAAATTGCTGAAGAAATTGCTGAAGAAATAGCTGAGGAAGCTATTGAAGCTGCCGAAGAAATCATTGAAGAAATAATTGAAGAAATCGAAGAAGAAGTTGAAAATGAAATTGCACTAGAACAAGAAATTGAGAAAGAACAAGAAGCTGTTGTTGATGAATCGGTTGCAGAAACTGCTGTCGAAGAACCAGTTGAAACTGCAGCACACACTGAAATTGAAAATGTTCAAGCTGATATTAATAACTTGTCATTAAGGGAAGACATTAACTCAGTCGAAGAAACTAATTCCGGTGAAGAGTCTAAACTAGCTCAACAACAACAAGCACAACCACAATTACAACAACCACAACAACAACAACAACAACAACAAAATCGTAATAACAATAATTACAGAAAGAACAACAAGTACTATGATAATCAAAACGTTAATGGTAATTATGGATCAGATATCAACAACTATTTAAGAAATACACAAAATCAGTACGATCCGGCTTCATTACAATCGCAAAATCCATACATGTATGGCCAACAATTTATGGATCCTATGAATGGACAAACTCAATTTGGTGTCAATCCAGTTGGAACTGATCAAGTTTCGTCACCAGCAAATAACTCACTTTTAACAAATATGGTTAATCCAGCAAATGCAATGAACAATATGTCACCAATTCCTGTTTATCCACCATATTATTATTACATGTTTCAACAACCACAAAATGGCTATATGGGATATCCATCCAATCCACAACAAATGCAGGTTCCACAACAACAACAACCACAACCACATCAACAACAACCACAACCACACCAACAACCACATCAACAACCACATCAACAACAACCTCAACACCAACAACAGCAAGCTTTTGGTGGTAACTCTTTCCAACAAGATAAACTTTATGGACAATATGGACAATATGGACAAAGCAACTATCAACAACAACAAGCAGTACAAACTGCGCAAGCTGCACCAAATGGCACAACCTCAACTGCAGCTGCAACGACAACAAATGAAAAGGAATCTAATTCACAAAATACATCTACCCAAGTCGCAAATCAACAAGCTACCTCAGGTCAACCACCAAATCAACAACAATCAGTTCCATACAACCAATATGCACAAGCAAATGCATATGGTCAATATGGTGGTTATGGTCAATATGGTCAATACAATGCAGGCCAATTTAATTTATTTGGTAATTCACTTGGCGCAAGTAATGGCTTTGGTGGCTTCACAGGTGCAACAGGTGCGGCAACCAGTGGAGCATCTGGTGCAACTACAGGTGCAGCAGGCGCAAACCCAATGTCCAGTATGAATGGTATGGGTGGTGCAGCAAATATGAATTACAATAACTACTATCAAAATAATCAATACCAAACTGGTGCAAACGGTAATGAAGGTGATAATGGTAAATGGTATGCAAATTAAGTTAAGGTTTAATTTTAATTTTCTTTATTGCTTTACTATTCTCTACGTTATTTTTTGTTAAAAAAAAATATCATTAATTTTTCTCTTTGGTTAAATTGATCATTTAATTTTATATTGTATCTTGTAAATAGAGATAAAATTTCTTTCTAAACTAACCAATTATTTATTATTATAAATTTTTTTGTTTCATTTCCATTCTTTATTATGCCGTCTTTTTTTTGTTTCCCCTTCTTATTTTTATAACCATTTTATGTATAGATCTAATTTTAATTGCGTAGATCATATGATTAAATCAAATATAAATAAATATTCACGAGAATAAGAAAAATAGAACCAAATTTTAGATTGTGTAGATCATGAATTACAAATTTGAGAATTTTCACTGGTTGAAAAAGAAAAATTTTTGAACCCAAAAATAATTTTTCAAAAAAAAAAATAAAAATAACAATAATTCTTTAGTTATAACAATTTGACGAAAAAAAAAAGAAGTTAATGTTTCTTTTGCCCAAAAGAGTAATCAACAAAACCTGCATTAATATACTTCAAATAAGGACACTATCAATCATGTCAATTAAAGATGAAATTAATTTAAAATTGCCAAAACAAGAAGAAATTAGACTTGATCCAGATATTGAAAAACCATCAGAGACACAAAGAAAAGTTTTCAATCCAAAAAGCAATGCAGTTAAACGGAAACGTGCATCACATCGTAAGCCACCAAGAACGAATTTTGATTCGACTAGTCCATTAGGAGTGTTAACAGAATTTGAGATTCCTAACATGTTATTAAAATATCATTTAAAAGTTTGTCAAATTTTAGAAATTGAAGATCCAACATCAATTGATCCATTAACTATTAATGATGTTATGAATCCTGTACGTGATATTATTAATGATTCCGGCGTTTTAGATGCTTTCAATTGGAGAGAGTTGAAAAATGTTGAAGTTTTGAGTATGTCTGCAAAAGGTGATGGATTGGCGATTATCAAAGCACCTAGTTATGAAACCATTTTAAAATGTCAAGAAATTGCAAACGAAAGAGAAAAAAAGCAATTTGCAGAACTCGAAGCTTTAGAAGAAGAGAAAAACAAAGATGCTAATAAAGATTGTCCCTCTGAAGATGTTAAAATTGAAGGTACAAATAAAAGACAACGTAAAAAGCAAAGTGAAGAACCATACAGAAGACAAGTTAATAGGGAAACATTACCAAAAGTGCAAATTGCAACTGTTCCATTTGCATTTCCTGGAGATTTTGTGAATTTAAAAGTTTACCATACAAATTCACACTATGTTGATTCCGAAATTGTTGGATTTACAAAATTATCACCATTAAGAAATGAAATTTTGAATAATGAACTAGTCAATATTAATGATGAAGGTATAATTAAACCAAAGGAAAACCCATGTGCATATTTTGGAATTTGTAGTGGATGTCAATATCAATCATTATCATATGAAAATCAATTATTAATCAAAAAGGAAGTTGTTGAAAATGCATATAAACACTTTTGTAAGGATGAGATTGATTGGGAGGGTAAAGTTTTAGACACCATTCCAAGTCCATTAAAATATGGATACCGTACTAAACTAACTCCACATTATGATGTTCCAAGAAGTGGTACTAATGGATTAAATGTACCAAGATTAGGATTTGGTTGGAGAGGTAAGGGATCGTGGTTAAAACTAAACAACATGCAAGGTGAAAAGGAGTTCAATGAAGGAATTGAATTCAATAATGAAGAGTTAAAGTTACAACATCCTGAATCCATGAAGATTGGTATGAGAAATAGATCAATTAGACCATATTTCGGTGATGTTTTAGATATTGAAGATTGTATTATTGGTACTGATATTGTCAGACTTGGATTTGTTAATGAACGTAAACGATTAAATAAAGAATGGAAAGAAGGAGTTAGAAGTAAAAAGGGTGTTACTGTATTATTAAGAGAGAATAATATAGTTAAAAGTGATGACGATTTTAATAATGAAAAGATTATTGGATCAACTGATATTAGTAAAAACAATGAAATTACTCAAATTGAAGTTGAAGTTGATAATAAAGAAGTTATTAAAACTTGTGTTACTGATAACCAGAAAATTGTTAGTGATTTAGTAGATACTGGATTTGGTAAGACTTTAAGATTTGATTTTATTGCTAATGAATTTTTCCAAAACAATAATTCAATTTTACCACAAGTTATAAAATATGTTAAGGATAATTTAGATGGTAATGACGATGATAATGAACAAATGGAATATTTAGTTGATGCATATTGTGGATCTGGATTATTTAGTGTTGCAATTGCATCAAATGAAAAAAATAAGATTAAGAAAGTTTTAGGTGTTGAAATTAGTGAAAGAGCAGTTGAATTTGCTAAAAAGAATGCCGAGTTAAATAATATTAGTAAGGAACATTGTGATTTTATTCAAGGTAAGGCTGAAAAACTGTTTGAACGTATTGATTTTCCAAAGGATAAAACAGGTGTTATTTTAGATCCGCCACGTAAAGGATGTGATGATGTTTTCTTAAAACAATTGAGTGAATTCGAACCAAATAGAATTGTTTATGTTTCATGTAATGTTCATTCACAAGCAAGGGATGTTAAATATTTTATTAACGAAACCGTTAATGGTGATAAATATAAGGTTGAAAGTATTAGAGGGTTTGATTTCTTCCCACAAACACATCACGTTGAAAGTGTTGCAGTTTTAGTTCATAAATGAGGAACCGTGTGTATGTAAATATATATATATAGAAATGTAATAATTAATAGTTGAAAAGAAATTAATGGAAATAATACACAAAAAATTTTACAATAAGATTATATAAAATACATATATAATATAGATAATATATGGAGAGATAAGAAAAATAAGTTAAACCTAAATTATTCCTCATCTTCTTCCTTTTCTAAATATTCAGTTTCTTTCTTCTTTAAATATTCAGCCTTCTCAAGTTCATATCTTTTCTTATCAGCTTCAGCCTTTGCTTCATGAGGAGCTCTCTTTTCAGCATCCATTGACTTCCATTTTTCACCTAATAATTTACCAATTTGACCGAAACTGATACCTGGATTATTGAGTCTAACGTTATCTCTTTCAGCATTTGCAAAGAACATGTAAGCAGATAAAGCACGCTTTGGAGCGTTTGGGTCTTTCTTTTGTCTAGTAGAAGTTTTCTTTGGAGGCATTGTGTACTGTGAAAAAAAGGGCAATAAAATAGATGGAAGAATAGGTTAGTATTTTAGTAAAAGATAATAAAACAACAACAACCACAACAACAACAACAATTGGAAAGCACGGCATGTTGTCTGAAATGAAATGTAAACAAACACGGCGCGAAAAGTAAAAGGACAAAAAATGTGAAAATGCGAAAATGCGAAAATGCGAAAACGCTAAAATGCGAAAATGCGAAAATCGGCAGAAGGGCTGGACTCTGTAAAAATGAAACTGAAAATGAAATTGAATGAAATACGTTCAGAAACAGTGACAAAAGGACAGAAACAGACCTCTAGACACCGTTACAAGACGCCATTGGACGATGCATATGCAATTGTGTAACCTCGTCGTACGGGTTGATGTCAGTTTGAAACATTTCAGTGGATAATTGAATCGATTGAGACGATGCGCTCAGCCCAGACAGTGGCAAATGGCAAAGTGGAAGAGCAATTGGAGTGTTGAGACGGCGTAGAAGCAGATAGGCATTGCGATGGTTGAGAGAGGGTGTGTGGACGTAGGTTGTGGATGTGGATGGATAGCTTGTTGTAGAGATGGATACATACATACTGCTACTGGCGAGTGTGCGGTGCGACTTGCAAGAGAGCAGCAGAAAGACCGCCATAGAGCAATAAGGACTGCTAGGTATATAGGTTAGCAGCAGCAAGAGAATTGGGGAAGTGGGAATGCGATGCGTGGTGAGCAGGCGGTGGGGCGAGTGTTTGTTTGGGCCGGCGCGGTTTTCGTTTTCGGTCTGCGATTGGACTTGGGTTTGAGTTGGCTTTATTTTTACCTTTGTTGTTGTTTCCGTCTCTGGACACCTCTCTTCTGCCGTCTTTGTCACAATGGACCCCTACTACGTCCACAACATCGCCACTGGCGCATACTACGACGTTCTTGACGCCAATGAACCTGTATCCCCCTGTCTCCAGCTAAAAGTCGTCATTGTTGGGGACTCTGGTTGTGGTAAAACCTCTTTGTTTTCTTCTTACATAAAGGGATCTTTCCCTATGGCTTATGAACCTACCATTTTCGAAAACCATAGAACGTTTGTGAAAAATCTGACATCAAGTGATGTTTTATCCGTTGATTTATGGGATACTGCAGGACAGGAAGAATATGAAAGATTACGTCGTTTAAGTTATCAAGATGCTGATGTTGTTATTGTTGCTTATTCAAATGATGCCCCTGAATCTTTACCCAACATCCATGAAGTTTGGGCTCCTGAAGTAATGACTTATGCACCTGAAGCTTCGATCATACTAGTTGGTTTGAAATCTGATATGAATATCAAAATCGATTTGAATTATGCTTATAATATCGCCGATAGTATAGGTGCCGTAGCTCATATGGCATGTTCGAGTATGAAAATGGAAAACGTTAACGAATTATTCAATTGCGTATTCAATACAGCTTATAACAAGGCAATGATGAAAAAACATCATGAATTAATTCAAAATCAAAAATTGAGTCAAGCACAAAATAGTATACATGATAACTCCACCAATATAAATACAACTACAAAATCAAATTCAAAGTCCAAGTCAAAATCCAAACGAAACTCTCTGTCAAATATGAAGATTAAGAAAAAGTCCAAATGTACCATTCTGTAGTTTCCATTTCTGCATTTCTTTTTTTTTTTGCTCTTATAGAACCAATTTAATGTGTATGTACTTTCTCAAACTAGAAATAGCTAATCCATAATCCATAATCCATAATCCATAATCCATAATCCATAATAGTGTTTACTTTTTAATTTCTGATTTCTGATGTATCGTAATTTCCTATTATGGTAATTTCCAAATACGCGAGTTTTGCTGTGGCCCTGCATTGTATATAATACCGTGTTTATTCTATTTTGATGTTAATTTTTATAACCGTTTGAACGTTCTACCATAACACTGAAGTAAAAGTAAAAAAACATCATTTAAATTATATATATATCTGATGACCTTAATGAAGTCTTAACAAGGTATTTTCTTGGTGTGTTCTTTCTACGGGTCGAAACTAAAATAATCAGCACAAACAACGCTATCTCAACAAAAGTCTGAAAGACCTGTTTATTGAAGGAAACGTCAATCTTATACTTTTTATAAATTTACCAATTACTTTTTTCCATTGCAAAGAATTTCTTCCTTTGTTGTGTGTTTTTACCAAATCAAGTTGGATTGTTAAATGAATATTAAATATTAATCGACAGTTTTTAATCGTAGAGAACAACATCCGCACACCAGTGATGATTTTTCTTCTATCTACACAAATTTTGTCATTTCATCATTAATTATTGTACGTTTTCTGTCATTTTATCTCCTAACCGCTACTCCTTCTTAATTATTCAATGATTTCAAATTCAAAATTTATTAAACGATTTTTGAAATATCTGTTATTTGTTGTTTTTATAATACTCATATGTATAAATGTATCAAATAAATCATCCTCATCCACTTCTTCCTCTAAATCATCATCAATTGAACCGATTTCAATAGCTGATTCTCCAGAATTAAGATTTAGACCTATTTATAAAGAGTTGGATATCCCAACTTTTACCAAACTATCACTTGATAAAAAATGTTTAACATACTTTTCAAAATTGTTTGAAAAAGAACCAAATTGGAAAATATCTCCAAAACGTGGATCTGAGTTCAAACATGATAACATTGAAAAATCTCAGGATCTAGTTAACTTGAATATATATAACAACTGCTACATGAATGGAATGAAAAATAAAAATTCATTTCAAGAATTGAATAAATTAACAGATTTTAGACTAGATTCGAAATTCTATCCCTATTTAAGTTTCAAATTGCCAATATTTCAACATTGGACTGGGAAAACTTTCACCGATCCAAACGATATCCCAAAACATTCAATTAAAGCCATATCACTTGATTTGATAAATTATAATTCTGCTAGTATCAAATCCATTTTTGTACCTGATTCAATTCCGTTTTGGAATTTTTATAAATCAAGTATTAAACGTACAGGTATTGTCATTTCAATATCTGATGAATTTATAGACGATTCATTAAAATTATTGAAAAATCTAAAATTGCTTGATAATCAATTACCTATCCAATTTATATATCGTGAAGATTTATCTAATTTTAATAAATTAAAATTAACAAAAATTGCAAGAGATGAATCATCAAATGGTATATTACAAGATATTTGGTTTATTAACATATCACCATGTTTAAACCAACAGTATAAAAACGAATTCAATTCTTATTTTAATAAATTATTGGCGTATGCCTTTAATACATTTGAAAACACAATAATTCTAGATACTGATATTATATTGTTTAATAATTTAGATAAGTTATTGAATTCTAAAAAATTCGTTGATTCGGGTACTTATTTTTTCAAAGATAGAAACTTAAACATGTTTATGTCTCAAGGATATATTGATTTTCTAAAATTAACAACGCCAAATAAAGTTGATGAGTTATTACTAAATACGATTTCAGTTGATGATAAATTATGGGATTTGGACTATTTTAAAAATAGGTACTTCCATTATATGGAATCTGGTGTTGTTCTAATAAATCGTAAAAAATATTGGAATGCAGTCATTTTATCTTTACAACTCCCATTCATCCAATCAACTATAATTGCCAGTTGGGGAGAAAAGGAACATTTTTGGTTAGGTTTATTATTATCAGGGTTCAGTGATTTCCAGTTTGACGATTATTGGACTGCATCTGTTGGGAATATAATTGATTTTGATGAAGGTCATAAGATTTGTTCAATTCATCCTAGTCATATAACAAGTCATGATAATGAATTAATGTGGATTAATTCAGGTATTTTAAATTGTCCAAAAGTTGTGAATATTGAAAAAGATTTTGAAAGTTTAAAAGTTTCAGATATTGGTGTCTCTTTCAGTACATCGAAGGAATTAGAAAATTGGTATTCTAAAGCAATATCTTTTGATGGTTTTATTATACCCTCTGAAGTAAATAGTATGAGTGATTTAAGTATACCTAGATTTGAACAAACTACATTTTGTAATAATTATATGTGGTGTGCATATAGTTATCCAAATGATGAAAGTATTTTTAGGAAATTTTCAAAAGATCAAGTTAAGCGGTATGAATACATTAGTAGTGAATATATAAAAATTAATTAATAGGGTATATATATTTGTATATAAATGAATACTTTTCACGTTATATAACTGCTCTGTAACTTGGTAGTTTGACTAACCTGTTCATTTCATTTTCATGTTCAATAATTTTATCAAAAATTGCAGTTTCATAGGTTGGTAATTCGTTTGTTAAAAAGAGATCAGTCTTTATTGATGATGGTACGGAAGACAGTGAAGATGAATTTGATGAAGAAAATGAAGATGAATAGGACAATGCTGATACTGGGGTTATATTACTCAATCCCACTTCATCAGCTAATTTAAATAACATATCTCTTGGAGATAACAAAGATTGCTTATTGATTAAAGTATGAGAACATTTTTCCAGCAATTTGAATATGTTATTAGAATTTGCTAAATATGAATGTAATTGTAACTGGCCTATTTTTAACTTATTGCACCAATTCCAAACTTTTAAAAGTTCAGATTCTGAAAAGCTTTTTTGTAGGTTTAAAGATTGAATTAGTTGATTTTGTTTATTATCATCATTAATTATTATATTTGAATCGAAGGAAAAACCAAGATATTTTTCGATTGAACCAATAAACAATTCATTATTGTAATCATATTGTTTTAGTTGTGCAGTGACATTTTTATGAATTAATTTAGTGGTTTCAAACCATGATAAGTTTTTCCTTTTAAGACTCTTTAAAACAAAAAGGTTGATCATATTAAAATTAATAAAATCGGAGTGAAATCTAGAAAGCAATAGTATGTATTCATCGTCAATTTTAAAATCTTTGTTAATTGGAAGTGTTAAACTTAAGAAAACATTATAATCAGAATGCTTTTCAATGTGATTAATAAAGCATATAACTTTCGTCAAAATTTCATCATTCATTTTAAAGTGTGAAAAGTCTAAATCAATTTTATTCAATTTACTGTTTTCCCAAAGTATGTCAATATGTTGTTTTAATAATCTTGAATTATTATAACTTTTAAAGGAGGTATTTGAAATCAAAAATGACAAAACTGAGTTACAATATGATTCATTAGGAATTGTTGCCAAATCAGCAATGTATTTTTGAATTTGAAATATGTTCAAATAGTTACTTGGTGGTATTTGGTATTGAATGTTCGATGAAACATTACAGGGATTTTTGAATCTAAAATCATGAGTATCCGAAGGGTTAATAACAGTTGTAAATACGGTCATTATTTATCTATTAAAAATTGCATTTACAACAATAAAAAAAAAAGTCAAGCAAGGACTGTTATATTCACCAGTTGATCAGAAATTTGGCAAACGTTATACAAATTACTTATGATACAGCCACCTTACTAATTCTCCCGATTATAAAGGGAATTACCGGAAGGAAACCGTTGACCGAGTTAATTTGTTTTATTTAATATTTCAAATCCGGTTCCGGCTTGGCTTCTCCAGCCGCTGCCTGATTCGGCAATACTAGCCGATGCCAAAATCGCCACCCGAGAAAAAACCATTTGAAAAATACCCGATATTCAAAGGGACAGGCCCTAGGCATAATCCTGGTTGAGCCTCCTTTTTCGGAGTAATTGACCAGTTCGTCGTATACCCCACATTGTTACTCCGAACTTTTCAAAAAGTCTGTGTATATAAATACAAGGAATTGGCCTTGTTTCTTTACTCAAAATATGCCATAGTCTTTTTCCCTTTAACAAATAATGTCGAATAAAATTTCTTTAAAAGATAAGGTAGTCATCATCACGGGTGCAGGTGGTGGCCTTGGTAAAGTTTATGCACTTCAGTTTGCTGAAAGGGGTGCAAAAGTTATTGTTAATGACTTAGGTGGTACACTTGGTGGTTCTGGTGGTTCTAATAAAGCTGCTGATATTGTTGTTGATCAAATCAAATCAAATGGTGGTATTGCGGTTGCTAATTACGATAATTTAGTTAGTAATCCTCAAGGTATTTTAAAAACTGCCCTTGATAATTTTGGCACTGTCGATATCCTTATTAACAATGCAGGTATTTTGAAAGATTCAAGTTTCAAAAATATGGATTTAAAAAAGTTCAATGATGTTATGGATGTTCACTTGAATGGTGCGTTTAAATTGACAAAGTTATGTTGGGAAATTTTTAAAAATAAAAAATATGGTAGGATTATAATGACGGCTTCACCAGCTGGTTTATACGGCAACTTTGGTCAATCTAATTATTCATGTGCAAAGCTAGCGTTGGTTGGTTTGGGTGAAACATTAGCAAAGGAAGGTTTGAGGTATAATATCAAAGTTAACATTATTTCTTTATTAGCTAAATCAAGAATGACTGAAACTGTTTTGCCTCCTGATATTTTAGAAAAATTATCTCCTGAAAAAATTTCTCCCTTAGTTTTATTATTAACTTCAGATCAATGTCCTTCAACGGGTTCGATTTATGAAGTTGCTGCTGGTTTATTTGCTAAAATCAAGTGGCAAAGATCCAATGGTTTATATTTGAACCCTTCAGAAGATACCTTTACACCTGAAGCAATTTTGAATAAGTTTAATGAAATTTCAAATTTTAATAATTATGATTATCCAATCATGTTAAAAGATTACAATAAAGTTTGGGATATCACATCAAAGCTTCCAAAAAATGATCAAGGAACAGTCAAAATTAAATCTTTAAAGAGTAAAGTTGTAATTATCACAGGTGCTGGCAATGGATTAGGTAAATCACATGCTTTGTTATTCGCCAAATATGGTGCAAGGGTTGTTGTCAATGATTTTAGAGATCCATTTACTGTGGTTGAAGAAATCAAGAAAAATGGAGGTTTGGCGGTTGCTTCAAAGCATGATGTATATTCACAATCTGAAGAAATTGTTAAAACTGCTTTAGATAATTTTGGTACTGTTGATATACTCATCAACAATGCTGGTATTTTGAGAGATAAATCATTCATTAAGATGACTGAAGACGATTGGAACCAAGTTATTCAAATACATGTCTTGGCAACTTTCAAGTTATGTAAGTTAGTCTGGCCAATTTTTTTATCTAAAAAGTCTGGATTTATTATTAACACAACTTCAACGTCCGGTATTTATGGTAATTTTGGCCAAGCAAACTATGCGTCTGCAAAAGCTGGAATTTTAGCTTTCACAAGAACATTAGCTATTGAGGGTAAAAGATCGGGTATTAAATGTAATGCAATTGCTCCACATGCAGAAACTGCAATGACAATGACAATTTTCAAAGAATCAGAATTAAATAAATTTTCAACATCACAAGTTTCTCCAATGGTTGTTTTATTGTGTTCTGAAGAAGTTGGAGGAATTACCGGCGAACTATACGAAGTTGGTGCTGGGTGGATTGGTAATACAAGATGGCAAAGAGCAAAAGGTGCAGTTTGTCATGATGAGCATATTAAACCTGAGTTTGTCAAAGAACATTGGAATGAAGTTGTTGATTTTTCAAAAGGTATTAATTTAAAATCCGCTGAAGAATCTTCAATGGCAATTCTTAAAGATTTTGAAGAAGATGAAGATAATGATGATGAAGATAATGATGAAGAAGAGAATGATGATAGTGATTCAAAAGATGAAATTTATTCATTTGACCATCATCAAGTTATTCTTTATAATTTATCAATTGGTGCAAAAAGTAATGAATTAAAATATGTTTATGAGTCGGATCAAAACTTTCAAGTTCTACCAACATTTGGTGTTATACCATTCATGAATCAAGACGATGGAGGATTAAATTTTGAAAAATTACTTAAAAATTATAATCCAATGAAATTATTACATGGTGAACATTATTTAAAAATCAATAAAATTCCAATTCCTACATGTGGTGACTTATCAACCAAATCTTTGCCATTAGAAGTTATCAATAAGGGCAAAGATAATAAAAAAAATGTTTTAATGAGATCTGCATATAAAACGTTCAATTCAAATGGTGATTTATTATTTACAAATATTGGATCATATTTCATACGTGATTGTGAAACTATAACTGGATCAAACCAAGTTTTTAATGATGCTAAGAAAGGGTTAAGTGACTTTTATCTTAAAGATTTCAGCGTCTCAGGTAAACCTGATTTTGAATTTAATTTTAAAACTGATGTTAATTTGGCTGCTTTGTATAGATTGAATGGAGATTTTAATCCATTGCATATTGATCCAGCATTTGCAAAAGTTGGTAATTTTAAGCAACCAATTTTACATGGACTTTGCTTTTATGGTATTTCTGCAAAGGCGTTATTTGATCATTATGGTATGTTTGATGAAATTAAAGCACGGTTTACAAGTTTTGTATATCCTGGTGAAACACTAAAAGTTTTAGGTTGGAAATCTGGTTCAGTTGTCAAATTTCAAACATGGGTAGTTGAAAGAAATGTCAAGGTGATTGATTTTGCTGCAATTAAATTAGTTGATGGCAAGTTATCTTCAAAACTTTGAAGTTCTGAATAAAAAATTTATAAGATTTTGTTTTTAATTGCTTAACGGCTTTGTTTTATGTATTGAGATGAATAATTAATGAAAAATATGCTGTGATATGAACTTTTTTAACTAATTATACAACCTATTTAATGTTCTATACCACTTTCCCAGGTTTCATTTAAGTGGTCACCCAAAAACTTTTGACTGAAAGAAAAAAGCTTTTCATCATTTTCATTATTAACATCAGTCATAACTAGTTGATATTGATTCCAAGCTGACATTAGTTCATGTATGTTAGAAACACCCAAAATTGTTTTACCTTTTTTGTTTGACCATTTTTTTAGTGCAAATCTTGTTGCCAATTGAGCTAAATCTTCATTATACTCAGATTTTAAAACTGTGGCTAACTCATTACATTTCAATTTTAATTCTCTACTTGCAGGATGAAATGACCTTGTTTCTTGAAATCTTAATAATGACATTGATAAGATTGATGCATTATTAATTAATTTTACACCGGTGTTATTTAAGAAATCATTATAATATGCTTCTAAAATTGTATTTTGCAAACACATGTTTGAGTAACTCATAATTAAATCTAATTTACCGATTTCATTATTATCTTTCACTACCAATGCAAGCTTATAAATATAATCAACAGGATATCCTGAAATACCAACGTATTTAATCAAACCTCTAGATTTTAAATTCATTAACATCTTCAAAGCGGCTATTGAATCATCGATTGTTTTAAATTCAACATCATGCAAAAACACAACATCTAAATATGAAGTTTTGAATCTTTGTAAAGATCTATTAACTGATTTTTCAATCCAATCAGGTGAATAATCGAAATCATCTAATTGAAGTCTACCAGCTTTTGTACAAATATAATAGTTATCTCTTTTAAGTTTTCCATCATGAGTCAACTGAGACAGTGCAGTCCCTAACAATTCTTCACTTGGTCCATAATATGGGGATGTATCAATTGCATTTATACCTAGTTTAAAACCAGTTTCTAACATTTCGGTGATTGGTAAGGATTGTGGATTATCATTGTACTGAGTGTTGAAAACGGCGCCTCCAATAATCAAAGGAGATATACCTTCTAATGTACCGTCAACCGTTTTCAAACCAAGTGACATACTTTTTAGATAGTTTAATTTGCTAAAACTGAGAGCAACATTGTGGATTGTCCCTAGTGGTGAAGCAAATTCATGTTTTGATATTGTGAAATCAGTGCGAATTTCGAATTTCGAGTTTTATTTTTCATTTCTCATTTTTCCCGTCAAACCATTTGTTTGGCATAATAATTTTTAAACGTGTTTTGATGGTTATTTTTGGTTTGCCACCAACATTACTTTAGAATGCTTCTTTTTTCTCTTGACTAGCAGAACATCTACCACAAAGACAATGCCTCCTAAAAAATTTTACAAGAAGAGATCCTACGATAATGCTGCTGGGTTGAGCAGTGCACAGTCTAGCTCAAACTCCGCAGATCAACCACAAATACAATTTGATGTAAGTAGATTAGTGCTTCACAAGAATGTATACTATAAAAGAAATGAATACTAACATGTTTATCTTATTTTACTCTTATTTTACTTTAGCTCGGTGTAGAAAAGAAAAAGGTGACGGTTCGAAAATTCAAGAATATGAAATTAATTGATTTACGTGAATACTACCAAAAGGATGGTAAATGGTTACCAGGAAGTAAAGGACTATCTTTAACACAAGATCAATGGAATGCATTAGTATCAAAAGTGATTGATATTAATGAAGCGTTATTGAAAATTGATGATACCCAAGAGTTTAATAATATGAAAGCCCAATTAGATCGCAAAGAGAAAGCAATTGAACAAAATGCCTTAGATTCGGCTGCAGCTAATGTGATCTCAACTAACGCTCCTGAAGAAGATGACGAAGATGTTGAAGGTGTGGAATTTGAAGATGTTAGTGAAGCACCAGATGCTAAGAAAGTGAAAACAGAATGAGCTTGGTTATATGTCCCCCATCGCTATAGTCTTCTTACATATAAAAAACTTTATCCCGACGTACTATATAACCTGTATTCATGTTGGTATAAAATAACTTACCAAAAAACTCACTACAGAACATCTAATGAATTTGCATTTTGCAACTAGAAAGTTTCCTCCCTTTCCCATCTCTTGAGTGAAAAAGTCATAAATATATCCGTGGTTTTCAGGTTTTTAGGTTGAGATAGTTTTCTTTCTTCTTTCTTCCTTTGCTTCTCCTTTTTTAATACAAACTACCAATGTCGAACCATAAGCAAGGAAATAGCCATGCAGAACGACAGGGTTGGACTGTTTCAGATAGGAACAGCCGGAAATCTTTGGGTTCATTGTTATCTTCTGAAAACCATGGCCTGATAGAACATCATCATGAGGATGTCTTGGATGCACTGGGTTTAATATCTGATGATACTTCGTCTATTTCTAATGCCAACCATCACGGTGATTCAACTGTTTTCCTTGATCATCGTAGGATGTCTGAGATTCATCCTGACCAAAAAATGATGAGACCCAAAAAGCACTTTAAAGAAGATGTGTTTACTCAACAATCAAAATTATTATCACATCAGAAGGATAGAAACGGTTATGGTTCCCAATTTAATGAAACTAAGTCTGGAGAGATTCCTAGTATAGACATAAGTCCTATTAATAATCAAAAATCCGGGTCTGGCAATTCAAATCAACTTCCATATGCATCAGACAATCCATTTTTATCACAAAAAAAAACATTTGCACACAAAAGTTTACTTTCCCAATCACTTCCCTTATCGACATTCTCTGACGCTTATAAAGAACCTTCATTAAGAGAAGAAAACTCTTTATATGCATCATCTAATCCCTCATCACGAAGACCATCAGAAACTTCATCACTTAACGATGTTTGTTTTCCCGTCGATTCGTTAGATGAAGTTGAAAGATCTAAAAAATGGCCAAACATTGCTTTATTAGAAGATTTTGCACAAGGTGAAATTGAAGAACAGAAAAAAATTCATTCTGGCTCAATAAGTCGGAGCTCTATGAGTCCATCCAGTAAGAATGATAACAATATGGATGATAATGTTAATTTCCAATATCCGCTAGTATCAAATGTTGATTATGGTGAAATAACTGAACCCTTACTTGTTTCTAAAAATGAGGAAATTGATCCTATTAATGGACGTCTAAGACCTAAAAAGATGACCCCTTGGAATAAACCTGAATTTATTACTAGGCATGATAAATCGGCCGACTTTAGATTTACTTATTTTAGACCAGATATACCAGAAACTGTACATTCTCCAACAATCTCAGGTTTACTTCATGGTGGTAGAACATTTGAAACTCTTTTTTCTCCCCAAACTTATGGTGTAACACCACCGGAAAATAATTTATATGATACGAAATTACACAAGCCTGCAACTCATCCTGGATTATCTACATACCCCACGAATAGTACAACGCCAACTTCAACAACCACCCCTTCCTCTAAGCCATTAGCACAACCCTTTTGGCTAGATGTTTTAAATCCAACAGATGAAGAAATGAAAACAATTTCAAAAACTTTTGGTATTCATCCATTGACATCAGAAGATATATTTTTAGGTGAAGCTAGAGAAAAGGTGGAACTATTCAAAGATTATTATTTTGTTTGTTTCACCTCATTTGATGTCGAAGAAGAACATCAAAGACGTAAAAGGGCAGCAGAAAAGGCCTTTGCCGAAGCAATCAATGAAGAACAACAAAAAGCCAAAAATGATCGTTCAATGTTGGAGAAAATCTTTGACACTTTTAAAAGAACAACTTCAAGTTCATCAAATGTTTCAATTAATTCATCATCATCAAGAAGATCAAGAAAGTCTGGCGATAACAAAAGATCTAGTGCTTCAGTTTTTTCAAAAAAAACGAAAAAGAAAAAATATAATAAAGATGAACTAATTCCTTTGACTATGTATATTGTCGTTTTCAGGGATGGCGTTATTACATTCCATTTCAAGCCAACACCGCATACTGGTAATGTTCGTCGTCGTGTTAGACTTTTAAGAGACTATTTAACTGTTACATCTGATTGGATTGGATATGCATTAATTGATGATATAACGGATGCATTTGCTCCATTGATTGAGGCAATTGAAACAGAAGTTAATTCAATAGAGGATGAAATTATATCTATGCAGTGGGGAGGACAGTCCGATAGTGAATCTGATAGCGATACTGATGATGATAATGATAGCGATGATCCTGTTTGGATGAAACTTAAACGTAGAAATTCAAATATCTTAGGTGATAAAAATTCAATTTATTCAAAGTCCACAATTTCAACAAGTTCAAGTTCAGAAGATACCAAAATTATAAGTTGGAAAAAAAAGGGTGATATGCTAAAAAGAATTGGTGATTGTAGACGCCGTGTTATGTCAATTTTAAGACTTCTAGGCTCAAAAGCAGATGTTATAAAAGGATTCTCCAAAAGATATAATGAGCAATGGGAAAATACACCAAGAACTGAAATTGGATTATATTTAGGTGATATTCAAGATCATATTGTTACAATGGTTCAAAATTTGAATCACTACGAAAAATTGCTAGCAAGATCACATTCAAATTATTTAGCTCAAATTAATATTGACATGACTAAAGTTAATAATGATATGAATGATATTTTAGGTAAAATTACAATTTTAGGTACAATTGTTTTGCCATTGAATATTATAACCGGTTTGTGGGGTATGAATTGTATTGTTCCTGGTCAAGATCGTGATGATTTGGCATGGTTTTGGTCAATTCTTATAGGTATGATCATTTTTTCAGTCACTTGCTACTTTTACGTCAAAAAGTTAATGAATTTAGTTTAACAAAGTTTTCTATTGTGTAAAATTACGGTTTTTATATTTTTTTAATGAAGATAAAATATACTCTTAAAGTTTACTGTACAAAAATCTAAATAATTACTAAATACAAAATGGAAAAATACCAAGAAACTGAATAATAAAAAAGAAAATATTTTTGCGTTCAACTATACGATTGTGAAAGAAAAAACCATCAAAATATGTTAACATAAATTTTCAAAACTATCTATCTCTTATTAATATTTTTCTAAATAGTTGCAAGATAGTTTCTTGGGACTAAACCTGAATCTTTAGAATTCAAATTCTCAGCAAACCACCAATCATCTGGTTGTTTATGTAAAATTAATAAAACATCTTTCTTTTTGAAAGATAATTCTAAATCCAAGTTTGCAGTGTAATTATATTTTGCTCTACAATAAGATTTCACTGGATATCCCTCAGATGAATGAGAAGGTAGTTCATTAACCGATATATGTTTATCTTTTAAATTATATTGAGATTTTGATTTGGAAATTGTGAATGATGAATTTTTTTTATCAAGTGATGCTTTTCGGTTAGATTTGGCAATCATTAACGAATTCCTGCTAAAATCTTTATTGCCATTATCGAATTCTGGAGAAGAAAAAAATGTTTGTTTAAACTGGGTTTTTTCTGATTCGGGTGATGAAAACACAAGTGTTTTGGACCCTGGGGGCTTAGTAGGTGAATTGTTTGGAGATTGTTTTGTTAGCTTTGCAAATACATTGACTTTGTTATCATGATCTTTTTTGGTTTCTTTAACTGGTAACATTGACTCTCTAAAAATATTAGTATTTTGGAAACTAAATTTATTTTCAGTTGATCCGGTTGGGAAATTGTTAGAAATTGGGGTATTTGGATTTGTTTCTAAACTTTCCTCTTCATCGCTGAACGCTAAATCTTTGTTTTGTTGCATGCTAAATGTGATAGAATTTATACTTGGGTTACTAAAACTATGTGAGGAAATACTTGTTTGAACTGTCGGACTTGAGTAATCAGACGTTACTTTAAATGTACTTGGTTCTGACTCTAAATTTTCTTCTCCATGGATAACTTTAGTAAATTTTATTTGTGAAACTTCTTTCTGTGCCTCTTCTTGTAATTGTTTAAATGTCTCTTTTGATCTACCAATTAGTGAGAATGCAGTGTCAGCAGTTTCGGAGTTTGGCGGTGGTGGATTTCTCTTTCTTTTTAGGTCCTCATTATGTTGCTCCTTATGTTCGTTGATTTTGTTCCTTAAATTTGGAAATTCAGCAATATCAAGTTTTTTAGTTGTTTGCTCATGAAGTGGTCTTGACTCATTCTTAGCAAAATCAATAAATTTCAAAGGTGCTAAAACTTCATTTCCAGTTTTGAAACTTTCAACAAAATACATAATATCTTTAGTTGCACTGCAATCTTTCAACTCAACTCTTATATTTTCGGCATATTGATCATTTTCAACACTGAACATACTTGCGATATTTGCAAACTCCCAAAGATTTGTTTTTAAGAACCTAATTCTTGTTTCTTCAACTAACTGTAGTTCATTGCAAGCCTCGTACCAAATTTCTAGCCAATCTTGTAAATGGACATTATACTTTTGGACATATTCCCAATTATCCTCCCTATATAATAACATTTTAGATTTTAAAGCAGATATTTTTTCTTCTAATCTTTCTAATTCTCTATTATCAAGTGTCAATCTTGTGCTTTTTAAAGAGTTCATTTCAACACAAATCTTTTCAAATTTTATACTTTTGGAATCACACTTACTTTTTAAATCTAACAAAGCTGACCAGCTTCTTTCAACTCTAGCTTTGATTGCCTTTTCTCTTGCCTTTCTTTCATTTATTAGTTCATTTAATGGAGTGTGTAATGATTCAGCAACTCGTCTTGATTGAATTGAATGTGACTCTGACATTTTAAAACATTGCTCTTGAAAAACATCCAAAGCGGTTTTTAATGTACCGACAGATTCGTTTTTTGGCAGATCAACCCGGTTAATTAAAGAATTTAATTTTCTGGAATAGTCAGCTTCAAGTGTTAAAAATTCTTGATAAAATGAAGATAATGAGCTCAAAGTTTTTGTTGACTTTTCATTTTTTTTAAATAAAAGACTTTGAGCAGACTCATCAACAGACCAAAAGTTTTTGTAAAATAAAGGATTGGTGGGCAAACCGATCGTTGATGACATTATTAGGTTGGAAATATATAATTATTAAATTTGACTGAAGTAGCAACTAGAAACGAAAAATCCTTATTGAAGTTAATTAATAAATTTGTTATTAAACAAACAAAATAAATAAATGGAGTTAAGCAAACCGCTTTATCAGGAATTGGATGTATAAGTGCATTTAGAGAGTACTCGGTTTAAAAAAATATTAACAAAGAAAGCAACTTTGAAATTACCATATATTTACCGTATGAAGTAATTTCGTAATGTTTATCTTTGTACGTTTTGGGACATCTTTTTTGGGCTAAGTTTTTTTGTAGTGCGACGGTCGACGCAATTGGATTACAAAAGTTTGGTTTTCTATTGATTTGCTTCTTCAGTTCACATAGTTTGAAAGAATTAACAAAGTGTTTTTCCGGAGAATAATAAGGATTGACTATAATGAGTGGGGAAGAAATGTCTAAGGAAGAGAAGCTTGAAGCTGCAAGAAAGATGTTTGCGGAAGTAAAAAAAGGCAAGAAGAAAGGAAAGAAAAGTAAGAAGAATAGTTCTAAAGACACGCCTGAACCAGAAACTGAACCTGAAACCATAATTGGTAGTGATATTGATAAAAATGAAGAATTGGGAAAAGTTCTTGTTGATAAAGTTGAAGAACCTCAAGTTGAAGAACCTCAAGCTGAAGACCCTCAAGCTGAAAAACCACAAGTTGAAGAACGTCAAGTTGAAGAACGTCAAGTTGAAGAACCACAAGTTGAAGAACCACAAGTTGAAGAACCACAACCTGAAGACCCTCAAGTTGAAGAACCTCAAGCTGAAGAACCTCAAACTGAAGAACCTCAAACTGAAGAACCTCAAGCTGAAGAACCTCAAGTTAAATATGAAATGGCAGATGAGCCAAAAACTGGACAACTTAAAAGTGAAGATCAAATTCAAGAAGCAACAAAACATTCAGTTAGTGAACAAGTATCAAAACCTGTTATAGAGTTGAATGAAGATATTTCCAAATTACCGGCCACCGAACTTGAGGAGAAACCTGTTGCATCTCCGGACCTTTCTGTTGAAATCCCAAATGAATCCAAAGAAGACTGGTTAGGATCATTACTTTCAAGTGGAGAGGTATCCAAAGAATCAACATTCTTAACGGAAACATTACAATCGAAAATTAAAACACTTGCATCTGAAAATGAGAAATTAACTACAGAGGTGAGTACATTAAAATCAGATAATTTGGATTTAAAACTAACAAAAGTAGACCTTGAAATGGAGTTAGAAAATGTAAAGAATGAACTTGAGACGCAAAAGGACCAAATAAAACGTTTAACTCAACAATTGTCAAGTTTCAAAACAGACTCCATACATCCAATAAAATCAAACGATGATGATGGTATGTCCGTTTTAAGTGGTACTGATTATTTACATCACACAACTTCAAGTTTCCAAAATTTGACAAATTTTAACATTAATAATGAATCACAAGATTATATGGATATGGTTGATGTTAAAGGAAGACTACAGCAGTGGAAAGGATGGAACATGGATATGCGTGGTTGGAGATCCATAGGAATGGGTCGTTCGGTAGATGTATAATAGTTCAAAAAAATCTAATAGTTTTTGTATATCATTAATTCTCTAATATAAGAGTTTTCAAAACAAATTTATTATTTCGACTGGATAGTATCTTCTGAAGATAGTCGTTCAATCTAATGAAATGTAAGAAGGGAAAGTAATCAAAAATTAAAAATAATTATTAGGCTGGGAAGTGCAGTTCAAGAAGTAAAAAGTATACGCGGACATTTTTCCATCTCTAGAATTCCTGTCCAGAGAGACTTCAGATTGTTAAAGATATTTTTTTGTTCCTGTTTCAATATTATCTATTCTATAAGTATATTTTGAGTATGTTATCTACATGGAAGATAAAATCTAAAGTGAATATCTCCCGGACTTTTTCAATTTTCAAAAATGAAAATATATTTAAAAGGTATATTTCTTCATCAGCTTCTGTTAAATCTATCAGGACAACAAAAGTGATCGGTATTGATCTAGGTACAACCAATTCAGCAGTGGCAATAGTTGATGAACTTACTAAAGAACCCAAAATTTTAGAAAACAGTCAAGGTGCAAGAACAACTCCATCTATTGTAGCGTTTACTCAGCAAGGAGAGGTTCTTGTTGGGGAACCAGCAAAGAGACAATGGGTTGTTAATCCTAGAAATACGTTCTATGCAACAAAAAGATTAATTGGCAGAAAATTTGATGATGCTGAAGTTCAGAAAGATGTTAGACTGATGCCTTATTCAATTGTTTCAAGCAAACATAATGGTGATGCGTGGTTAAGTACGACAGCTGGAGAAAACCTTCAATATTCGCCAGAACAAATTGCTGGTCTAATTCTAAAGGAAATGAAAAGTGTGGCAGAAAGTTCACTTGAATTGAGCACAGGTGAAATCAAAAATGCAGTTGTTACTGTGCCTGCATATTTCAATGATTCTCAAAGGCAAGCAACAAAAACAGCAGGTGAGTTGATTGGTTTAAATATTATACGTGTTTTGAATGAACCGACTGCTGCTTCATTGGCATATGGTTTAGATAAACAAAATGATGGTATTGTTGCAGTTTATGATTTAGGTGGTGGTACATTTGATATATCCATTTTAGATATAGAGGATGGAGTCTTTGAAGTTAGAAGTACAAATGGTGATACACATTTAGGTGGTGAAGATTTTGATAATATTTTAGTCCAATGGATTTTAAAGAAATTTGAAGATAGTACAGGTATTGATCTTAATGAAGATATCAACGCAATTCAAAGAGTTAAAGAAGCTGCAGAAAAGGCAAAGATTGAATTGAGTCACGTTAAAAGGACAAAGATTGAATTGCCTTTTATTCATAAAACTGAAAGTATAAGTTACGAAATAACAGAAGATGAACTTGATGAAATGAGCATGCCATTAATTGAGAAGACTATCATACCACTGAAAAAAGCGTTAAGTGATGCAGAATTAGGAAAGGACGACATTGATGAAGTTATTCTAGTTGGTGGCATGACAAGAATGCCCAAAATCAGAAAAATTGTTGAGAGCTTTTTTGGCAAAAAGCCAAATATTAAAATTAATCCAGACGAAGCAGTTGCATTAGGTGCAGCAATTCAAGGTGCAGTTTTATCTGGAAGTGTCAAGGATATTTTATTATTAGATGTCACACCATTAACATTAGGTATTGAGACTTATGGGGGATTATTTTCACCATTAATCCCAAGAAATACAACAGTTCCATGTAAAATTAACCAAATGTATTCCACTGCGGTTGATGGACAAAATGCAATTGACATCAATGTTTATCAAGGTGAACGACCATTAGTTAGTGAAAATAAGTCGATTGGTAAATTTAAATTAACTGATATACCAGCATTACCAAAAGGTATACCTAAAATTGAAGTTTTGTTTGATATTGATGCCGATGGTATTATCAAAGTTAGCGCAAGAGATAAGGATACTGGCAAAAACTCTTCAATTACTGTTTTTGGTAAAACCGGTATGAGTAAAGATGAGATTGAAGAACTTGTTAAGAAAAGTAAAGAAAGTTCGAAACTAGATCAACAGAAATTAAGCTATTTAAAACATGTTAATAATTTGGAATTGATATGTTTTGATACTGAACAAGCAGTCAAAGATTGGGGTAAATGGATGGTTAATGAAGAGTTGGAAAACGTAAATAAGCATATAGAAACCGTGAAACATATGATTGAGGATTCTAGACATGGAGATCTTTTCAATGTGGAGCTGATACAAGCTGCGCAAGAGGAGCTGAAAGTTGAAACCCTTGATATTATCACTGCTGCTGCAAAGCGTAGCCGTGAGGCGAAGCAAAAGGAAAACAACTCTGTATAAATGATATATAACCCGTGCTAATAGTAAATGGAAACACATGTTGCAGGCGCAACAACCAGTCTGTCGTGATTTCCCTTCCCACATTTCCCGCTCTCAGTTTGCTTGTTTTTCTTCGTGAATTCAATTTTTGTAATTTACTTTGCAATTTTCAATTCCAATTTGGCCCTTTCCTTTTTCAGAAAGTGTGCAAGCGTGTTGAACCAGTTAATGTGCTGTTGTCGTTGATTTCGTTGATCTTTCTTATCCTTTGTTCTGACCTATTCTTGGCTTCAACAACATCTCTCGCTTTACGTACACGCGCAGGCTTAAGCTTTATCAGATCACATACTTACTTGACAGTTTATCCACCTTTCCATACACAACATATAAGCCATAAAAAGGAACCGCTCCAGTTTTTTAATTGTTAACACAAATATCAACTGTTTTCTATTTTTATCCACATCTTACATCTTACATCAAAGTTTCTTTTTTATTGTTGAAAATAATATTTTTTTCTACTGGATATAACTTTGCTATTCATAGACCCCTACTTTAACGCATAGAACAAAACTACAATAACCATTCAATAACAACAAAGATGTATAACCATACTACCCAATCTGCAACTTCATCGGGATCTGGAAGAAGGATCTCAAGTAACAATCCTTTCCGCTCCGCCTTATTACAAGAGGAAAGATCAAGGGAAAGACACAATTCTTCTTCTCCTTCTCCCAATCTTGATGACGCTCAATATAAGAATTGGTTAAATCAACGGATTGAAGAAGCACATGAAGATGCGAGAAGAAACAGTTTTGATTCAAATGATGAATATGATATTTATGATAACTATAACGATGATGATGCAAGTTCTTTCACTGAAGGTGATGAAAATAATAACACTAGACCTCGTTCTCATTCAAAGCCCTTAACTCTAAGTACTTCAAGTGATAACTCAACTAGAAGAGATTCTTATAATCCATTTGCCACTCATATAAGAACCGAACGCAGTAATTCTGCAACTCCCGTTCAAACGCCATCAAGATCAACATTTTCAAATATGATACAAGAAACTGCTCCACCCCCAAATTTTGTTGCTCCGCCTTCCTATGATCAAGTTGTTACAAGTGGCAGTAAAAAATATGCCAAAGATGAATATCCAAGGGATGAAAAAAATCCATTTCCCTCAGATCCACCACGTCGTTCAAAAACTGTTAGTGCACGTCGTGTTGCCCCTCCACCTCCTCCACCGCAATCTACCAAGCAACCAAATAGGTTAAATCCAGATTCCCTAACAAATACAACAACCACAAGAATTATGTCTGATGGAAGAGTTAGATCGAAGAGTACTGGTGAGCAATCTTATTCAAGGGAATCCAGAGATGCTCGTAATAGAGCACATACATCATCAAGAACTGCCGACGGTCAACAACGTTCTCGTAACCATCATCATCATCACAGACATCATTCGCGTGATGGTGATAGAGAAAGAAAAGATTACGATAGAGATTATGACAGAGATTATGACAGGGATTATGACAGGGATCATGACAGACCTCGTAGATCTGGCACTTCAAGAAGAAAGAAGTTTGTTCAAGAACGTTCTAAAAATATAGATACAATTGATAAATTAGATGTTACTGGTTTCTTTGGTGGTAGCAAATTTCATCATGATGGACCGTTTGATGCATGTACTCCACAACGTAACAAAGGTGCAAAATCTGCACCTGTGGCTGCGTTCCCCGTTGATGGCCCAAACAATTCCATAAAAGGTATGGCGCCTTCCAGTTCTAAAAACGAGCAGTATGACATGGTGTTTGGCATTGATAAAGCAAATGAGTACGATTCTCAAGGTCCAACAACTAAACCTAGAAGCAATTCAGTTGCTAATTTAATCAGTAATGGTTATACGAATGGTACAGTTGTTAAAAGAGCAAGTTCAACCGATGTTGATAGTCTAACTCCTGCAAAAGCTGGAATAGCACAGGTTAATGCAGGTACAACTGAAAAACTGTATGGTGATACTACCTTAGGTTTGGGAAGTAGTACTTTTGTGGATGGTGCGCCAGCTTATAATGTACAAACTTCAGAACCTAAAAGTGGTGATTTGACCAGAAAGAAAACTTTATTAGGAAGAATGAAAACTATTGTTAGAAAATAATAATAGTGATCTACCGTTTTTTTAGTTCACATTGTTTTGCTTGTTCAAGAACAACAAAATTTAACATGTTTGTTCTCTTCCCCAAAAATATTGTGTTTAGTTGTAATATTATCTAGATTTTCTCTATTTGTGTTTTTTCTATATCTATTCTTTTCCACCTACCTCGTTAATGATTTATTAATCATAAGTCTTTGTTTTACCTTTCCTTACTTTTTTACTTAACAAACTTCAAATAAATATGAATATCAGTTATTTTTACAGATCTAAAATTTTATTATATACAAAGTTAAGCAAGATTATTTATCTTTTTCGTCTTCTTCGTCACTATCATCTTCTTCGTCACTATCGTCAACTTCGTGACCTAAATCAAGTAGTTGTTTTTTATATGTTTCCTTTCTCTCCATAGCTTCTGTCCATAATATTAATGCATCATCCAGTTTGGAGTGTGGAACCATATTTTTCATATCTGTTTCCATCTTCTTTACTTTTTCAAGTAGTTCTTTATTAATCTTTGAATATTTATTAATCTCATCATTGGATTGAGAAACATTTTTCTCCGTTAATGCTTTAATTTCCTTATCTTTCGCTTCTAACTTGGAAATTGTTTCGATTTCAGTTGTCTTTAACTTTTGATTCAAATCGGAAATTTCAAGCTCATGCTTATCAATTTTTGATTTCTTTTCGGTTGTTAGTTCATCATTCAATTTAGAGATGTCATTTTTAAGATTTAATACTATACCTTCTTTAACCTTAATATCTTCTGATAATTTAGAATTTAAGTCTTCAAGTTCCAATAATGTAGCTTGATTAGTTGATTCACTATCTGATAATTTCTTTTTAATTTTGGCATTTTCTGCAAATAATAATGTAATTTTTGATTCTTTTTCTTCAACTAATAGTGTTGATTCGTTCAAAGATTTTTGTAAATCATCTTTAACAGATGATTCCTTTTTAATTTTTTTGTCCAGAGATTCCTTTTCTTGAACTAAAGCATTATATTTATCAGTGATATTTAAAGATTCTGTTTCAGTTGAAGTAATTTTTTTGTTCAATAAATCAATATCGTTTGTTAATGTATCAGTTTCTTTTAACTTTATTTGAATAGATTCCAGCTCTTTTGTTAATTCATTAATCTTTAATATATTAGCTGCATCCAATTCTTTCAATTTGATAAGTTCTATTGAACTAACTTCAAGATCAGATTTTGCTTTTGTAAGTAAAGATTTTAAATCTGAAATTTCAATTATTCTTTTTTCTTCGGCGTTTTGTAACTCTTTACTGGTTGATGAAGATGAAGACTCGAGTAACTTTAATTCGTTTTCAATCTTAACGTTTTCAGATTTTAAATTATTCATTTCTAAATCATGGGACTTTTCTAATTCCTTCAATTTGGTTTCAAGTGAACTCTTTTGGCGTGAAATATCATCATTTAATTTAGATGTTTCGTTTAATTTAATTTTTAGTTTAGAGATTTCAAGATCTTTAGCTTCCCCTAACTTAAGAAGTTTAGACCTTAATTCTGACTTTTCAACATTAATAGCTTCTACAGATTCAACAGAAACCTTCAATTCACTTTCTAAATCGATAATTGCCTTTTCCTTGGCAGTTTTAACAGCATCTAACAACTTCTCATTTTCTGAAACTTTAGATTCACTTTCCTCTAGTGATAATTGAATTGTTTTAAGTGTCTCATTCAATTCATTCAACTCAATCGCTCTTTCCTTTTTATACGATTCAAAATCCAAATGTAATGTTGAATGTTCGTCGGTTTTGTTTTTTAATGATGTGTTGACTAAATCTATCTTTTCAGTTAGTTCAGCAATTTCCGATTTTTTAAGATTTTTCAAATCTTCTAATTCTTTAGTAATTAAAATATTCTTAGACTCAAAATCAGATTTAAGTTTTCCAATTCCATTAATTTCATCAGTTAACTTGAAGATTTGATCATTATTTTCTTTAGAAAGTTTATCATGTTTTTTTTGTAACACAGAATGTTTTGAGTGTGTGGATTTTAATTGATCATTAATTTCAGATATTTTTGATTCTAATTCGTTCAGTTTACTTTCCTTTTCTTGTTTCTCGGTATTAAACATTTTATTTAATAGAGATTTATCATTCTCCAAACTCTCTACTAACTCGTTCAATTTTTTGATTTCCAACACTCCGTTTGATTTTTCAGACTCCAATGATTTCTTTGATTTTACAATTTCATCTTTTAATTCATCTTTTTTAATTTTAAGCTCGTTAGTTTCAGTTTTTAATTCGGCTATAGAATTATTCAATTTGATTATCTCGGTATTCTTTGACTTTTCTAAGTTTGATAATTTTTCAGTTAACTCATGATTTTCTTTTAATTTAGATTCAATTTCTAGTTTTGCGTCAGCTAGTGATTTGTTAGCACTTGAAATCTCTGAATTATTTGAATCGTTTGTTCTAGATAATTTGTCCTCGAGCATTTCATTTTCAGATTTTAGAAGTTCAAGTTTAGAATTGATTAGTTCTTTTTCTTCAGTTAACGAGTCTAATAGCGTCTGTTTTTCGATTACATTATTATTCAAAGATGTTGTGTTTTCGGAATATTCTTTTATACTAGCTTCCAGTTTATCCTTATTTAAAACATGAGATTTAATTTCATCCTTTAATTTGACAATTTCAGCAGAATGGTGATCTTTCAGCTGTTTAATGTTATCTTCATATTGTGAAATTACTAAATTGTGTTTCTTTTCTAAAATTTCAACTTTTTCGGATAATTCAGAATTCACTGATTCTAGTTGTCTATTTTTCTGTTCGTTTAGTTCAAAAGCTTCAGATAAACTATCAATTGTACTATTTAAAGTATCAATTTCTTTAGAACTTTCTTCTTGCAAAGATGCAAAATCTTCAAACGTTGAAGTTAATTCTTCCTGTAATGTTTCTAACTTATCATTTAACTCTTGCTTTTCTTGGATCAACGTGGTCTTTTCCATGTTTAAATCAGATAAGTTTGACTTTAAATCTTTTAGCTCATTGACATACTTTTCTCTATATTCGGATAATTCAGTATTTGAAGAATCTTTTTGAGACTTTAAACTTTCAATGATTTCAGCAGCTGATTTCAGTTTACTTAATAATTCAGCCGATTGTTTCTCTAACTCATTTAGTCTCTTATCTTTTGAAGAGGCTGATAAGTTCAATGAGTTATAATCATCTTTTGATTTTTTCAAATCAGTAGTCAATGATCTAACATTGGATTCTAATTTTGTGATTACTTCATTATTTTGTGTTGTATATGTTGATAACTCCTGTTTTGCTTTAGCTAAAGATTTTTGAATTTGAGAAATTTCCTTTTCTAAAGAAACCACCTTCTTTTCACTTGTTACTTTTTCCTTTGTTAAATTCATTAGCTCTCTATTCATTTTATTAATACCATTTTCAGCGGTGGATTTTAAATTTTCAGATGTTCCGAGTTTTTCCTCAAGTTGTTTATTTTCAGTTTCTAATTTTTTCAACTTTGTTGATGTTTCATGTAAATTCTTAGTTAAATCGGATATTTTTGATTCTAAAGTTTTTGTTAATGCATTAAATTTTTCAACTTCTGAAACCGATGAAGTCAATTTTTTTGATAGTTTATCTTTTCCATTTTCTAGTTCCTGCATGTCATTTAAAACCTTTTCATATTTTGTTGATAATTCGTTAAAATCTTTTGAAGCCGTTTCAATTTGTTTTGATTGTGTAGTTGAAATTCGAGTAGAATCCACCTTGAATTTTGAATACTCATCGCTCAGGCTTAACAGCTTTTCTTGAATATCTTCAAATGCAGAGTAATTTAATTTTTTGATTGGTTCAATCTTAGGGTCTTTACCAATTGATCTGGTCATTCTTTGAGAATTATCACGAACTAAATTTATAAAAATTTCGTCAAAGTAAACTTCAGGTAAACCAGATTCATCTCTTGAAGGCTTTATCCAATCCAAGTCCTTGAAATTCATAACAAATTTATTATTTATAAATTGTTGGATTTTCAGACTTAAAGAAGAAACACCAATTCTTTTAGAAACTAGTAGATGTAATTGTTCACGAGAAATTGGTGATGATTTTCTTGAAAATTCGTAAATAATTGATAGAAAGAAAGAAATTAAACCTTGAACTAATTCACTTTCGTTTGATGAATCAACAATATATGCAATTAATTGATCTAAAATTGAAGAATCTTTTAAAAACTCATCGATTACTTCATAGCTTTCCCAACACCATTGTGACAATAACATAAGATAAGAAATTGGAACTCTAATATCTGATTGCTTCAATGATGTGCATAAAGCTTGAGCAATTGCAGAAACAATTGAAATCACATCTTCATCTTCATTTTCATTTCCTAAATTTATTAAAAGTAACTTGGATTTTGCTTGATCATAGTCTTCAAAAAGGTACAATAAAATTATAGAAGCAAACCAAATTTTGTAAGGATTTAATTTGAAATTATCAACTTGAATTAAAGTTTGAAATATATTTGCCTTAGATTCTAAATTGTTTACATCAATCGATATTGGATCAGAGTCTAATTTTTCCAATGGAGAGTAATCAATTGAATCTATTGATGGAGATCTTTCATCGCTTGGCAATAATTTTTCAAGGGTTGCGTTATTTTTCTTGATGGTATTGTTAGCTTCATCTATTTGTGTATTATCATTCCCGTTCATTTCTGCTTCACTTTCCTGTTCTTCTTCCCTTCCATCAACAATAGTTGGATTTTCTATACCATTTAATTCATTAAAAGTATAAATTTGATCATCAATGAAAGCAATTTTAGCCTCGGTGTTATCTTTAAAAAAGGCATGCAACGTGTAAGAAGCGGCAGATCGAATCTCAAAACAATGAACAGAATTAACATGTAAACACCAATTTACTAGGGCAACGTTTATTGGTACAACATCTTCGAATTTTTGAGCAGATGATGGCAAACTTGGATCTAAATAAGGGACATCGACTTGAGAGAACTTAAATTGAACTTCATTATTACCTCTAATAATATCAGAAACTGTCAATAATGAAATGACTCTTAAATCATTTGGAATATTTAAAGAAAATATTAATTTCAAACAGGATAACATTATGCCACTATTAACCAAAGCATCTTGAGCATTTTCAATATCTTGAGTATCTTTAACAACAAATAATCTACAAGTTTCTAAAGTCGTAATTAAATTATCTAATCTTTGACTATTCCAATTGGAATTACTTGAAGATATATCAATACATTGATTAATTAAATTAACTAATTGATTTAAACAATTTGTTTCAATGAAGTATTTTTGATTTGAAGAATTATAGTTTAGTAAATTTGAAATTAATGAAAGACAATCTTGAACAACAATTGTACCTCGAATACCACCATCTTCATTTATAATTTTATATAATTTATCAAAAGTATTTTCGAAAACAACAAGTTTTTGCAAATTGAAATTATCTTTAACTATCCCCATTAATAATAAAATTGCTTCATTTCTAATTGGTTCATAAGTATCATCCAAAACCTTACATAAATTTGAAATTGCAGTGGGAGATTTTAAAATTAATTCTTGAGTTCTTTTATTTCTAGTTGAAGTTAGGGCTTGCAATAACTGTAGAGAATAGATTTTGATATGAACATCGTCAAATTCCAAAAATTCAATAAGTAACTCTAAATTGGAAACATTTTGAGTTAATTCATCGGCAATCCAAAGAGAGAATTGATCAGGTTTAACATTTTGAATTAAAATTGAAGGTGAAGGATATTTACCATTTTTATTTCTTGATTGAGAGTTAATCCAATCTCTTGTTAAATCATTGTTACCTTCACCTCTAATGAACAAAATTAACACGGTTTCCAATATTGCCTTAACAATATCACTATCAAAACTATCATTTTTCAACGTTGTAAACAATTGTTTTGAGCCTTTAGCAATAACAATTTCCCTATACTGTCTACTGTAACTTTTCAAAGCTAAAACACCACCACGTCTATCAGAAACCAACGTTGCATGAGATAATCTATCGACAATAGTGGTTATGTTATCATCCACTTCCTTTTCAGTAGGACTTTGAGGTGCACTCATAAGATTCTGAAGCAATTCCATGACTGCAAGTGGATTTGGGGATTAGATGGATAGTCTGCGATATGAGAAGGGGGGACACTCTAAAGATTGTGAAGTTACCATGATGTACGTATTGTACATGCTCAATTATATTGATCTTCACGTAACGTGTCTAAATGAAAAATAGAGACGATCGACGCAACCTGGGGGCTCAGCGCAAATTTCTAAAGGAACATGCAAGTATTAAAAGAACTAAGTAAGTTTCAGACTTATCTCTTCCCCTGCTATGGACACAGTAAAGTACAAGTCTGTGTGTCGAAGTCCCATGGTGTCCGTACTATTGTTTGGTGGAGAAGTTGGAAAGAGGTGAGACGGTGGTGCAAGGAAGTACGGGGTGGGTAAACGGTGGGTGGAGAAAGACGGTTTTTGTGGGGAATGACCACATTGTTGGGCGGGCGGGGAATGCAGAAGTGTCTCTTGGTGTTGATTTGGTCACACCTGGGAATGGACGGGAGTTGGACAAATCCAGAGACATCAGACTGGTGGGGGGGATGGTTATAAAACATTGGACATCTCCATGTCTGTTTCTGTGATGTATCTTGTGTCTTTTGGTATCACACTCTACTAACCAAATACCCACTTTTAACACAACACCCTTTAATACTATATTATCTTACCTTACACGATTTTCAAAATGGCGAAGAAAAATCAAAAACCCGTCCATATGGAACCTATCCATCTTGGACATCTAGAAAAAGCTCCAAAAGTTAGAAATTCAAAGGAAATGTTTTTTGAAAATTTAGATGATTTCGAAAGATATATCATGGATGAATCTTGGGATAATGAATTTGACAATTTGAACATTCATGTTAAATATTTACCTCCTTTTATTGTCAATCAAACAAGGGGCGATGAAGATAAAATTAAACCTCAAATGAATTCTTTAAACAAGAAATTTAGAAGACATCTTCAACATCATGTCAAGAGACATCTATTACCTGATATCAAGAAAATGTCTGGAATTGATTATGATTTCACCAAGGATGGTGAAGAATTGATTCCAAACATGTATGGTACTTCAAGTGTTCGTAAATGGCATTTTAAAGATGAGTCAAATCACGGGTTTGATGACTCTGAATTTAAAATGAGAGACCATTGGAAAGTTGAAATTGACATTGAATCAAATTCAAGTAATCCTTGGATTGATGTTACTTATAAATGTACTTCAGATAATCCACTTGACAATGTTCCTGCTGAAGTTGTCTAAATATATATCAAGTTGTTAACTAGTCTAATTATCAATTATCAATTATCAATTATCAATTATCAAAAATCAATCTATTTATGAACATTTATTGAAGGCTTTACTTATTTTTACTCACTTATTTATTTATACCCCATTTTCTTATCCTTTTTTGCACACCATCCTAAACTTTCCCCCTCCTTACATATATATACATATATATATATTTATATCTTTAATAATGATTAACGACTTTACGATTTACTCAAACATCAAAACCTGTAAGCCATAATGGTTTATTTACCACCTGGCGTTTCACGTGTATGAAATTTAACTTTTTCGTCTTTTGTGTGGGAACCTCTTCCCAAATTTGCTTTTTTCCGTTTTGCAATTTGTGTTTTGTAGAACAGTTGATGGAGATCTATGGGGTGGCGTTTTCTTTTATCACAAACCCACACAATAATACCACTAGGCACAACCAGGACGATCAGCTACAATGGCTTCTGCTGTCCCTTACGATCCTGATGATTTTGATAATAATCCCTTTGCAGAAAGCAGTATGGTAACTGCTACTCCTTATCAACAATCTAATAATGATGATGATAATGAAGACGACAGTGAAGACGAAAATAATCCAAATAAACCAATAGTGAGTGATATGAAAACAAACAATGTATCTGCTCCATCTACAAGTACGACAAGTAAATCTGAATTTAATGAGTTTCCAACAGAATTAGATTTAAAGAAATATTTACCTGAAAGACTACATAAAGATAAGTTCCAGCTGATTATTAAAATCCAAGAAATTGAAGCAAATGGTACAAGTACACAGAAAAATCCAATTTTCAAATTCAATGCAAAAGTTACTAAAAATTCAACTTTTCGTAAAGACATCTATAAAAATGTTAGAAGAACTTATAAAGAAATTGAATCTTTATATAAATATCTAATTTACAATAATATTGAAGTCTTTGTGCCAGCATTACCAACTGTTTCAACTTTATACACTCCAATGTCCCCAGAATTCATCACCTCAGTCACTAATTCATTTCAAGATTGGTTTACTAGAATTTGTTGTAATCCAATTTTAATTAAAAATAAAGAATTTTCGTTGTTTTTTGAACAAACCGATTTCAATTATGTTCCTTCAAAAACAAAACCTTCAAATAATTCAGTCATTGCCACTGGTATAAAAAGAAAAACTTTGAAGCAATTTCAACCACCTTATGATAGTTGTGAGTATTTGGCTCGATATAGACCAATGATCAAAGAAGTTTATTTAAGTTGTCAAAAACTATTGGAAAAATTAGAAAGATGTTTAAAATATCAAAGACAATTTGCATTTTATAATAATGAATTCATCGTATTGTTGGGAGATTTATCAAATTTAGAAAGTTCAAATGAAATGTCAAAATTATGGAAAAAATTTAATAAATTCTCCTCAATCTTCAATGAAACTGACTTAATCAAAAATGTTAGTTTTATTTCTGAAGTGATTAGATTTTTCAAACAAATTAGCGATGATTCCTATAATATTAAAGAATCACTTACAAACAGACATTTATTAATGAGAGAACTAATTAATGCAGAAGAAATAACAAAGAAAAAGCACTCAACTATTACAAAATTGAAAATGAAGTCAACCATTGATCCTTTGAAAGTTGATGAGGCAATTCGTTCATTAGAAGCATCAAACAATTATGAAAAAGAATTAAGGTATCAAGTCAAAAGAACAACATATGAAATGTTAATTGAATCAAAAGAATACATTAGTTACATGGTTTCAAGTGCTAAAAAACTTTTCAAAATTTTAGCAAAACAACAAATAATGCAAGAACGTAAAAAGCTTAATTTATTAATGAATAATAGATTAATTAACCAACAAGACTCTTTGGGTCGTTTAGGCAGAGGGGATTTACCAATTTTGTTAACAGATGGAAATAATGCTAAAGCACAAGATTCTTGGAATTCAAGACCTAAAAAGTTTTACTCTGAAACATTGAGTCGAAACTCAAGTCAAAACAAGAGTACTAATGATATTAATGAGGAAATTTCAAATGTTGATGCAAAAAGTGCAGCTTCTTTATTAGCCGGTGCTAATTTTTGAAACATTTTAGGTAATTTTTGATGTATGTTTTGAACCAATATTTATATATAATGTATAATTAAATGAATTGTATGAATTGTAGCATATAATTTAAGATCTGGACTCGAAAAGACAACGTACGAATCCGTTAATAGACTGAATCCTAAAGCATAAATCTATAAAATCTTCTCACACCCGCCATCCGAACGGGAAAATAAAAAAAACCTTATTATCAATCAAAGTGAATTAATTTCACCTTCTGTTTAAGTGGGCATCACTATATACATCGCCAACAGGTTAATAAGCATATCTAATATGTTTAATAAAACACCACAAACTCCAGACCTAAACCTGAATTTAAATTTGAATATTAAATCACCCTGGGGAAAGAAAAAATCAGTCGGTACACCAGTCGCAATTGATTCATCACCGTCATCTGATGATATAAGTAGCAATTCACAATCAAAGGATTCACATAATAGATTAACAATCAAGAATCCTTTAAAGTCCATTAAAAATCCGTTGAAAAAAAATGATGATGAAATTGATACAAGAGATTATTATCCAGCAAGTCCAAATTTAAATTTTGGGAATTCGTTAGATAATAATAACAATCCAACATCACCAAAAGTTACAATAAATTCTTTGAAAACATCAAATATTTCAATCCCTAAATTTCGTTCAAGTGAAAACTTATCAGCCGGTTTAGAGAATATGCCTTATGGAGTTTATGAACTTCAAAAATATGGTATTGTTGGAAATGTGCAAACTTTGGCATTTGATCCAACACAATCATTAATGGCAGTTATAACCCATTTTAATAAACTTTATATATTTGGGCAATCTAGAGTTAATGTAGATATCACGATTGAATCGGTTAGTCCCATTAGTACTTTAAGATTTATTAAAGGTATTTATTTAATTGCAATTGACTCAGCAAATAGTATTTTCGTTGTTTCATTATTAACTAAAAAGGTTATTCATACATGTATTGCGAAATTACCAATTACTGCGTATGCGTGTGATTATTCACTGGAATTTGTTTTCATTGGACTGAAAAATGGTTTAGTTAGAGCTTTCAATATCGAAACTGGGAAAGATACTATTTTGAATTTAAGAGAACAACAAAGTCCTGTTTTTAAGTTAGATGCTGGTTCAGAAGTTACATCCTTAAGTATACATCCCAGAGATATTGGCACTTTATTAATTTCATATTCAAAAGTGACGGTTGTTTACAATTTAGTGGAAAATTCAATCATTCAAAACTTGGTTTATAAGGTCCCTAAAACTGCACCTGGTGGTGAAAATTCAATGTATGAATATGATTCTGAAGGTAACTATTATCCTAAAATCTTACATAATGTATGGCATCCAAATGGTTTACATTGCATCAGTGTTCATGCTGATAATTCCATTGTATTTTGGGATGCAAAAACAGGTGAAAAACTTTTAGCTAGAACCTTATTTGATATTGATGTCGATCAACCAACTGGTAAACAACAAAAAATTAATAAAAATAGAATGACCAAAATCAAAACTATTAAATGGTTATGTGAAGAAAATCCTGAAAAAACATCATTGTTAATTTTAGGTGGTGATGGTTATTCATCTGATGGTTATCATCAACTAATTAGAATGGATTTTGGTAAGATGATTTCATATTCATTAACTTCATATTCTCAAATGTCAAAATATTATGCTCAACCAAGAGAACAGAGAATTTTTGCAATTCATTCAAATGCATCAATTGTTGATTTTATACCATTAGGTGAAGCCTCACCATATTTTGATGGATGTCATGATTCAAAACTAATTTCAGTTATAATGAGTGATGGAACTATAAAATTTTTACACTATCCTGAGGGAAACATGTCAACTAAGGCAAAATATTTTCCATCAACAATATCGTGGTTAAATCCAAAAATTACATGTTCATCATCATCATATTTAGATCGCAGGATATTAAACAGTATGACAACTGTTAAAAGCTCAGATCAATTACCTGATTCTATTTTAAAAGGTGGTATACCGTGTAGGCCAAAATACAAAGCAGATGCAGGATCATTGATAATTACGGGTCATGAAAATGGGTTTGTGAGATTATGGAATTCATCAGAAGGTGGTTTAGATAGTAGTAATGTTTTTGAAATCGATATTTCAGAACTTGTGCATAAAGATGATGATAGTGTAACGGTCAAACACGTATCATTTGCTGCAGAAACTCTTGAAATTGCATGTAGTTTAAATAATGGGGATGCTTTAGTATTTGCGTATCAAATGAACAAAAATTATAATCCAAGAATTGTTAACGATATGTCTACAAATTTGCAAAGTTTTTCATTGGAAAAAAGTGGCAAAGCATTAATTAATATTCAAGATAGGGCACCATCACATATTAAAAAGGGCTTTATGCCCAAATTAATGATTAAATCATTAGATAATGGATCCATCACTTCATTAAGTACAAGTAATTTAGGATTTGTTGCAATTGGTTATGAGTCAGGTAGATTATTATTAATTGATAGAAGAAATGGTGTTGTTATTTATAACGAAATACTAAAGGACAAGGGATTATCAATTCCAACACAGGCAACATGTGTTGAATTTGGCTATGGACTAACTACTGAAAGTTCAAATCAAGGTAAAATTTTAATGTTTGTTGGTACAAAAATTGGTAGATTACTAACATATGAAATATCTGGATTACCCGGTAGTTTCAGAGTTAAATTAGTTGCACAAATTGACTCAAATGATGATGAAATTAAGTCAATTATTGTCATCAATTCAATTACTGGTAGACCCTTAATCCCAACGTTGGAACATTTAAAAAGGGATATTTCAAGTGATAAAGTTTATCCATATGTTGTAACATCATCACAATCAGACATTAGAGTTATTAAAAATAATTCAAAAATTGCACATAAATCATACAACAAAGGTGATGTTTCTAGAATTGGGATTACTGGCTCAAAATCACCAACAACTGGTAAAGTCGCATTTTGTTTGATTGTTATTTTAGGTAACAGTAGATCAATATTATCATTAACAATTCCATCATTAATGGAAATGTCAAATTTGAGAATTCCATACAGGGTTGAACCAAAATTTGCAACGGGTAGCTCAATTTTACCATTAGGTGATATATTTATTAGAATCAGTGAAACTGAAGCAGCATTAATTAATATACTGAAAATTAGAACCCCCATTATGTCAATTGAAACAAATAAATCAGCCGATACATTATTTCTAAAAAACATCACAGTTCCTTGGAGACCGGGATCTAATCCAATGCTTAAAAATACACCAAGTGTTTCATATTCTCAATTGTATTTATTATTAATTGGACATGACAGAACAAATAAATCAACATCTGAAGAATCTCAATTGTCATGGGAAGTTTCGTGTTATAACCCTGCAAATTACACATACATAAGTACAGCTAAACCAATATATTATAATCCAAATTCTATCCATCAAAATTCCTTATTAATGGAAACTCCAAAACGTTATATTAAAAAACATAATAATTCAAGAAAAGGTTGGCTTGATGGAATTACAGATTATACAAACTCAACATTTGAAAATGCTCAAAACAATGTTGACAATTACCTTGGTGATTTAAGTGATGATTTTGATAAAATGTTATCAGATGCGAAAAGCGATGCAATTAAAGGCATGATTGGTAGTAATTTTTCATAGTTTAAGATATATAGGTATAAAAACGTAAAAGAACAACGGTCTTGATGTTGCAAGAGCACAGCTCAGTAAACGCGAAGAGATCCATGAATTTCATCATGTGTGTTCGAATTTCCATTCCATTTTTAGTTCAGGCGCAAGGGTCGATCTTTAGATGTCAATGTAATCTAAACTTTGTCTTCTCATCTTCATCAGACATATAACCTGCTCAATAATAAACACACACATACGAAAATGTTTGGGATAGGAACGTTATTTTATGCAATATTATTTTTCATCAATGGAATCGCAGTACTCAGCGAAGATAGATTTCTTGCACGTATAGGCTGGTCAGCAAAGTCCAATACCAACAACAACCACAACAACAATAACAATAATAACTCACAATTTGCAAATCAATATGGATATGGGGATTTCAATATGAATAGTGGTGGTAGTAATGGTGGTGCAAATGATGGAATTAAAGCGAGATTGATTAACTTAATTAGTGCAATCCGTACATTGCTACGTATTCCTTTAATTATTGTTAATGTTCTAGTTATTATATATGAATTAGTTCTTGGTTAAATATAGAATAATATTATAGTATTATTATACCGGGTATATAGTTGTTGTTTTTTAAATAAAATAATTATATAATAAGTACTAGTTTTACTTTTTTGTTAGTGTTTTCGGTTTTGTTTCTTTCTTTTTTTTTATTTGTTAATGAATTTACCCTAACTTTTTCCATTTTCTAAGGGAGGACATTATTGTAACTTATGTGTAGGAATCTATAAACCTTTGCAAAATTCCTGGATCCTTAGCTTTCCAATCAATTAAACCAAGACTATTTAAAACATCATTTTGACTAACATTTTCAATACTATCAGTTCTCATTTTAATGAATTTGATTATACTATCATAGATTAAAATATATTGTCTTAAAGTTTGAACCATGAAAATTCTTTGAGATCTAAAAACTGAGGTAATGGCATAAACTAAATCATTTGAACAATCAACAGAGTGATTGTTTAAAAAAATATCAATACTTGTATCAATGACACAAAAACTACCTGTTCTACCACAACCTGCAGAGCAATGAACCAAAACGGGGTTTTCCATGATGTTTAATGTGGAACAAATAAACCTTTTCAATCCAATTAAACTCAAAATATCTTCTTCACAAATGACAATACCAAAATCTGGCCAATTCATCATATGCACTTGTAAAATTTCTCTCACTGGCATATTATCAATTTTAATGGAAATTCTACGTATAACGCATTCTGCAGTTGTTTTAGATGATAAAGTTAAATCATTTACAGTTTCAAGTAAACTAATTTCAATTTTCAAATGATTTGAATAAAATACATCAGATTCCCAAAATGGTGCACATTTTTCAACTTGATTCTCAGATTGTGGAGTTAAGGAAAAAATCATTGGTACTTTGTTATCATAAACCATTTTCCAAAAATCTCCAATTGTTTCCTTTAATGGACCCTGAGTTGCAATATAGTTTAATTTTGATTTTGGATATGAAATATATGATGCATTGATGTAATCATTTGGATCGCTGGTATCATTGTTATCATTATTAAGCCTAACTCTAGCGTGCTCATAGAGTAATATATCTTTATATCTATTTTTCCGGCCTAGTTCAACACCTGAGGAAATTTTAGGAAAATAATTATTACCACTATCAATGTCCTTTACCTTGTTGTTATTGTTATAATTATCACTAGTAGTAGTGTTATTTTTATTTAGTGCATTATTCAACCTTGTGCGTTCCTCAATTTGCAAGTTGTTAAATTTTTCAGTTAATTTTGACGATCCCAAATCGTCACCAATTATATTGACTAACCATTTAGGCAATTTTGAAAGTTCATCACTTGATAAATCTGATAGCAAATGAATTGATAAATCTGGCTTATTTGAAATTACCTCATCATAATTTCTTGTCTTAAAAACGGGCATGCTTGAATTAGCAGGTAATATAAATCTTGACAATCCAAGTGGTGATTTGTTGGAATTTGATTGAGGTGATATAAAAGTTGAAGATTTTTGCTTTGTGAATAAATTACTTGGAGAAATTAAAGAATGCGGTGAAGCAGTTGTTGAGGGTGAAAAGGTCTCAGAATTGATTGAAGCTGAACTTAAATCGTTATCTGAAGACATCATTAAATTTGAAGCATTTGGGGGTTGTATGTTTAAAGACAGTTGTTCATTAAATTTTGAAAACCCGTTTTCAAGAATATAAAGAGGAGAATTCCAATTTGCATTTTGAATGAATTTACCAGCTAAATAAAAAATTGAAGATGAAATATTGTCACCAGTTGATAAGTAATCATCATAAAACAGAACTATTGGTAAATCTGAATTTTCTCTTTCAAAATATTTATTGAATAATGATTTTTCTTTACTTGATAAGGTCTGTATGCATTTTTCTAATGTAAAGGTTGATCGTTTCAATAAAGTTGAAGGTAAACAGATATTAATTGAATTTGCCATATGGGATTTACAATAGTCATGGAACGGTCTAACATCAATTATCAATAGATTTGATAAGTTATCACTACCAATTGAATCTGACCAAGTATGGATTAAATTTTCAGCATCTGATAGATGTAATAAATTAACATGTAATGGTAACTTTATTCTATTCAATTTGAATTTTAATGAATTTCTTGATGGTGGTAGTGGGTTAATTGAGTTATTGGTATTATTTGGTAACAGTAAACTTGATTTTCTGATAGATGAAAAATTGAAATCTGCTGATTTTGGTGAAAATAATGTTGATGCTGATATAGGTGAAGGGAGATTACTTGTATTATTAGCACTATTGGTAAAGGGGGGCGCGTTTGTGTTGTTATTTATAAACGAAAAGTTATGTTTGGAATCAATTGGAGCCGAGGGTAATGGATCAAAAAAATTCGAAGACGGTGTGCTGGTATTATTATTAGAACTTTCGGTATTGAGATCATTGTTTTGTTTGCCAGTGGTGGTAATGGTGATGGTGTCGTTATCAGTTGATGGTGTACTGCCATCTTCTTCTTGTAAATTGTTTAATTGGTTAATTGACTTTTTATCAGGTTTTTTTAATAGTTTTAAAGAAAAATTCTCACTTTTTGTTGTCCTATGACCTAACCCATGTAATTTAGATCTATTCAGTAAAGATCTGTTTGAATGTAGAGAAGTAGAAGTAGCAAAATTTTCAAACGACGGACTATCATATGACGTTGATGACGATGATGATGACGATGTTGATGTCGATGTCGATGTGGAGTTTGAATTGGAGGCTGTACTGGGACGTAGGTGTAAGTTTAACAAAGAAGTATTAACTGAATCGATGTTTGTGTTACCAGCTTCATGGATATCACTTAATTTATCATATTTTGTCGAATTTGAAATACTTGAAATATCAGAATTAATTGAAGGTACCCTTGAATGAAAAGAACAATCGTTGACCAAAGTTGCATCAGAATTAAACAGAGGATTCTCCGTACCTCTTTTATGAGTGGGATTTATAGTTGATGATAAACTAGTATTGGTATTGGTATTGGTATTGGCATTATGGGCGTCCGTGTTAGTAACTGAAAAATAATCATTTGACGTACTAACATTATGAATAGCGTCATGACTTGGTGTTGAAGTCTTCAAATAGGTCTGATCGCTTGAAGGAAAAGCAAAGGAGCTCTTCGATGAATCCATTGTTGTGAATATTGTGATGTTACCAACGAATATAACAACAAAGCAGCCGGATTGTGAGTTTTTAATATGCGATCAAAATAATGATCGATATGCTGGAGAGTACGTGTATCGGGTGTATGATATCGTAGACAAAAGTATGGAGAAAGACTAGATGGGTGTGGAGACAAGAAAAGGCGGTTAAGGGCGAGGGGAAACCGAATGCATATATGGACAAGAAAAGACCAGTGTTCAAGAAGGACACAAAAAAAGAACATCCACCACAGGATAGCGAGGAGGAAACGACAGACGAAACGTCTTTAATTAGAAACAGAGGCTTGGCATGGTTTAGGCCCTTTTCGAGCAGCTGGTGGATTTTTCAGCTGGTGGATTTTTCAGCTGTTTTTCTTTTCTTCCGGGTTTTATTTTTGCGGTAGCGGCGATGACGTCGTTGACTTGGAGGACGGCTTGGAGAGGGAGGACGGCTTCCAAAACCTTCAAAGACAACGACGTCATCGGTTGACATCGCCTAGACCATAATTTACAGAAAAATCATCGTTTCCTAATCGGGATTCCCCATGTTTTCTACACAAAACGACCATGCACTGCAGTCGGATTCACCTCTGAAACACTGCCACTGCGGTCGAACTTGGGCACAACACCCTGCACTGAATTCACTGTCAGTCCGCTTCCATCCTCATCTTCTTCTTCATCGTAATCCTCATCGTCCTCTTCTTCCCCGCTTTCTTCGTAAATGTAATCAGAATCACTCTCATCACCTTCATCATATTCACCGTCCACAAACGATGTATCTGCTTCTAATTCTTCATCACCATTTCCTTCTTCTTCTTCTTCTTCTTCTTCTTCTGCTTCTTCTTCTCCTTCTCCTTCCCTGTCAGAGTTATTACCATCATTAATGTCAATTTTATTTGCATTATCAATAAAATCCAACCCTTCATCTTCTTCATGCTCACTGTCATAACTGCTAAACGTTTTACGTGGTGATGACAGTGGTGACCTCCTCAAAAAGCTAAATCTGCTATTTATACTTTTGACGTCGTCCTTTTCGTTATCTTGCTCTTGTTTGTGCCCTTCATCTCCAAATTGTTTTGAACTTTCTTCCTTGTTAACATTTCCATCATTAGTTTCAATCACAAAACTGTTGGCATCACTATTGTCTTTATTTCCAAATTTATTATCCTTCCAAACTTCGTCTTCACTATCGCTAATTAATGATAAGTCAATATCTGGGCTTCTCCAATAATTGAAATCTGTATACTTATTTCTTGCATTACTCATTGTATTATTGCTGCCATTAATATCTTTACTATCATCGCAATCTTTCTCAATCTTAATATCAACAGGTGGAAAAAATTGATCAACTAATTCAAGTATTGAAACATAACTACATTTATAGCCAGCCATTTCTAATAACTCCATTTTAACATCCCCATCTGGA
This sequence comes from Pichia scutulata, assembly GCA_030560845.1. Lineage (NCBI taxonomy): Eukaryota > Fungi > Ascomycota > Pichiomycetes > Pichiales > Pichiaceae > Pichia > Pichia scutulata. The sequence goes on from JAKTWB010000082.1 coordinate 406,124, forward strand.
TTAATTGTGAAAATCCTCGATGATGGAACTCCAACACTCCTATAACTAATTGCATCCGTAATTCTATTTCCAAATCCAGCATAAAATGGTGTATTGGTTTCATCAACCATTGCTTCCATATTAGGGTCATTGATTCCTAACCCATTCACCATGCGTTTATCGTTCATTCTATTGGAGGTTGAATAAGTATTGGTATTGGTATTCGTATTGATATCTGTAAATTCACTATCAATGTCTGAAACTACATCATTATTGTCGTCTGCAAAATATCCACTTTGATCAATTTCGTCATTTCTTGATTTCTTATCAGCTTCACCCTCCACCTCTTCGTCTCCCTCTTTCTCTTTCTCTTTCTCTTCCGCTCTTTCTCCATTATCACCATACACATTTAAATCTTCATCAAAATCATAAAATGAATGATGTTCTAATGGATTTGTCTGACCAGGATAATATAGCGTTCTAATATCATTTAAACATGCCATTTTGAAAACTTCCGGTTTTTTCAAAACAATTTCCCTTCTTAATGCAGCAATCGTTCTATCAGGTGATAAAATAACTGGTCCCATTGGCAACTTATATCCATCCTGTTCTACACCTTGTAAATAAGATCTTGTTGTGTCGGCCAATCCAACCGATCTTGCCGTAAGATACATTATATTATATCCATTAAATTCGATATCTTCGAAAAGCTTAGCAACACCCTCGTGTGTCCAATCTCTACCTAACATTGTTAAAACGTGACCTAATGCATCTGATCTTGTAATTGTACCATCAATATCTGAAATAACAATTGGTGTTGATCTTTTCCATAAAAATAATTTACACGTGACAATTGATTTACCTTCATTAACACTGTATGTTATATCATTTTCTCCATAATTTAATGATAAACATTTTAATTGTTCACTTGCCAATCTTAATGTTTTGAAATGAACATCTTTACGCTTCATATAGCCAGTTAAATCATTATCAATTGATGAAATTGAGCTACTATCTGCTTTTGACTTATCAAACTCTAGATTATCAATTCTATCATCAGTTGAAGATTTTGCAGTTGGTGACGGCAGTTGAATATTCTTACAGCCTTCATTAATATTTTCATTGGACGTTGTCGAAGAATTATGGACGGAAGAATTAACTGAATCGCTGAAAGTTGATTCAGATGTTAAAATTCTGATATTACCTTCTAAATCTTTATTCATCATGGATTTAATATCAACATCATCGCCAAATTCGTCTAGCAATAACTGCTTAACTAACAAATCAGTATCATGAATATCTTTTTTATCTGATTTATAACCATGCATATCTAGTAAAATATCACCATTTGCTTCAACTTTTGATGGTATATTTAGTTTCATTGAAATACTTTTGGCCCTTTCAATTGGTGACATACTGCCTAGTCTATCATTGTTCTCTGTTTTTGCCGTTGGTGAAAGGACTGGAGAGTTGACTGATATTTTATTGTCTTCACCATTCTCAGATTCTCCACTAGGCATATTCAAATTAGAATCCGAAACTCCTTCACCAATATCCAAATATTCTAATTCTTCGTTATTTGTACCATCTGTTGACATCCTAGGCGAATCACTCGGTGAACTTGCTGCACTAATAACGGGAGACGTTTGTAAATGTTTTGGAACATAACCATCCGTTTCGAAAACAAAAAATGCTTCACCTTCATCATTTAATTTCATTGGAATATCAGTAACTTCTCCATTAACTATAATTTTAACCTTTTTTTGTGATGGTCTCAGTAATTGAAACTTACCAAATCTGACATGAAATGGTGAACAATGTAATTCGCCAGTTTCATTTTCAACAACAATAACATCAATTGCGCCTGATAATGTTGCTGGATTGATTGAGTTCCAAGTTTTAGAAACTGATCCAATTGCCCTACCAAAATATTGCATTTTTCTTAATAAACTTAAATCCGTTGAAGAAAAACTTTAATAATTGGTAACTATGGTCGTGTTATGCTTACCAAATGAAAATAATCTATAGTTTTGCAGTATACTATTTTAAGAAATGAAAACGAATTGTAGGGTTAACAGCCCAAAATGCATTTAAGTTTTGCATGTGCCATATCGCGGTACGATCATTTCACGTCAAATTTCAACTTTAACCGAAATGGAATATTGAATGTTGAAAGCGAGTAACAGACTATGCCTAGCTTTCTTTTAATGGTTTTCTGAGCAATTCAAATAAGAGTATTAATTCATATGTTTATAAAAAAATAACCTGAACCGATCCTGTAAAAACTAATAAAAATAATATAAGTAATCATTTGAATTAACAATAAAAACATGGGGAAACTAAAAACGCGGACAAATTTAATGCATGGGCCAGCTTAGTTCATCCAATTGTTCCACAATTTTTTGCTAAAATAGTTTGTACCCCTCAGTTTTTAATTGAACACTGATATATATTATGTAATCTACAAAATATAACATTAATTTTTACACAGAAGCGTTGTTTTGTGAAAATGTTGAATCTTTGAATTTTTTTGATTTCTAGTCAAATAAAATTCCAAAATTAAAAGGTCCTTTATTTTGAAAAAACTTCCATTCACTAGGAAAATAACAAATTATTGTTAATATAAACATTCTGGATACATTTAAATGTAAAACTTGGTACATTTTAAAAAGACAGACTTAAAATTTGTAATACTCAAAGAGTTATAACTTGTTAAAATAATAAGGAATACAACAACTACTGTTGTCGCAGAACACAACAAAAGGTCATGTCATGTGTTTCCGAGTTGTATTCCACATTTACCTGTGGGATTTTTACTTAATTTAATTATAACTACGGATTAATTTTAAAACTAATATTTTGATTCATTAAAAATATTTATAAAATGTTAAACTATACACAAAAAAAAGATTAAAATTACATTCAAAATTAATCTAATTCAACAAAATCATCATCCATATAATCACCGTCATCATCTGCATCATCAGTCCAATTTTCAACTGCATCAACATCCATTCCTTCACCACTTGGTTCATGATTTGGAATAACTTTCAAACCTTTACCATCAACAGTTATGTTAATATCTTCTTTATCTTGAATTTGACCATTTAAGCTCATAACAGCTAAAGGATTTAATATACCATTTGTAATTAATCTGTTTAATGGTCTTGCACCCAAATCTGGCGAATAACCATGTTTACAAATATAATGTAATGCTAAATCATCCAATTTCAATGCAAAATGTTTACCATTTAGTTCAAATCTTTGTTCCAATTCCTTTAATCTGATTGTAATAATCTTTGAAATTGCATGTCTTGATAATTTGTTAAATACAACAGTTGCTGAAATTCTGTTTAAAAATTCAGGACGAAAATGACCTCTAACAACATTCATAACTTGTTCTCTAACTTCTGGTGTAATTTTATTAATCTTTGCTTGATTAATGAATTGTGCACCTAAATTAGATGTCATAATAACAATAGCATTTGAACAATTAACCGGGGTACCATTTGCTGCAGTAATTCTACCATCATCTAATAATTGTAATAAAATATTTAAAACTTCAGGTGCTGCCTTTTCAACTTCATCGAATAAAATAACCGAATATGGTTTTCTTTGTAATTGGTTAGTTAACATACCACCTTCTTCAAATCCAATATAACCTGCAGTTGTACCAATTAATTTTGAAACAGAATGTTTTTCCATTAATTCAGAACAATCAATTCTAATCATTGCATTTTCATCAGCAAATAAGAAACCAGCTAATTTCTTAGCCAATTCAGTTTTACCTGAACCAGATAAACCTAAAAATAAAAATGATGATGGTTGATTTGGATTTGATAAACCAGATCTTGATAATCTAATTGCATTTGAAACGGCCTTTACAGCTTCACCTTGACCAACAACAGCACCTGATAATTCTCTTTCCATATTAATTAACTTTGAATTTTCAGCTTGAGTTAATTTTGAGACTGGTATACCAGTTAATCTTGCAGCAGTTTCAGCAACTTGATCAGGGCCAACAACATTTTTAACTAAAAATTCAGCAGATTGTTCTTCTTGTTCAACATCCACTTCTAATTGTTCAATTCTTGCTTCAAGATCTGGAATTGCAAACATTCTTAAATCAGCAACAGTTGCAGTATCATGTCTTCTTGCAGCATCTTGAGCTTTAATTTCCAATTCATCTAATTTTCTCTTTGCAGAAGTTAATTCTTCATGACCAGCTCTTTCTTGTGAATATTTTTCTCTTAATGGTTGTAATTCTTCTTCTAATTCTTGTTTATTTTTATAAGCTTGCTTTAATCTATCCTTAGTTGAGTCATCGGCATCCTTATCTCTTTCTAATGCATTAATTTCAACTTCTAATAAATCCAATTTTCTTTCTAAAGAATCCAATTCTTCAGGTTTTGAATCTCTTGCAACTGCAACACCAGCAGCAGTTTCGTCAATTAAATCAACAGCAGAATCTGGCATTTTTCTATAAGTTAAGTATCTGGAAGCTAATTGAGAAGCAGCAACCAAAGCAGAATCTAAAATTCTAACACCATGATGAATTTCATATCTTTGTTGTAAACCTCTTAAAATTGCAACAGTTTCAGCAACAGTTGGTTCTTTAACATCAATTCTTTGGAATCTTCTTTCAAATGCACCATCTTTTTCAATATATTTTCTATATTCAGAAATAGTTGTTGCACCAATACAATGGAAATGACCTCTTGCTAAAGCAGGTTTTAACAAATTTGCAGCATCTGCTTTACCATCACCCATAAGCATATGAATTTCATCAATAAATAAAATAATCATTGTTTTTGAATTTTCAATGTCATTTAAAACACCTTTAATTCTTTCTTCAAATTCACCTTGATATTTGGCACCTGCCTTTAAAGCACCTAAATCTAAAGAATATAGTTTACAATGTTGTAAAACAGATGGAACATCATTATTAATAATTCTTTGAGCAACACCTTCAACAATTGAAGTTTTACCAACACCAGGATCACCAATTAAACAAGGATTTGATTTTGCTCTTCTTGATAAAATTCTAATTGCTCTTCTTATTTCTTCTTCTCTACCGATAACTGGATCAATTTTACCTTGTAATGCTTGTTCAGTTAAATCTATTGCATATTTGGATAAAAATTCATATTCTTCAGATGAATCTGCTTGTCTTGAATCAATTCTTTGATTACCTCTTAAATTTAAAATTTGTTGCTTCAAGGTATCAACTTTAATACTTAAAGATTTGAATAATGTTTGGATTGAAGAATCGTCCAATAAAGCACTTAAGATATGATCTTGACCGATATATGAATCTTTTTGAATCTTTTTAATTTTATCAGCATTGTTAATTATACTTGCAGCAGAAGCGGACATACCTGGTTCGATATTTGAACCAGAAGTTGAAGCTAATTTTAATAAACTTGAATTAATTAATCTTTTAACAGGTTCCCATTCATATCTTGAACCTTCAATAATTGTCTTTAAATAAATTGGTTGACTTTCATTTTCAGGAATCATTGAAGCTAAGAAGTGAAGTGGTACAATTTGAACATTTGAATTTTGTTGACATAGTTTTTGAGCGTTTTGAACAATTTCCAATGCTCTATCCGTGAATTGTGTACTATCCATAATGATATAGTTTGTATAGTGATGTAATAAGTTAAGTTAAGTTAAGTTTAGTTAACTTCGTTTGTGTAATAAATAAAAAAAAAGAAGAAAATGGGAGAATTGAGTTAATTACAAAACACTGACAAGACGAAGATAACGGTGTATTTATATCACAGAGGAATTGAGAATGACCAATAGGCAATGGCCCCAGGATTTTAGAATGTAACGATATTTTGTGAGATAGGTACACGTTTAAGGTTGAGAACGGGATGATTGTGGAATCCTCTGGAAGGAGTAGATAGAAATTTGTTTACGTAAGGCAGTTGAAAAAATTCTAGAAAATTCTAGAAAACTCTAGACGTTTTTTTTGTTTAGATGGATGGTTTCCTTAGTTGTGATTTCGATTACTTTTATTTATTAATTATGTATTAAAATTAAAAAAATTAGAGGCATTGATTCCTGTAGGTGGACACTGCATAAAAAACATGCAATAACTTATTAAAATAGGATAATAACTCAACATCAACTGATAATAACGAGAAATCGAGCAACTCCGGCAAGAAACGGACACGACAAAAAGGGAACAAGAGAAAAAATAAAAATGAAAAATGGATAGACGGAAAAGATAAACTCTAAAAGATGATATCTACAATCGTCGCGTCGCTGTTTCTCATATTGAGGGGAAAAACGGAAGGAAGTCTGTGAAAGTCAGTGCTTTTTGTCTTGTTTTAATTCTCGCTTTTCTCCATTTCCTATTTTCCCTTTTCCCGACAAATGAAAACAGCGGCAACTCTTTTACGTAAGATTCTGGCCTTTTGCGCGTCTCGCTCATCGTGAGCCGATCTCGGCTTTGTGCCCTGGTCTGTTGTTTTCCTTCATAACAGGGGCAATGTTTGTACAATAGAGATGAAATTACATTCATCAGATAGCCACTTGACTGTGAATAGTAATTATGTCTTTTATCCATGTAAAACACAGTGCAGTTCCTGCAGAATTCCACATAAAGTGCTGACCAAATACTCTTCTGTGAGTGGCCAAATTTTCCACAACCTACGGCTCCGATGAAAAGGCTGTTTTTTTTATTTTCATGATCTCAAGATTTCTCGAATTGGAGTTTGCAATTTCCAATTTATAACCACCGATTTCCATGATGAACGAATGATTTCACGTAGGTTTGTTAGTGGTTTGTTTTGTTTTAATTTCTTTTCCTTTTCCTATTTATCTTTTTCTTTCTGTAAGATTCTTATTTGTTAACAATGTTATCTGCAAGATCAATCGCAAGAGTTTCAAGAACTCGTGGTTTAGCTACCGTTTCCGGTCTAACCAGAGATTCTAAAGTTCACATGAACAACCATGAAGATCATACCTTCATTAACTATAAACAAAATGTTAAAAACTTAGAAATCATTAGATCAAGATTAAACAGACCTTTAACTTATGCTGAAAAGATTTTATACTCCCATTTAGATAAGCCAGAATCTCAAGAAATTGAAAGAGGTGTCTCTTATTTAAAATTAAGACCTGACAGAGTTGCTTGTCAAGATGCTACTGCTCAAATGGCAATCTTACAATTTATGTCTGCTGGTATGCCATCTGTTGCAACTCCAGCAACTGTCCATTGTGATCATTTAATTCAAGCTCAAAAATCTGGTCCAGAAGATTTAGCAAGAGCAATCTCTTTAAATAAGGAAGTTTATGATTTCTTAGGTTCTGCTTGTGCTAAATATAACATTGGTTTCTGGAAACCAGGATCTGGTATCATTCATCAAATTGTTTTAGAAAACTATGCTTTCCCAGGTGCTTTATTAATTGGTACTGATTCACATACTCCAAATGCTGGTGGTTTAGGTCAATTAGCTATTGGTGTCGGTGGTGCTGATGCAGTTGATGTTTTAGCTGGTTTCCCATGGGAATTAAAGGCTCCAAAAATCATTGGTGTTAAATTAACTGGTAAGATGTCTGGATGGACTTCTCCAAAGGATATTATTCTTAAGTTAGCTGGTATTACTACTGTTAAAGGTGGTACTGGTGCAATTGTTGAATATTTCGGTGATGGTGTTGATACTTTCTCATGTACCGGTATGGCAACTATCTGTAATATGGGTGCTGAAATCGGTGCAACCACATCTGTTTTCCCATTCAATGAATCTATGGTTCAATTCTTAGAAGCAACTGAAAGATCTGAAATTGCTGAATTTGCTAAATTATACAAGAAGGATTACTTATCTGCAGATGAAGGTGCTGAATATGATCAAGTTATTGAACTTGATTTAAATACTTTAGAACCTCATATTAATGGTCCATTCACTCCAGATCTTGCAACTCCAGTTTCCAAGATGAAGGATGTTGCACCAGCAAAGGGCTGGCCATTAGAAGTTAAGGTTGGTTTAATCGGTTCATGTACCAACTCATCATATGAAGATATGTCAAGAGCAGCTTCAATTATTGAAGATGCAAAGGCTCATGGTTTAGCAGCAAAAACTTTATTCACTGTTACTCCAGGTTCAGAACAAGTTAGAGCAACTATTGAAAGAGATGGTTTCTTAAAGACTTTCCAAGATTTCGGTGGTGCTGTTTTAGCAAATGCATGTGGTCCATGTATTGGTCAATGGGATAGACACGATATCAAGAAGGGTGATAAGAATACTATTGTTTCATCATTCAACAGAAATTTCACTTCAAGAAATGATGGTAATCCACAAACTCATGCATTCGTCGCATCACCAGAAATGGTTGTTGCATATGCAATTGCAGGTGATTTAAGATTCAATCCATTAACTGATAAGTTAAAGGATGCAAATGGAAATGAATTTTTATTAAAGGCACCACATGGTGAAGGTTTACCAGCAAAGGGTTATGATGCAGGTGAAAATACTTACCAAGCACCACCAGCTGATAGATCAACAGTCAATGTTCAAATTGCTCCAACTTCTGACAGATTACAAAAATTAACACCATTTAAAGCTTGGGATGGTAAGGATTCCCTTAACATGCCAATTTTAATCAAAGCTTTAGGTAAGACCACCACTGATCATATTTCAATGGCAGGTCCATGGTTAAAATACAGAGGTCATTTACAAAACATTTCAAACAATTATATGATTGGTGCAATCAATATTGTTAACGGTAAGGCAAATACTATTCAAAACCATTATAATGGTGCTTGGGGTGGTGTTCCAGATACTGCAGGTTGGTACAGAGATAACGGTCATAAATGGGTTGTTATTGGTGATGAAAATTTTGGTGAAGGTTCATCCAGAGAACATGCAGCATTAGAACCAAGATACTTAGGTGGTTTTGCAATTATTACTAAATCTTTTGCAAGAATTCATGAAACTAACTTAAAGAAGCAAGGTTTATTAGCATTAAACTTTAAGGATCACGCAGATTATGATAAGATTAATCCAGATGATGAAATTGATATTGTTGGTTTAGCAGAATTTGCACCAGGTAAGGATATTACTATGGTTGTTCATCCAAAGGAAGGTGCAGCTTGGAAATGTCAATTAACTCATACTTTCAATAAAGAACAAATTGAATGGTTCAAGGCTGGTTCTGCATTAAACAGAATGAAAGAATTAGAAAAACAATTATGATGATGTTTTTTTAGTTATTCTTATTATTATTATCATTTATTTATTTATTTTTAATTAATGTATTTTTTCAAATTTTTTACATTTTGGAAAAAGAAAACATTTTTTCTTTTTATAAAAATTTATTAATTCAAATTTATTATTCTATTTAAAAAAAGAAAAAAAATTGTAGAAAAAGCAGCGATTCAAAAAATGAGCAATATCGCCGATAGCTGCCAAAGTAGGGAGAAAAACAAAATTAGAGATCCGTAGTCATGGAGTAAGGGAATGTGGGGTAATTTTTTTTTGTACTTTGTGCTTCGCATGTATGTAATCAAAACATCAAAAATAAAAAAAAATATGGGGGTACAATAATTCCTCACAAATAACTGGAAATAAAATTATAAAATTATAGAAGTAAAAAAGATAAAAGATCAAAAAGTTTTAAGAAAGCTAAACTTGAAAAAAATTGAAATTAAACATTATTATAACATATATCATTAAAACAAAAACAACAAACACAACAACATCAATCACTAATTCACAAAAACATCACGTAACAACATCAAATTATAAGTAAAAAAAATAAACTAATTCATTAGGATTAACAGAATTCAAGTCAAAACCAATTTCAATTCTTTTATTTAATTCTTCTAAATCCATTAAATAACCACCAAAGCCAAAGGCACCTTTATCACAAGCACCGCAAACTAAATATCTGATAACTGCAAAATTGTGAACTTCACCATCGTCTATTGCCTTTAAAGTGAAAATTTCAGGTTGTTTTAAACTTGTAGGTGGTTTTGAAACACCAATATTATCGAAATCCCAAATATTTTTGGCCTTGTAAAAAACATTTGAATTTGAATATTTTGGATTTAAAACTTTGGAATTTCTTAATTTTGAAGCTTCGGTTGTTTTACATTTACAAAACTTGAAAATTTTAGATGGATTTGATGGTGGCGCAGTTGAAGTTGATTGAGTAACTGGTTCCTTAGAATAATTGTTGATTACTTGAACATGTAAATTATCTGTTTCATCAGGTACACGTATGATTTTTGTGTCTTCATCATATGGACAATAGTAAGATTGCTTGGACATGGTTGATTCAGTGTTATACGATGGATCAAGATAGAAAGTATTTGAGACGTCTCTGTTTGGATCGACTTTAAAATTTAAATGACGATTCAAATTTAACAAATGAGAATCTTTCATGATTTAAAAAAATATAAGTGAAGACTCACTACGTATGAAGGGAAGTTTGATATTTGTCCCGATATTTATACCAAATAAACGAAGTCTTGATAACTCCACTAAGAGATTGATGACATGGTGGGGAAAAGTGGAAAAGCAGAAAAGTAGAAAAGTGGGCAAAAAATGGGGGGAGAAAAGGGGAGACGGAATGCGGACGGGGGGATCCGAGATCCGTGGGCGGGGGTGGGGAAGCACGAAGTTGGTAAGCTTGGAAACCAGTTAATTAGATAGTTATAAGGATATATTAGTATTTTTTTAATCTATAAAGGGCCGTCTATAAAGTGGGATATTTCAGTTTTAATGGTTACTAAGTAATAAGTAAGTAGGTTAGTAGGTTAGTAGGTAAACAGTTCACGAAGAGGTTCTTCTCTTCCATTTGAAACCGTGTGTTTTAGATTTGAGTTTATCAGACCAAGTACGGGCAATAGGTATTGGAGGTTCTGAAAGTGCTTGGAGCGGAGGGGTAGGTGGAGTCGATGAAGTGAATGGATGAGGTGCTGATATTATGGAGTGCACAGTGGAGCATGTGCTAATGGAGTCCTGAAGGTGGAGGTTCAAGTCATCCAGCAGCCTTCCATCAATACTATTAATATCACCATCACATTCCGTATGACCATTCAGAACTGAATCACCACAAACCAAGTCACCACTATCGCTGTTAATTGAACAACAACCAGTTGACTCTTCCACGGTGTAGTTGATAAACTCATAATAAGAATTCAATAAATAGTTGAGAATTACTCTTTCAACTTTTTTCAAAACTTTTGAACATGGCAATTTCATTTTGGACAGTTTAGCAACCAATTCATCCTGTAAGTTAATAACATCATTTTCAATATATTTGGTATAAACCTCAAACCATTTAGAAGTATTTTGATACTTACGGTAAAATTCGTAATTTAGTAGAACTGAGTTAAGTTCTGTTAAAAACTCGTAGTTTTCAATACAGTGTTTAGCCACCAAGAACGTCAAAAAGTTAATTTTTGAAAATTTTGAATCTGGGTCAACCATGTCGTTTAATACATCCACTAAGTTCGGTATGGAAGGGGAGGGAGACATTGAAGTGAAAGTGGAAGTACCGATAACGACTGATGCAGGAGTGGTGGTGGTGTTGGTGTGAACCAACTGTGTTGTCATGACGGTATGAGCAGGTATATAAGTTTAGTAATAAATGCGGAAAGGTAAACACATAGAAAAAAAAAAACTGGGCACAGTGTTGTTTAAATAGGAAAAATAACGGGAATGTCAAGTGGGAAAAAATACAACGAGAAAACAAAACGAGAATGCAGAAACAGGAAGAAATTCGGATATTAGGGGATGTTTGCGCCCAACTGCCGCCGCCGCCGCCGCAGAAACATTTCGGACTTTGGGGTTCACTATCGTCTTTATAACCCACCCGCCACTCTCGCCGCTCCCCGCAGATAAAAAAAAAAGACCGCAGCAGAGAAAAACAGTTGGTATTTGCTTGGCGGTTTTACCTGTTTTGGTTATTTTGGGTTTTATGGGCCTTTTGCGTGCTCTGACCAGCTGTGCGCGCGCTGCGCACTAGGCTGATCAGTTGTTTCCGAACGGAGTTTGGGCTTCTACTTTTAACGTTTGATTTTTAGAGCTTGATCATCGCGCCACATTTCATGCATGTTCGTTTTGGTCCACAGCCACGCGGGTGCAAAAAAAAAACATTAATTATTGCAGCGCTCACGTGATGATCTGGCTGTAAGCACACGTCGATCGACCCACTGGCATGTTAAGCCGATCGACGCATTGTTTTTTTTTTTTTTTTTTTGGTATATGCTTCTTTTTCCTCCCTTCGCGCCCTTCCGCCCCGCGCCCCCCCGCCTTCCTCAGTGACGCAGGATCATTCTACTTTGTGCCTCAATAACAAATAACGCCCTGAAAGGCAAAATCTGGAAAATACCTCGCTGAACGCCAAACGGCCAACGAGAGAACAAACAAAACCGGAAAACCGTTGCGGCAAAGTTTCCACTTTTAGCTTTTGACACATTTTCTTTGGTCAGCTTCTCCAATTCTTATGCCAGTGTGTTCCGTATTCCAAACTTTGCATAAATGCTACTATGATTCCTCTTAATGTAATACACAAGTATCCAATTGGAACAAATATTTCCTCTCATTTCTTCCTTTTATTTCTATACTTTCTTACTCTTACATTAACCTTTTTGTACCTATAATGGTGGTGCTAAACAACCATCTGATCTATGATACCCAAAGTTTATACGCTCATCCAGATGTTTCAACTTGCGAAACTTACGTACATTCGATTCCTTCATCTTTGATTTCTATCCAATCAACTTTTTCTTCTTCTTCAACACATAGTTCTCACATACCTACTCCTGCTTTAAAACATGTATTGAAATCTAAAATGTCTACGCTCTATAAAACATCCCTTAATTCTTCATCCATTCATTCTTTGATTTCGTCATCATCTCCATCATCTTCGTCACCCTCTCCATCATCGTCATCATCGTCTTCATTGTTTGATGATGTCTCACTTTCATTTTCAAACTATTCTTCCAATTCTTCCTCAAATTCATTTTCATCTTTGGGTTCATCATCATTAATAATATCACCATACCATCTAAATAAGGAGGATTCCCACCCCTTAGCAATATCCAACGCACAAAAAGAATCTGAGCCATTACCTTTACAAACTCCTATGCCAACGAAACCTTACAAATTTTTGAACAAAATCAAAAATAAAGCCTACGATGTTTATGATCTTTACAATCATTTATTATTCATTCATAACTTAATACCCACATTACCACAACCATCACCCTTGCTTACTGCACCAGCACCCGATATTTCAATACCATTGAAAACATTTAAAATAAACAACACTATCAATGATTCCATTTTAGTTATATCTCATAAATTAATCAAATCAAGAGAATCTAGGATAAATCCAAATTTCTTGAAACTATATGCAATCAATTCTTCAGTTAATGACACTTTTAAATTTACGGATCCAAAATATTCCGATTCCCTAATTGATTTTTACATTAACGAATTTTTAGATTCAAATTCAAATTCAAATTCAAACTTAGAATTAGCCGATTATCTAAATATATTAAATATTAGTGATGCATTAAAATTTTTGATAATTTCAAAGTTCAAAATTCATTCAAATGTTATATTAAATCCCAGATTTGATGATTTTACATCTTGTAAATCTTCAAATTATTTAAACAAAAATAAATTTATAAAATTCAATGATTCAAACAACTCTTCAAATCCAAATTTAATGAATGGCTCATTAATAAGAAATTTGAACAAAACTATACCTTGGAATCATAACCTAATCACTGAGAAAAAATCTTTCAATCCATCAGGCTGTTTAAATAATAACATTCAATACACTGTTAAAAATTGGTGTAACGAAAAATGGTATGATGATGGAAACTAAAATAAATTACTCTATTTGTATATTATAAAAATTAGATATTAACCTTTTATAGAAAAACTTTTAATGACTTGATGACCTTTAATGGGTAAATCCTTCCTTTTTGACTCTTTCAGCTTCAATCTTGGCCTTTTCTGGTTCTAAATAAATCCAACTATCATCAACTACATCTCCTGATTCTTTGTCAATATTTATAACTATTGGCATACCATTAGGTATATTCAAATTTTCAACTTGATCATCATGTAATTTATAAAATATCGTTAATAATGCCCTTACGATTGAACCATGTGTTACAATCATTATATTTTTATCTTGTTTCAAAATTGGCGTTATTTCTGATTTTAAAAATTCCTTCAATCTAAAAATAACCATCTCTAAACTTTCACAATTTGGAATTAATTCTGGATGTTTATTTAATTCATTATCAAACTTACTAATCTTAATTATATCCTTATCGTTTTCATTATCTTCCTTAGGTGGTGGACATCCATGAATATTTCTTCTCCAATACATGAACTTCTCTTCACCGTATTTCTTCAAAACATCATTCTTTTTCAATCCTTGTAATGATCCATAATGTCTTTCATTCAATCTCCACGATTTACTAACATCCATATCTAAACGATTCAAATTTTCTAATATAACATTAGCCGTCTTAACAGCACGTTGTAGTCTAGATGTGAACAGTTTATAGATTGGTAAATCAGAAGTAGTTGGATCTAAACTAATTAATTCGGATGTGTTCTTTGCTTGCTCAATACCCACTTCGGTTAATGGTGCATTTACCCAACCACAAAAACGTGATTGTTCGTTATATTCGGATTGTCCATGTCTTAGAAGAATGATTGTTGGCATTGCTTGGTTAACCAATATAGAAAATTCACTTGATTATTATTTCCGTCTGTGCTGCAAACAGTTCATCTTATATATACACATTTAAGGAAAACTTGGCACCGATATTTGGTTGGAATCTCCTGATTTTCGCATTAATTTTTTATTTGTTTTATTTCCTTTTATTTCATTTTATTTAATTTATTCTGTATTGAATTTAGAATTCAGAATTTGGTTTTTGGTTTTCTCCTCGGTGGCGAATGAGATGACACTTTGACACCACCTCTTCTTATCTTGCTTGCTGTTGTTGTTCTTTTTGTTCTGTTATTCTTCACGTTTCCCGGAACAACAACAACCATGTACACTCATATCAGACCCACACTCAAACATCTTAAACCTTCAAATAACGCCAACCAACTAAGGTTTGCAACTACAATCATATCTTCAAATGATAATAAACTTACCGATATGTTAGCAAGATTAGCCAAATTCGATAAACAATCAAAAATATTTGATAAATTGGATTCCTTATATTTACTAAGTCAAAGGAAAGGATTTTTTAATTTAAACTCTAATAATTTGGAGTTTTTATCAAATTACAACAAAATTAATAATAATTTTAATAACTTATACAATTTTAATAATTTAAATAAATTAGTATCTAACCAATATTCTAATTTACTTATGTTACCAAATTTAAATGGTTCTTCAAATGATATAACAAATATTAATTCTGCTAATTTAACTCCAATATCAAGATCAAGTTCAAAATCTGCATCATCTTCAAATAACATCTTTAAGGCTACTTCTTTACCATCTTCAATTACCAATAATATACCAGGATTAAATATTTTTTCATCAATGCAATCCTCACAATCAACCATCAACAAACCAGTGGATAAATATTTAAATCTACTTCAAGGTTTAGCTAGAAATGATATTGAATTAAAAAATAAAATTGAAGATGTTTTGAAAGCTTTTGATAACGAAGATGATTCATTTTTCAATTATGTTTTGGAATTTTGGATTAGTGGTAAATCCTTTAATAAAAATAATTCTAAAAGTCATTTAGATAAATTAGGAAAAGGTCAATTACCTTCAAATTTAAATGTTAATTAATTAATGGTTTTTGTTTATTTTTTTTTTATTTCATCTATATGGATTATAGATTAGTTTAGGTTTTCTATTTTTATTTTGGCATTATTCATCTTTATTTATCATTATATCAGTTTTATTCGAAGCGATTGCAAGCACAAAAGTCATCTTTAGACCAGATTCAGCTCTTTGTAATTTCTTAAATATATTATTTTCTCATATAAGTCGTTTTTTTATCTTTATATATATATATATACAGTTTTAACTAAATAAAATTATTTTTTATCAGGTAAATTTAATTCGTCATTATTATCAATAACTTCAACTTCATCAGAAGCCTCAGCTTGTTCAATCTTATTATAATCTTGATCCCAAACTTTTTTAATTCCAATATCATCCAAATGTTTCCATAATTCAATATCAGCAGGATCAATATCCGGTTCAACCCACAAAAATCCATCACCTGATGAATACCAATATTGTCTAAGCATCACTTCTTGTTCAGGTTCATTAATTTCAAATCCCATTTTGTGAATTCTTGAAACAACATCCCTTGTTGCAAATCCATCCAATCCATTAATTTCTGCATCAGCTTCTAGAATTTTAGAACACATTTTCATTTGATCCACTTTTAAATACCAATCAAAAGGCATAGTCGATTGTTTAAACATTAAATTACCATTTTCTAAACCTTTAGAACTAAATGCCAAACCTGCTAAAAACCCACAATTTATAATATATGTTACAATACATGCATAAATACCATATATTCCAAATGATGTGCCACCTGTACCTGCACTTATAATTTCCGGAAAAAAAATTGAAATATATCCATGAATTCCACCAATCAATGCAACTATCGAACCACCAAACATTTTCAAAATACTAAACAAATCATCTTTTTTATGTTGAATATATCTTTTATTTCCATTGGTCAAATCCACGTAATCTAAAGCATTCTGAAATTTCGAATCCCATATTAATTTACGAAATGGAATAAATGATATTTCAGATGGTATAAAATTTGATGGATTTAACGAATAATATGAATTTATGATTGTTTTCAAAGTTGGGAATAATGGTTGTTTTATGAACAGTTCTCTTAATAAAGAGTCATTTAAATTTGTTTTTGAATCAGTTAGGATTTTGGTTAATAATTTATTAGATTTTTGTATATATTCATTTTTTTCAGGTGTTAATTTATTAAAATCATAAATTAAATTTTGATAGTTTTCAATAGATTCATAAATCTTTAGTATTTTCAAATCATCTTTAAAAACATCTTTATTGTTTAAATATTCAGTTTCAACGTATGATTCCAAACTTTTAAGTTTTGAGGCAAATAGTTCATCAGATGTAGATTTTGTAGATTTTGATTTTGTTGTTTCATCAATTGTTGATTGATACCTTATAAACCCGAAATTACTTTTCAATATCGTTGGACACGTTATGGATCGTTTAGATAACGGGAATATTAATTTTGTAGAGCTGAACATACGAATTTATCCGTGGTATAAGAATTTTTGCAATATCTGAATGTATTATTTTAAAGTTCCTTAATCGTTTTTGACAAATTCATGTAATGTTTGTAAGTGGAAAAGAAGTTGCAGAGAATTCTTGGCTGGTGCACGGATCGCATAAATCTAAAATATTAAAAATAAAATTGCAAAATTGCAAAATTCATGAAATTTGAATTTTTCCTTTTCTCTTTTGGGAAGACTTGATGAAAAAATTTAAAAATTTTTTATAAAATTGAATAACTTTTAGGTTGTTTTATTATGATTCAACTAATTTCTTTGATTAAACTAAACGACCTAATCTTTATCAAATTATGGTTGCTCCAACTGCTGCTAGAATTGCACCCACTGCAAACACAAATGCTAATGTCATAAATCCAACCCAAACTACAATTGATAATGATGATATTTTAATTGATACTAATTTAGATGAAATACAAGAAGATCAAAATAATAATGCGAGTGACGAACAACCTCAGGGAAGGCCGCCAAGTGCATCTTTAGTTTTAGATGAAACGGGGAAACCAAAGTTTCAATCAGACACAGATTCAGTTAAAAAAATTAAACTTGAATCACGTAAAGTTCCAATTCCACCACATAGAATGTCCCCATTAAAGGCAGTATGGCCAAAAATATATCCACCCTTAGTTGAATATTTAAAACTTCAAGTTAGAATGAATCTTAAAAGTAGAGCTGTTGAATTAAGATCTTGTAAAAAAACAACTGACCCAGGTGCTTTACAAAAAGGTGCAGATTTTATTAAGGCTTTTTCTTTAGGTTTTGATATTGATGATGCAATTGCATTATTAAGATTAGATGATTTATATATCGAATCTTTTGAAATTAAAGATGTCAAAACTTTACAAGGTGATCATTTATCTCGTGCAATTGGTCGTATTGCAGGTAAAGATGGTAGAACAAGATTTGCAATCGAAAATGCAACCAGAACAAGAATCGTACTTGCAGATTCAAAAATTCATATTCTTGGTGGTTTCACTCATATCAAGATGGCAAGAGAAGCTGTTATGAGTTTGATTTTAGGTAGTCCACCTGGTAAAGTTTATGGTAATTTGAGAACAATCGCTTCAAGATTAAAGGAAAGATATTAACTAAGTATTTGTCGCTTTTTATATATAACGGTTTGATTTTTTTATAGTTAATCAAATAAATTGATTAATGTTTCGAAATATAATAATAATTTTACAAATTTTAACTAAACTTCGGACACAAGTTCCCTCAATAAACCAAATTGATATGCATCTGAAACATTGCCAAAAATTTTAAAAGTTTTGGTTAAGTCTTTAACATCAACAGTATTAACCCATTTACCTGAACAATGACAATGATTTGATAATTCATCACTTCTCATTTCACCACATTTATTACATTTATAATCCTGTGAAAAATAATTTATTAGTAGTTTATTAAATTCATAAACTAATCTCTCCTCAATGATTAATTTTGAAAATTCTCTTTCACAATTGGAACATTTCCATAAAATGGATTCGTCATCTTTACATAAATCTAAATCTCTAATTGTAGAACATGTATCACAAATGAATTCAGAAATAATTAACGATGTCGAAGGGTTTCTGAAAATACCTTCATTGCTAAACTCCATTATACCGAAAAGTCTTAATAAGTCACGACGTAACATTCTAACTTCCATATTTCTTTTCTTAGATAAAGATAGAATTTGACATAGATATTTAACTAATTCTAACGTTGGATTTGTTAGTTTCAAATGCGACCCTGATAAAATCGGAAATTCATATTCTCTTGCCATTTCTGAATCTCTAATCATATCTGTTTGTTTTGTGATCAAAGTATTAATTCTTTTCAATAAAGGTTTACGAAATGTTGAACATAATCCTTCTTTATTAATCTTTTCAATATCAATATCATCGTCATTATTTTTTTGTTGAGCTAAAATTTGTGTAATTTGAGTCTGCCTCTTTTGTGCCTGAGACTTTTGTAAACTTTCGCTTTTATTATACTCTTTCTCTCTATCTTTGATTAGTGCATCTAAAATCATAACAACCCAATCTTCAAATTCTTCATGTAAAATAATTGGCAGATAATTTTTAATTTGCCATTTTGAAACATACTCTAGTTTATTATTGTTATTGTTTGAATCGTTTTCTGTTGTTTCAATTTCTTCATTTATGTGATTGGTTGTTGAATCAGAAACACCCCATGAAAAACTACCAGCAAAATTATACTTATCCATCCAAACTAACATATCCCAATACCTAACAACATTAAGTTCTAATAAATTGAACAATGGTTTTGATCTAATACTTGAAATAACGTATTGCCCATAAGCATAGGAGTTTTCAACAACTGTTTTATTAGTTTTAACAATGATTTTATTTCTATCAGCAAATACAATGGATGAGCCATTTCTTTTGAACTCATTTAATAATTGCACCATTGATTTCTTTGTTAAATTATGAATATGATAATGTAAAGATGGATCATATAAAAAGGATGATGAACTTGAACACCATTTCAAAAATAAACTGATCAATGCATCTGCTTCACTTACATCTTTGATTGCATCGTCCCACCATGATTGAATCATATTTTTCAAAACTAATAATGCTGGACCTGAAAAACTATTATCTGCAAATGTGGTGTTATGATTATCACCATTTTCTGATATGTAAACACCTTCAGCTTCATTAATTAAGCTTGATGATAAAATTGTATTAAGCGTTAAATTTTTAACTTCAATTTCTAAACAAACAGTTTCATAGATTTCTGGTTTATTGAAAACTGGAAATCTATGTGAATCATAATCCGATGATAAGAAACTTTTCTCTTGTGCACCTCCGTAATCAGGATTCGAACTTGGTGACCACCATAAAACAATGTTATTTTGAATTAATTTTCTTGAATAATTGATATCGATTAAGTAACCGATATTATCAACGTTCAGATTACACAATGGAACATTTGTATATTTTGATAATTGCATTAATTTTTTAATCCATGTTGATAACGACAAATAATGATTGATAATTCTTTTAATGATAACCGAATGCCACGATAACGCTTGGACTTGGATTTCAGATACACCCATATTAATTGTTGGTAAATCATTTGAAATTTTAAAAATTTGTTTCAGTTTTGATGCAATATGTGATTGGATAACTAAAATCATTTTGGATGCAGAATTTGCTGTTATGTTTGTCAATTTTGAAATCATCTTTTTATAAATTTTTGAAATATCAGTAAAATATTGAATTTCAAACTCAATTTCTGGTTTATAATCAATTATGCCATACAGTTTATCAATAATTTCTTTCTTTTCTTTAAAAATTTCTTTATAAACACTTTCAAAATTTGATGGTAATTGTTGAGCATTTGATGTTGGTTTTAAAATGTAAACATAAGATATGTTGTCTGATGTGTTAAATAAGGTAAAAAATTCATACGAATTTGAAACAATATGCAGTAAATATAAAAATCCCATCGAAAATCTACTTAAATAACCTTCAGATGGTAACAAACTCAAATCTGCTTGATTAAACCCTTTTTCAAAAGATTTTACTAAATTGCCAACTTTTGATTCATCAAATTTAACACAGGTACCAAGTTCCATTATTGCTCTTTCAGACGAAGTAATATGTGATTCATATATACCTTCAATATCTGTACTATTAAAAATACTGCTTGGTTTATTCATTTCTTCTTCATAAGTATTATATGGCATAGTTAATTTGTACACTGGTTTATCATTGGTAGACCCTGTCGGTAAAACGCTGTTTGTCTTGATAACTTCACAGTAATCAATTTGATCCTTTGGGAATTCTCTATTATTTTTGAAATTCAAGTAAATTTTTTTAGGAATTTGAATATGAACAGTTTGTAGTTTACCATTAATGACAACGAATGCTTTTAGCTTGCCAGGATGTGTGGGGTCATGTTTATATTCGATAATTTGCCAAATTGAATTTAGATAACTTTCAACTTGATTTTTTAGCAACCCGTTCATAGTAAACGATGATGATGACGATGATGATGATGAATTTAGATTTCCTCTACCAAAAATCTTCTCTCTTCTCTCTCTCTCCTTTGCCTTAATCTTCCACTTAATTTTTTGATAAACTAAAAATGCTGGATAATCAATCATTGGATCAGGCATTTCACCATTGTAGATTGCTTGTTCGTTTTCTTCTAAACCAACAACTTCTTGTTTCTTTCTTTTCTTTGATGTAACTTTTGCACCTCTTTTACCATTTGCACTAATATTTGGGCCAAAATCTTCAATATCTACCTCTGGTAAAACAGGTTTCGAACCCTTTGGAGCAGTTTTGAAAAACTTAGTTAATGAAGACTGTTTTAACTTATCATCACGAATGTCAATTTTTCTTTGTAACCATTCCGGATGTGCTACCCTTGGAACTGGATTTCTAACACCTTGTAGAGCAGCTGGGATTGTAATAATTTTTTGAACAACTGAAGCCAATCTTTCTCTATAGTAATTCCAATCAATAATTGTTCTTGGGTCAAAATTTGTTAACGATGGATCACGCAACCACCTACGTAAGTATTTAGTTTTGATATCAATCTCAGATGAAAAAATGGTTGTTGGAATTGCACGTTCAGTAACTGAGCTACCAATTGGTTTTTGTGCAATAATATATTTACATGCCAAACCAGCATCTTTAACCATTTCTTCTCCTAAAAATTCACCTAATCTTCTAGCTGTTGTAATAGATGTGGATTTTTGGTTACCATATTCTTCTAATTTTTTTGACATACTTCTATTTTCACAAATTAATTCAATTAAATCCTCATCTTCTAACATGGCACCTTTTGTATCTAAAACATCCAACCATCTATTTGCAACATTTGCAACAGTTTGATAACACCCTTCTAGTGAATCACCTTCAAGAAATAATTTGAAAATATCAGACTGAAAATTTTTAATTAACTGCAACTCACCTCTTCTTTTTAGCTCAAAACCTTTTAATTCAGCAAGTGAACCATCAAAATTAAAAACTGCATATCTTTTCTTCAAACCTTTACCTTCTTCCTTTGAAGTCGGTAAAACCATTGCTTTATAAGGGCCGTCAACTTCAAAAAAAATTGAATTGTCAGCTTTAATTTCATATTGGTATCTTTCAGCATCCACTAATGTCTGATATTGGTGGTTTGTAAATTTTTCATGAACTAAATAATTAAGCATTGAACATGGATATGAGCCATTGTAAGTTTTGCCATTTTTTAGTTTAAAGTTGTATTCTTCTGGGAAACTTGATGGTAAAATACACCAAATACCATCAGTATCAACTTCCAAGGGTCTACCAAATCGTTGAACCAATTGTCTGGCCATTTGAATAATTGTTGCACCTGTAAGACATGTAATACCTGCCATTTCCATGGAATACCATCTTGAACCTTTACGCATAACATAACCATAGAATGAGTTCAAAATAACCTTATGAGCTAATTGTAATGAATCATACAAAACAACCATTTTCTTTGCTTCGTCAACCGAATGTTTATCAGAGGGATCAATATCTTTAACTTTACCTTTCCAAACTTTTGCTAAACCTTTGAAATCATACCTTCTATCACGGAAACTTCTAACTGTATCAACATAAAAAGGGTTTTCTCTTTGACAAATGATTGCTTCACGCTCAACAGTTTCAGTTAATTTAATTCTATGATAAACTTTTCTTGAATAATCTGAAATTTTCTTTTTAATGTGAGCAACTTGTTCGTTATATGGTAAATCATTAAATTTTCTTTTCGGTTCATTAAATCGTCTTGCTGGAAACATCTCATTTTGGGCCGCATTTTTAATCATATTATATTCATTCATTTCAGCTGGATAATATTCCCCTCTCCAGGCCCAAGTTAATCTTCTATCACATTGCTTGCCAGGTCTATTAAAGTCACAAGATGCGCAATCTTCTTCGGACTTCATTGAATCTGGCTGTAAACGATTGGTGGTCATAATGTTTGGATACATAGAAGCAACATCAACATGATAAATTAATGGAGTTTCATGTCTTTTGACAGTTTCTTTCAATTTTAATAATTGGTCTTTAATTTGATCATGAACTTCATCAAAATTTGTTATATCTTCAAGTTTTTTACCCCCTTCAACAACAATTGCAAAAGTTAAAGAGTTTTTTAGGTCTGCAATAACTTCATCTACAGCGGTTGGATCAATCGTGAAATGATTTTTTATATCAGCTCTGAAAACACCAGCTTCTAAAGACTCAACATGCCCCCCAACATAAGTTTCTGATTCTAACAGATGTCCATTATAAAATCTTTCAGGTGGATCCATATGTTTATTTGGTAATAGAATATTATTAACATATGCTTGAACCATTAATAACATTTCACATAAAGTACCTGTTCCCTTTCTCAAAACCTCATCAGGATTTAATGGAATAATTGTACATAAAGAGAAAACAAAGGGATGAACGTATTTATAGTAAAGATAATAAGTTGCGACTGCATCAGAAACAGAATATTCAGATAATAATTGTGGACGTTCATAGGCATATGGTGTCATCAATTCAGGATCCAATTCGGTTGGATTGTAACCTAATTTTGCAGTTGTGACAGCTTTTAAACCTTGGGAACCTTGTGGTAAGTAAGAATCACGTTTAACCCAACGAAAGCAATCCATGTGCGTACAATAACTTGATTTATATTCACCTTCTGCATCTTTTGCGAATCCAATTTCTTTGAACATATCTAGATTATGAAATAAAGCTCTCGTTTCAACAAATGGCCAATCAAAAAAGTCACCATTAAAAGTTGCAATAACAGTTGGTCTAGCATCTCGTATATGTTCAAAAAATTTTTCTATAAGTGCCTTTTCATTTGGTTCATTGAAAATCATAAATTCACCAGGATATTCTGGCTTTGGGGTATATTCAAAATCTTCAATATCTTCAGAAATGATTGATCTGTTTGTAATCAAAAACCCATCACCATCTATCATATAAGAAATCATCATGATCTGATCAACTTTTGAGTCCGGAAATTTTAATGGGGCCTTTGTAGTTTCAATATCAAATGCTAGAACAACTGGATCTGCAAACGCAATTTTTTCTTTATCTTCAGTAATTTTAGTTTCTGATGGTGTGACTTCAACATCGTACCATTTACCAATACGTATATTTTCATCAATCGAAACTCTAACATGATAAGGCACATCGTATTCTCGTATATCCAACATTAATTCAGATGCATCAGTGTACTTTAAATTCAGTTCATCTTCGATATCAACATCCATCAAAAGATCATCATTTTCAACATTGTTATCTTTCATAATACTTGAATAATTTAAGTTAACAGATTTATAAATATCATTTGAATCTTTCTTTTTTTTATTTTTATTAATATAAGGTTGTATTATTTTTCTTGCATTAAGTAAATCAGAAATATTATTAAAAGATAGTTTAACTAAAGTTCTTTGCATACCAGTTAGATGGTTTGATAAATCCAAGTCTTCCTTTTGGACGCTTGAAATTGATTTAACAATTGATTCTAAAGTCCTACGTAGCCATTCTTCTAATTCGGTTTGCTTGCCATTAGGACACATGACAAAGAAATAAGGGTCAAATTGGTAAGAAACTTTGAAGGATCCACCTTCTTCATCAAGAAAATAGTAATCAACCCCAGATAATTGAGAATGAGATTCATCATCTTGAATTAAAGTTGGATGCATATTTGATAACCATCCTTTCCTTTTCGGCCCTGATTCAAATTTATCGAAACCGAAAACTGTATCAATTCGATCCACTTCTCTGACTTGAAACATTTTTTCTTCACCTTGTTCGTTAAAATATGATCTTGAATGATCAGCAGTATTATTATTGTCTTTATTATTTTGGAAATTGTTATAGTTTTTTTGGAAGTGTTGATTATCTCGACTAGTATTGTTATTCGAACGCTTATTTTTAACGTATCTTGCAGAGGTCGAACCTCTAAAATTACCACGAGATGACATAATAAAAGAATTTGTATTTATGTTTAGAATCCTGGTTTTGTAAATTTAAGTTTAAACTTGCATATCTGCAACCAATTATTCATGTTGAAACACGTCTTTCTCTACGCGTCTGCAAAATAGACGTGCGCTTGATTTCGCGGTTGAGGGTTAAACTTAAATTTAGTTCACATCAAGGTTTGTTCTTCTTTGAATTCTTTGCCAATGTTGTTGTGCATTTTCTTTTTTTTTTTTGGCCAAAGGACAATTGACACTATACACCACAATGTATAACCCGTACGAGACACACCCCAATACTTTCAATCAAGTTAATGACAACATGCCCAACGGTCAAACGGGACATCAATTTCAATCTCAAATGAACATGCCACAGCACAATCAGGGTCAAAATTTTGGTTATCCTCCACAACAAAATCAACAACAAGGTGATAATTTCAATCAATTTTTCAATGATCCAACCGCCCAGATGGGATTGAAATTTTCACAAACTGCTTTTAATGCATCACAACACTATATGCAACAAAATTTGGAACAATTTGTGTCAACTAACGATATTAAATATTATTTCAAAGTTTCAAACGCATATGTGTTGAAAAAATTGATGTTGATTATATTTCCCTACAAAAATAAGGGATGGATAAGACATGTCAAGGGAGATAATACTAATACCGGCACCAATACTGCAACAGAAATTTACGCAACTCCAATTGAAGATATTAACGCACCGGATTTATATATTCCTGCTATGTCATTTTTATCATACATTTTAGTCTGGGCATTAGAGGAGGGTGTTAAGGGAGATTTCCATCCAGAAATGTTGGGATATGCAACTACGAGAACGTTAGCATTTTACATCATGGATTTTATCTTACTTAGAGCCTCATTTTATGTATTAGGCATCAGTTCAAGAAACAGCAAGATGTGGGATTTGGTCAGCTATACGGGATATAAGTTTGTACCTGTTTTCATGATGCTGCTGATGGGTATTTTTAGTAATGGATCAGTGATTACAAAATACATTGGACTGCTAACATTGGTATTTTCACACGGATTCTTCCTAATGAGAAGCTTGCGATATGTGGTTCTTCCGGGCGGCGGTTACGGCCATGGTGGAGAAAGCAGACTGCGGATCCAATACTTGTTTTTGTACTGCTTTGTGGTGCAGGGGGTGTTTATGTGGTTGTTAACGTAGGAAAGTGGTGTATTGTGTAGTACTAAGTGACGCACAATGCGGTCGATCGACGCGCTCTCTATCAAATTACCCGGCAATTGTGGAAAATCGTCCCAAGTGCCAAATTGAAATCGAAATTGGAAATCTCCTGAAATGAAAAATTTTCATCTTTTCACTTTCCCTGTCCTCTCTCGCACCCTTCGTCCAATTTATATATTGCACTTCTTTTCTTTCTCCTTTAAAGATCTTCTGTTCTATCGTCTTTCTACATCCAACAATTAATAATCCTTCAAAATGGGTATGTATATATCCCACAATTACTTGTTCTGCTATCCCTTGGTTATTTTGTTCGAACTTTTAACGTACTTTCATTACAATTTGCTATTTTCCAATTATCCATTATTCATTAGCTTGTGAAGAACCAAAGTTGAAGAAAAAATCACCACACAAGAGTATAATCAATAATATTTTATTGACTTAAATAGCTAAACCAATGGGCTACAGGATGCGTCTTCTTGAATGGACATTTTACTAACATTTTAATCTCTGTTTATTGCTTATTTATTATAGTTAACTTCACTGTTGAACAAATTAGAGACTTAATGGATCGTGTTACCAACGTCCGTAACATGTCCGTTATTGCCCACGTCGATCACGGTAAATCCACTTTAACTGATTCCTTAGTTCAAAGAGCAGGTATTATTTCTGCTGCTAAGGCCGGTGAAGCTAGATTCACTGATACCAGAAAGGATGAACAAGAAAGAGGTATTACTATTAAGGCTACTGCTATTTCTCTTTTCTCTGAAATGGAAGAAGATGATGTTAAGGAAATCAAGCAAAAGACCGATGGTAGCAAGTTCTTAATTAACTTAATCGATTCCCCAGGTCACGTTGATTTCTCTTCTGAAGTTACCGCTGCTTTAAGAGTTACCGATGGTGCTATGGTTGTTGTTGATACCATTGAAGGTGTCTGTGTCCAAACCGAAACCGTTTTAAGACAAGCTTTAGGTGAAAGAATTAAGCCAGTTTTAGTTATTAACAAAGTTGATAGAGCTATGTTAGAATTACAAATTTCCAAGGAAGATTTATACCAAACTTTCTCAAGAACTGTTGAATCCGTTAATGTTGTTATTGCAACTTATCACGATCAAGTTTTAGGTGATTGTCAAGTTTACCCAGAAAAGGGTACTGTTGCCTTTGGTTCTGGTTTACACGGTTGGGCTTTCACCGTCAGACAATTTGCAACTAGATATTCTAAGAAATTCGGTGTTGACAGAGAAAAGATGATGCAAAGATTATGGGGTGATTCTTTCTTCAACCCAAAGACCAAGAAATGGTCAAACAAAGATAAGGATGCTTCTGGTGCTCAATTAGAAAGAGCTTTCAACATGTTTGTTTTAGATCCAATTTTCAGATTAATCAACTCTATTATGAACTTTAAGAAGGATGAAATTGATACTTTATTAACTAAATTAGAAATTAACTTAAAGTCTGAAGAAAGAGAATTAGAAGGTAAAGCTTTAATGAAGGTTGTTATGAGAAAATTCTTACCAGCTGCAGATGCTATGTTAGAAATGATTGTTATTCACTTACCATCTCCAGTCACTGCTCAACATTACAGAGCTGATCAATTATATGAAGGTCCATCTGATGATGAACATTGTTTAGCAATTAAGAATTGTGATCCAAAGGCTGAATTAATGTTATACGTTTCCAAGATGGTCCCAACCTCTGATAAGGGTAGATTCTATGCTTTCGGTAGAGTTTTCGCAGGTACTGTCAGATCTGGTCAAAAGGTCAGAATTCAAGGTCCAAACTATACTGTTGGTAAGAAGGAAGATTTATTTGTTAAGGCTATTCAAAGAACTGTTTTAATGATGGGAAGATCTGTTGAACAAATTGATGATTGTCCAGCTGGTAACATTATTGGTTTAGTTGGTATTGATCAATTCTTATTAAAGTCTGGTACCTTAACCACTTCTGAAACCGCACACAACATGAAGGTTATGAAATTCTCAGTTTCTCCAGTTGTCCAAGTTGCTGTTGAAGTTAAGAACGGTAACGATTTACCAAAATTAGTTGAAGGTTTAAAGAGATTATCTAAATCCGATCCATGTGTCTTATGTTACATGTCTCCATCTGGTGAACATATTGTTGCTGCAACTGGTGAATTACATTTAGAAATTTGTTTAGGTGATTTACAAAACGATCACGCTGGTGTTCCATTAAAGATTTCTCCACCTGTTGTTGCTTACAGAGAAACTGTTGAAGCTGAATCAAGAATTGTTGCATTATCTAAATCTCCAAACAAGCATAACAGAATTTACTTAAAGGCAACTCCAATGGAAGAAGAAGTTAACTTAGCTATTGAAAATGGTATTATTGATCCAAGAGCTGATCTTAAGGTCAGAGCAAGATTAATGGCTGATGAATATGGTTGGGATGTCACTGAAGCAAGAAAGATTTGGTGTTTCGGTCCAGATGGTACTGGTGCTAACGTTGTTGTTGATGAAACCAAGGCTGTTCAATACTTAAACGAAATTAAGGATCACGTTAACTCCGGTTTCCAATGGGCAACTAAGGAAGGTCCACTTTTAGGTGAACAAATTAGAGGTATCAGATTCAACATCATGGATGTTACTTTACATGCGGATGCTATCCATAGAGGTGCTGGTCAAATCATGCCAACCATGAGAAGAGTTACTTATGCTTCTATGTTATTAGCTGAACCAAGAATTCAAGAACCAATTTTCTTAATCGAAATTCAATGTCCAGAAACTGCTATTGGTGGTATTTACTCCGTCTTAAACAGAAAGAGAGGTCAAGTTATCTCTGAAGAACAAAGACCAGGTACTCCATTATTCACTGTTAAGGCATACTTACCAGTCAATGAATCTTTCGGTTTCACCGGTGAATTAAGACAAGCAACTGGTGGTCAAGCTTTCCCACAAATGATCTTCGATCATTGGGACACTATGGGTGGTGATCCAACCGATGTTTCAACCAAACCAGGTGCTATTGTTCTTGAAGCAAGAAAGAAGAGAGGTTTAAAGGAAAATGTTCCAGGTTACGAAGAATATTACGATAAGTTATAAGTATTTTTGTTATACTTATTACATCAAATTATTTTTTCTTTTCAAACTGTATTTTGTATTTAGCCAATTTCTATACATGAATTCTTAAGTGACGTTTTATTTTCATTAATTTAGTTTAATAAAAGAACAGGACACTTATCAATATTTTAATCCTTTATAATAAATTTTAATTTATTTATCAAAAAAAAAAAAAAAAACAAAAAAAAAAAAAA
>JAKTWB010000082.1:435874-629219 GCA_030560845.1 Pichia scutulata
TGTGAGTCGATTTTGTATTGTAATTATTATTATTTATTAGTTACAGTAATTTACAGAAATAATACACAAATTTAATCTAATCTATTTAACCTTTATTTAGTAAATCTTGAGCTTTTACGTATGTTTTGTACATTTGTACGTAATTTAACTCTATTTAATCTAGCTCGTAAAACTGTACCTTTACGACTATTATCCTCCTTTTCTTTTTCAACTTCATTCTTATGATCATCTATTTGACTGTCTTCGAGATCCGGTGATTCATGCTTACGCTTTCTTAAATTTCTTCCATCTTTATAACCATTTGATTCATTATTTGATAATTGAGAAACATCAATACCTAATCTTTTCATTTCTGCACTACCTTTGAATGATATCTTTTTCAACTTTGGTACAGTTGATGATGTCTTAGTAGATGACATGTTATTATTCTCATTTATTGAGATGAGTGATAAATCATTATTTATTTCAAAATTACTTTTAATTGAACCCCAGTTTTTATCTATAACTTCATAGTATTCTCTAGCATTTGAATATTTTGCCTTTTTATAACGTTGCCAAGCTTTAAATAATTTTTGAAGTTCATACATTTTACAGTTATTGCCAAATTTAGCATTTAAGATCCATTGACTGAACTTTTCAATATCATTAATTAAACTTTCTAAATTTTCATACTCTGCATTTTGTGACTTTTCAATAATTTGACAAATATTGGGCTTTACTGAATATTTTGGGATTATTATTGATTCATCTAAATGGTTTATAAAAAATGATAACAAATTATGATAAACCCAAGTTTTTGGCTTGTAAAATAAATTTAAAGTTCCCAATTTTTCAACTATTAAATCATTTGAAATTTTTGTTCTCTTGTTTATAAGCTTTAGTAACTCATTTATTTTATTAATATCATTTTGAAAATATTTAACTGCATTAATACGATTATCTAACGAGTCCTCTGGCAAACTAGCATGATTGAAAATATCTGGTTTTTTAACTAATGGTTTACCGGTATGTTTTCTTTTTAAAGTGTAATATTTGGCAATTTGATTCAATGTAATTTTTGAAATTTTTGGTAGTCTATTATCGCTCAAAAATTCAATTAATTTATTGATTATTATATTTGGAATAACATAAATATTTGAATATAGTCTCCATTTAAATTTTTCAGATTTTGTCATCAGAAGCTCATCAAATTCTTCCTCTGTTACAAATGTCATTTCGCTGGTTTTCTTAAGATCACTATTTACAATATGTTTTTGTTTATCATGAAAATATAATTTTGTCTTTTCAATACCCTTGTTAACATCATGGTCTATACCCCATTCGATTGGTGTATGTTTATCACAATAACTTACGATAGTATTTTTATCAGTCGCAGCAGTTTTGATTCCCTTTTTGTATTTCATGAATAAAGTCGAACGTTTTGCACACGTTACATGATAAGCAGTAAAACATGATGGTTTGGAACATTGAATACAAACCCCAATTTTTTGTTTGCATATATAGCAAATTAGCTTCCATCTACTTCTTGGAATATTCTCAATGCCTTCTATTGGCTCCATATAGATAGGATTTGCAAAATATAACTCAGGCGTCCATAAAGTACACAAAACATGAGCCCAGTCACCACCATCGGTTTGTTTAAATGCACCGGTTGTCGATGGACAAAATATACATGGTTCATGAGTATTTCTTGCAATTAAACATCTACGACATAACCATGGACCTTCGGGTATAAATGAGACACCATAGCAATCTTGGTGGACTGCAATATCACAACCATCACAGAATATGATTGAGTTTGTTGAATCGCAATCGATCAAATCACAAACTGCACATGCTTGTTCATCTTGATTTAAACACCCCGTACCATCATCCGAACCATATAAAAGAGCATTTTGCTGTGTTTCATAATCAATTGTTGATCTATCTTTAATTGTTGGTGGTAATAATCTCTCAAATTGATAAATTTGAATCTCCAAAAATGTTATTATAATCTCAAGTAACTCCATTGATATTGAATTTGAATCTTTGGAAACTTCATTTATCCAATTCAGAAATAATAAATCAGTTTCATCCATGTCGTATTGAACTTGAAACTTTTTTGAATGATACGTTAACTTACCACGAATCAATTCATCTCTTGAAAAATCGGGTCGAATGTATGTATCAGTTAGTGAAGTATTTTTAGAGTTATCAGTATTTATATTAAAAAATCCCAATTTTTCCATTGTCTGATTTGCTTGGATTGGTGGTATTATCAAGTCATCTTCTGAATTAGGATCAGTTTTTTTAAAAACTGGTATTTTTAACTTACTCTGTCGAATAATGTCAACTCTTTGTTGCCTATTTAAATGTTTCTCTAAATCTTTAGAATTTTCCACAATATTTTCATATATTTTACCATTAGTATATTGAAAAACGGATAACAGTTCCTCTGGATCTAAATCTTTATAATATTCTGTAAATGGAGCTTCTTCACGCGGATTTTGAAGTTCAAGATAATCATCCGGTGTAGGATTAATAACTACTGGTGGTACTGAATTAGAACTCATTTTATTCACCAATCAGTCTTAAACTGTCTCCAACACACTTTCTTTATAGAATCTTAGGTGATATATTCATCAACCCAACCTATGATTTTTTTCTTTGTAGTAAACAAGATTAATCAACAGGTCCAACAATGCGCATATACCACCGCGAAACACGTGACTTTCTAAATTATTAGATGTGATAGTTTGATACTAGAGAGGTGAGTTTCTAGTCAACTTGAATTTCAAAAGTTTGACGAAAAATACATGATAAAGTATACTAGGTACAATCTCTTGATGTCTACTACATAAACCAATCTAAATAAAATTCATAAAAAGACAAGCTATTTTTAATTACAGGATATCGGTTAATACAGCTTTAGACAAAACAAACGAAAAAATGATAGAATTTTCCTGTAGGCCAACCAGCTTTTAGTAAAAATATATACTTTAAATTCTTGAACAGTCATTTTTGGTGTTAGTATATGTTATTAAATGTAAACGAACTTTATAATGTTTTGCGTGAAGCTTCAATAACGAATACGTTGGATTTTTTTAACTACAATACTAAAGTTGTAATTCGAATAAATAAAAACTGAACATATTTCAACAAGTTCGTTTGGGCACACTTCCACATTTCCAAGAACATATGTGAGAGAAATGGATTATGCTTATCAATTATATCGCATCATCGCATCATCGCTGTAAAACCTAGTCAAAACTGGCAACAAGCATGTTATTGAGCAAATGATTCCAGTTTAGGGCCGATTCAATAATATATTTTCTCTCATCTAACACGGGGGAAATATGAAACCATGTGTACACGTAAAATAGTAAATAATAAATAGTAAATAGTGAATTGTAAATAGTAAGATTTAGACTGCAAATTGTGGAGGTGGAATGGAATAGCTCGCACGAAAAACCCGAAACAAGATTTATTGTCAAACGAAATTGCTACTAAATAAACTGCTGCAAACTACACCCTTTTTTTTCTGCAAGTCTTACAGAGTACACACAAGACATATAATGAACAGTTCCCGTGACAGCATATCGCACAAGGCATATTTGAACAACGGGTCTAGCGCATTCCAAGATGACTGGGATCAGCAGTTCAACGAGCTCACTTCCAGTAACGGCAATAACTTCAATAATGTTGACGATATTACATCTTTTAATAATATCAACAGTCTGAATTCAATGAACAATATGAATCACCTGAACTACAGTAACAATCACAATTCAATAAATAGTTTTAATACTAATCTTTCAACAACTGATAGCCAATCCAATAGTAACAATAATAACAATCACTTTGACTTTGATAATATGGATAGAAATTTTGTTAATAATATGATGGGAAATATGAACTTAAGTTCAAATTTAAATGAGAGCCAGCAAGTAAGTTCTAATAATACTGCGTTCACACTGAATGATGCACCGTTAGACTCTGATAATTACCTCACAGTGAATAATGTTGAAAGTTTATCAAGTACAACAGATCCAAATTCAAATTCAGGTTTCCAAAGTCCTGTTCCAATTTCAAGTTCAGTGGCTAAGACTTCATCATCTTTAAGAGATGAAGCATTTTCTCCACAATCTTTTGGATTTTCAGCAAATTATGGTGGGGGTAATTTGACTAAAACTTTATCTAACACTCTAGGCAAAAGTTATGGTTCACAGTTAGAAACCTCATTAAATAATTTAATATCACCAAGCTCAACTTACGATGGGTATTTAGATTCTCCATATGGATCTCTAAATGATGATCGATCCCCATTAAATTCTCCTTCGTTTAAAAGCCTGAGCTCACCATCATCAGTTGGAACTCATTTAAACCCAAAAAGTGCATTAAGTAAAGAAAGTAAACTTTCAAGGCGACGGGAATTGCATAATGCTGTTGAAAGACGAAGACGTGATTTAATTAAAGAAAAAATAAAAGAATTAGGTACATTGATTCCACCAACTATGTTGTTTGATTGTTGCAAAAACAAAGCTTCAGCAAAGGATACAACTAAGGCAAACAAAAATATGATTTTATTGAAAAGTGTTGAATATATTATGTATCTAAAAGAAATTTTAAACACTCAAGATGATAGATTACAAGAATTACGAGAAAAAATTAATGAGCTAAATTTGAATAACGTTTCAACTACCAGCAATAGCGAGATTGTGGATTCTGGTTTAGATACAGATCAATCACGTTCGCCCTATAATGGTGAAAACAGTTATAATGGGAGCTATAATTGCAATATTAATAATAATAACGATAATAATCCCCCAGCTAAATATTATGAGGACGGTAATGGTATGAAAACGAGTGATTTAAGGACAAACTTAAATAAATTTAAAGATAGTATACCTGCATTCACAGATGATGTGGGATTGAAATCAAATAATTCAAAGCTGCGATTTATGGATTTTCCAAATATCCCACTTGAACCAATGGAGTTTAGTAAGATATCCAGTTCTGTAAACAGTCCAAGTGAACTCGATAATAACAATAATAATAATAACAATAATAATAATAACAACAATAACAACAATAACGACAATAACAATAATAATAACAATAATAATAACAATGATAGTAATGATGAATTAATATCTAATATTGATGGAAATGACGATTCATTGTCGTTTGATTTGAAAAATAAACAAGATAATACCTTTTCTTCGCCAAACAATGAGTTTAGTAATCTGACCGATGAGCCAACCCTTAAATTTGAAAATGATGCTGATTTTCTTGATCAATTACTATCTGGTGTCCCAGCTAATGATTTTAGCAATCATTAATTTATATAGTATACATGTATAGTAGAATGAACTTTAACTTATTTCCTACAAAACTAATAATTTTCAATGAAATGTGAAAAGTAAAAAGTGAAATGTCAAGTCCAATCCCAGATCTTTAAGCGAAAAAGCAATTCACAAACAAAGCTGTTTATCCATTGCAACAACACCTGTCTTATACTGATTATGCGATTTTCTTTATATATCTCAAAACACAAATACAAATTACAATGAGTGCTGACAATAATGCACAATTCCTCTCCAATTGGAGAAGTACTAGGCCGAATGAGAATAACAATGATTTTACAAATAATGCCGGATCATTTTTTTCAAATTTAAAATCGCAAATTTCAGATACTTTACATGATACAGTTGATGGAGCTCAAAACATTTTACCACTAAATACATCAGATATACTAGGGAGCACGACTGAAGAACCTTCATGGTTTCAATTATCTAGGTTTGAGAGGTACGCAGGTTTTATTCTTTTATTGTTAGGTTCAGTAGCATGTTTTGCACTAGGGTTCTTTTTATTTCCAGTTTTAACATTAAAACCAAGAAAGTTCGTTATGTTGTGGACATTGGGCTCACTACTATTCTTTTTATCATTTGGTGTTTTACAAGGCCCTGTTTCATATATTAAGCACTTGTCGAGTAAAGAAAGATTACCATTTACAGCAGTATTTATAATAAGTCAAATTTCAACAATTTATTGTGCAGTTGTCTTAAAGAGTACAATTTTGAGTTTGATTATGGGTATAGTTGAGATTTTATCAATTTTATGGTATACTGCAAGTTATTTTCCGTTCGGTGCACAAACTATGCAAATGCTGTTTGGAGTTGGTGCTCGTCAAGTTAGCGGTATGGTTGGCTTATAAAACACTATAGTGAATACTCTCGCATATATACTGTAGCATAACTACGTGAAATCCGAGGCTCTCGGGCGCATTACTTATAATAGACATCTTAACGAACTTAAGGAAACGTGACATAACCATCTAATTAACCCGATCTAGTATGTATGGTCCGTTCTGTCAGCCAAGATCCCGTTAAGCCGTTAATTAGATAACATTAAATGCACACAATCTTTTACCTACTTCGTCGACTAGCATATAACTGCACTCGAAACCCACATTTTTTATGGTTCTGCCTACTTTTTTCTTGTAATTCTAAATTAGTCAAATTACAAATTACCCTTCTACGCTGAACAACAACACATATACATATAAAATTTATATAAATATACTAATTTGCTAGTTTAGCTTGCAATTGCTTTGCATAATTACTTAATTCGCCCATATCAGCATCTTTAGCTGGCCAACCAACAATTAAACCCGTCTCTTCATCTCTTTTTGGAATTAAGTGGAAATGGACATGGTCAACTTCTTGATGTGCAATTCTACCATTGTTCTGCAAAACGTTATAGCCATCACCTTGTGGGGAATTGATATCTAAGTCTAGAGCCAATGCTAATTTTTTTGTAACTGGTAAAATGTCAGCTAAATACTCATCGGGGATATTATGTAATTTTGCACCATGGAACTTTGGAATAACTAACAAATGACCCCTTGCAGTTGGTTGAATATCAAGAAAAGAATATGAAAATGGAGTTTCAATCAGTTTGAAAGATGGAATATCACCTATAAAAGAAATAAAATGCTATGTTAGTTTTGCACAATAACTAAATGTGGGGATTCCAAAATAATGGATGATCAGTATCAATTGAGACACAACACTAACACATACCTTTAATAATCTTGCAAAAAATACAAGACGCTTCGTGGGATACAACAGATGTCATTTTTGGAACGTTCTGCGTGGAAACCAGAATAAGCTTAAAGAGCTTTTATGATAAATGAATGACAGGTTAATGGGAAATATTTGATATCTGACTTTACATTGAGAGTTTCAAATTCAAAATTTCAGTCCACCACCGAGGGCAAATCGAAATTTTGATTTCCAAAGCGCTTGACTTTGCCACCGGTGGCGACTCATACATGGGCTTCTTTTGCCTTTGTTCTTTCCACTTTATCTTCTCTCTCTTTTATTTCCCAACTTTAACGCTTATTATTAAGAGAAACAATGACAGGCGAAAAGAAACCACTTTTAGACGCTTCTGGAAGAGAAGACATTCCTGAAGATAGTACAGCAACTGCAATTTTGAGAAGAAAGAAGAAGGCAAATGCATTGATCGTTGATGATGCAACTAATGATGATAACTCAATCATTTCAATGTCATCAAATACTATGGAAAAATTACAATTATTTCGTGGTGATGCTGTTTTAGTCAAAGGTAAAAAAAGAAAAGATACGGTTTTAGTTGTCTTAGCTGATGATGATATGGAAGATGATATTTGTAGAATTAATAGAGTTGCAAGAAATAATTTAAGAGTTAGATTAGGTGATATTGTTACAATTCATCCATGTCCTGATATCAAATTTGCAACAAGAATTTCTGTTTTACCAATTGCTGATACAATTGAAGGCTTAACTGGTTCATTATTTGATGTTTTCTTAAAACCGTATTTTGTTGACTCATATAGACCAGTTAGAAAAGGGGATCACTTTGTTGTTAGAGGTGGTATGAGACAAGTTGAATTTAAGGTTGTTGAAGTTGAACCAGAAAATTATGCAATTGTTTCACAAGACACTATAATACATTCAGAAGGTGAACCAATCAATAGAGAAGATGAAGAAAATAATCTGAGTGAAGTTGGTTATGATGATATTGGTGGTTGTAGAAAACAAATGGCACAAATTAGAGAATTAGTTGAATTACCATTAAGACACCCACAGTTGTTTAAAGCAATTGGTATTAAACCACCAAAGGGTATTTTAATGTATGGTCCACCAGGTACCGGTAAAACTTTGATGGCAAGAGCTGTCGCAAATGAAACTGGTGCTTTCTTCTTTTTAATTAATGGTCCTGAAATTATGTCAAAAATGGCAGGTGAATCTGAATCTAATTTAAGAAAAGCTTTCGAAGAAGCTGAAAAGAATGCACCAGCTATTATTTTCCTTGATGAAATCGATTCAATTGCTCCAAAGAGAGATAAGACCAATGGTGAAGTTGAAAGAAGAGTTGTTTCTCAATTATTGACTTTAATGGATGGTATGAAGGCAAGAGCAAATGTTGTTGTTATTGCTGCTACTAATAGACCAAATTCTATTGACCCAGCTTTAAGAAGATTTGGTAGATTTGATAGAGAAGTTGATAT
Organism: Pichia scutulata; assembly: GCA_030560845.1. NCBI lineage: Eukaryota > Fungi > Ascomycota > Pichiomycetes > Pichiales > Pichiaceae > Pichia > Pichia scutulata. Next base: position 444,411 of record JAKTWB010000082.1, read on the forward strand.
TGGTATTCCAGATGCCACTGGTAGATTAGAAGTGTTAAGGATTCATACAAAGAATATGAAATTAGGTGATGATGTTGATTTAGAAAAAATTGCATCTGAAACTCATGGTTATGTTGGTGCCGATATTGCGTCTTTATGTTCTGAAGCTGCAATGCAACAAATCAGAGAAAAAATGGATTTGATTGATTTAGATGAAGAAACTATTGATACCGAAGTTTTAGATTCATTAGGTGTTACAATGGACAATTTCAAATTTGCTCTTGGTAATTCTAATCCATCAGCATTACGTGAAACGGTTGTTGAAAGTGTTAATGTTACTTGGGATGATATTGGAGGTTTAGATAGCATTAAACAAGAATTGAAGGAAACTGTCGAATATCCTGTCTTACATCCAGATCAATATGCAAAATTCGGTTTATCACCATCAAAGGGTGTTTTATTCTTTGGTCCACCGGGTACTGGTAAAACTTTATTAGCAAAAGCAGTTGCAACCGAAGTTTCAGCAAACTTTATTTCTGTTAAAGGTCCAGAATTATTAAGTATGTGGTATGGTGAATCTGAATCAAATATTAGAGATATTTTTGATAAAGCGAGAGCCGCAGCACCAACTGTTGTTTTCTTAGATGAATTAGATTCAATTGCAAAGGCAAGAGGTGGAAATATGGGTGATGCAGGTGGAGCTTCCGATAGAGTTGTTAATCAATTATTAACAGAAATGGATGGTATGAATGCCAAGAAAAATGTTTTTATTATTGGTGCTACCAATAGACCTGATCAAATTGATCCAGCAATTTTAAGACCTGGAAGATTGGATCAATTAATTTATGTTCCTTTACCGGATGAAGAAGGTAGATTATCAATTTTAACTGCACAATTAAGAAAGACACCACTGGAACCAGGATTGGAATTAAGAGCAATTGCAAAATTAACCAATGGCTTTTCAGGTGCTGATTTATCATATATTGTTCAAAGAGCTGCAAAATTTGCAATTAAAGAATCAATTGAAGCTCATAAATTATTTGAAGAATCACAAGTTAAAAAGGAAGGTGAAGAAAATGGGGATGTTGAAATGGTGGATCAACCAGATCCAGTTCCGTTTATTACAAAATTACATTTTGAAGAAGCAATGAAAACCGCAAAAAGATCAGTTTCACCAGCAGAATTAAGAAGGTATGAAGCATATGCACAACAGTTACAATCTTCAAGAGGTCAATTGAGTTCATTTAAATTTGATCAATCAACAGGTGCAGCACAACCAACTGCAAATGAAGCAGCAACTACGGAAGGTGGAGCAAGTTTTGGGGATGTTGAAGAAGAAGAAGATGATTTATATAATTAATTTAATTTAATGATTAAATAATTAAATTTTGTTTATTTTCGTTTTTTATAATTTGACTCTTATCTCTATTAGTATGATTGAATTATAATGATTAGGAGTATTAATATATTACTATTTTAAGATAAGGATTTGATAAAGCGAGGTTGATCTATTATTGTAAATTATAAAAAAAAAAAAAAAAAATTATAAATAAACAAAGTGTTGAAATAAGAATTTGATAAAAATTAAGTAATTTGGTATGATAAGATTGGAAATAAAGAAATAAACGAGTGTAAATAATAAAATAATAGGAGAATCAATTAAGCAACAACAGAAACATTTGAATCAACAACCGAATCAGCAAGATGAATATTTTTATAATTATTCTTGTCATTGATATTGTTATTGTTATTGTTATCTGATAGATCAGCTAAATGTAGAGATTTTCGGCTATATTTTAAATTGGAAACAGAAGCTGTCGATGTTGAGATAGGTAACAAATTGACGGAACTTTTTCTCCTTTTGATTATATCTGAAGATGAAGGTAGTGTTTCATTTGAATTTGACGTATAAGATTTTGGTTTTAGTCTTAAGGGACGTAATGAGTATGAAATATCGGCGGTAGTTGTAGTGCTATTATTATTGATTTGATTAGGATTTTTAGTTTGTGTTTCAACTTCAACTTGAACTTGAGCATGATAATCAGATGATTCGATCGATGAGGCAATTGATTGTTGTGAATCTTTTCTAGGAAGTGAATTTGTCATTAATGAGGAAACAGTTGAGGTTGAAGAAGAAGATGAAATCAAAGAAGGTAGAGAAGAGGATTGTGGAAGTTGTTGAGGAAGTTGTTGTGGCGGCGTATAATGAATTTGTTGAGATAATTTGATGATTTTTTCTTCATTTTTAATCCTTAACTTCCTTTTTATTGGTTCTAAAAAGTACTGGAGAGCATTAATTAAATCTATGTTTTGGAAATTTATATTATCCCAACCAATATATTGGATAATTTCAATCTCTAAAGCATTGACTTCCTTTAGATTCAATAAACCATTGGTATAAGTTGTCCAATGCTTATTCATTGGTGAAGAATCATTTGTGAATTTGGCAGCTAACAATAAAGAACCCAAGAAAATTCTATGATGTGTAGTTTCCATACCAATTGAATTTGAAGGTATGATTTTTTTCAAACGATTAAGATAAATTAATGTTGTCATTAAAGTTGTACATTGGACATGAGAGTGTTTAATTAAAGTGCGAATGAAAGTGTATAATGAAGGAATTGATGATGCTGGATTGTTATTTGGAGATTGTGGAGGAGTTAACGAACCATGATTAACGTTGTTATTATCATTACGTTTGACTTCAATGATTGAAGCTGTAGTAGAAACCAAATATTGAATCATTTCAGAATCTATTGGTTTGTTCAGGAAAATGTAGAGTGCTTCTAAACTTGACATGGTTAATTGGTTAAAGGGTATCTAGGATGTTGTGTCGGTTTGGTAGTTGAAGAAAAAAAATCTTTTACTTGAGATTTTTTTTTTATGAAATGATTATAACAATGGATATTGAAATAATTGGATAATGAATAAAGAATGTACAAAACAAGCAAATTGTGACCTGTCGTAAAATGTGATGAAGTGAAAGGTAATGTGATATTACAACGTGGATAGTTTGGTGTTTGAACGTGATGTCTTTGGAGGAACCAGGACAAGAAAAGAAGCTGGAAGTTGGTAGTTGGAAGATGGTGAAATCAACGGTGATATCTGTTCAGCAAAGAATAGCCATATACCAATTGGGACAATGCACAGAGTCTGCCCTTTTGAGAGGGAAGCCTTCCTGTTTCGGCGACTCGAAAGGGGGCCAACGCGTCCCCGACACGCGCGACGCGTAAGCGTGGCTACGCTCTTTCCCGCTCTTTACGCGTAATCTGCCGATTTCCAGTCTTCGCGACGATCGGGGCGCGCGTCCGCTTCTTTTGTCCCATTGGCCACCCGCTGTATCAGCGGGAGCTGTGCTTTGTTTCTAGCCAGGGATGTGGGACTTCGATTGATCTGCTGGGTTACGGTATATAATCTACCGTTAGGCCCATTTGCGACCGTGTTATCTGCTAAATTTGCAGTTTGAGATTCGTTTGCGAGCGGTTGAACAGTAGAGAGAGGATCCTGTGGTGTTTTGTGGTTTCTGTTGTGGCTTCTATTTTCTGGTTTCTGTTTTCTGGTTTCTGTTTTTCACCAGTTTCGGTTCCGTTTCGTCGAAACCGCCATGTTTTAAATTATACTTTTTGGTTTTTGGCTTTTAGTTAACGTCCTATCTTATCTTTATTCCCCACTTCTTACTTTCATTGCAGTTGTCTTTTACAAGCTTCTACTCAACAATGTCTTCGGAGAACGCCGCTTTGCTCGCTGATACAACCCCTATCAACCGTAACTCATTTCTTCACAATCTTGACAAGGTATGTCTCTCAACTGTTAAATCATCACCAGTTAACTGGCTTTTGATTTTCGTTCCACTGGGTATCTTATCGGAAAAACTAGCTTTCAGTTCTTCCATTATTTTTATTACCAACTTCTTTGCAATTATTCCACTTGCATCCTTATTGGCTTTCGCAACCGAAGAACTAGGTGAAAGTTTACATAATGATTCAATTGCTGGTTTACTGAATGCCACTTTTGGTAATGCAGTCGAAGTTATTGTTTCGATCATTGCTTTAAAGCAAAACCAAGTTACTGTTGTTCAAGCTTCAATGTTGGGTTCAATTTTATCCAACTTATTGTTAGTTTTAGGTACTTGTTTTATTGTTGGGGGTTTGAAATATAAAGAACAATTTTTCAATCAAACTGCAGCTCAAACAATGGGTTCTTTATTAGCAGTTTCTGTCATGGCTTTATTATTACCTGCAGCATTCTATCTATCCTTACCTAAAAAGACTGATCATTTAAATGATAAAATTCTAGATTTATCCCGTGGTACTTCCATTATTTTATTATTAGTTTATGTTTTCTATATGATTTTCCAATTAAAAACCCATAACTATCTATTCTCGGATGATTCTCAACCACCTTTACCTGCTGATTTAGAAGCAACTGCTGAAAACGGTGGTGAAGAAAACGATGAAGAACCTTATTATGGATCGAGTGACGATCAACACAGCAGAAGATTATCGATTATTAACAGACCAAAGTCAATTTACGATTTAGACTCTTCATCAAAGGAAGGTCATTTATCAGCAACTGCATCAATTGTAATTTTGTTACTTTCAACTATTTTTGTTTCAATCGCAGCTGATTATTTGGTTGGTACCATTGATGAAATTGTTGAAACTTCTGGTTTATCTAAAACTTTCATTGGTTTAATTGTTATTCCAATTGTTGGTAATGCTGCTGAACATGTAACTGCAATCTACGTTGCGTATAGAAACAAAATGGATTTAGCTATAGGTGTTGCAATCGGTTCATCCTTACAAATCGCAATCTTTGTAACGCCATTATTGGTTCTTACTGCTTGGTTGATGGACGTACAAATGTCCCTTTATTTTAGTATGTTTGAAACGGCTGTTATTTTTGTTGCCGTTTTCATCACCAATTCTCTTATACTTGATGGTAGCTCAAATTGGCTTGAAGGTGTACTTTTAGTTGCAACTTATTCCATTATTGCAATCTCTTTCTTTTTGTTCCCTGATACATTAGCCGAATAAACGTTACACAAAAATTTTATATACAAAAAATAAAAAAAAAACTGTTTCTATATTTTCCTTCTGTCTTTGTTTGTTTTTTTTTTATAATATTAATTTATGTTTTATTGAATGTTTTAAACACCATTCATTTAAAAATAATGAGCCGAAATTAATTATATTGTTCAAATTCCATAATTGTGAACAAATTGGCAAACAATAGTTAATACCTAATTTAAATTTCAATGCTGAGACATTTAACGAATGGGTCAATATAATTTCATTATTTTTCAGTTTGGTTATCTCTCTTAAACTTTTATCCCATAAATTCGGATAAACGTTCAAAATCTTGAACAATCCAAAATTTGTCTCTCCATTTCTAAACTTTTCTTTGATATCAATTAGTAATTCTTCATACTTATGCACATAATTTGTCAGTTGTGAAAAATTGCTATGCTGGATATTATCTTTGACATTCTTGTTATTATTGTTAAGTTCAATATTCTTATTTGCTAGATTAATCTGTTTTAAAATTAACTCAGATAAATAAATTTCAATAAATCCATTAATATAATAAATAAATCCAATTAAATGCAACAATTTTTCAAATACTTCAACATCGTTTTTCTGTTTTAGCAATCTAATAACTTTATTGAAGTTGGATATCATTTGTTCTCCAAATGATAATAACGTGGTTATATCTCTTCTTTTCCGTGATATAAATTTAATATAATTGGAATCATTTTCCGTGACTTCCTTCGTATCATGTTCTTTAGTTTTCAAATTTATCAAAAATAGTAGATATGATTGTATGAAATCAACTAATGAATTCTCATATTGTTTTTCGGTATAATAAGTAATTGCCGATTTTTTCAACTTCTCTGCAGTTTCTTGGATTGATAACGTTGATTCAATATTCGATGATAATGCTCTCGAGTTCGATCTTGACGACATTGCAGATCTTGCTTCAGATGTAGATTCCTTAATGATAGTTTTCTTCCCTTGTGCTGATCTTGGTGTAGAGACTGATGTAGGTGGTGATAATGCATGCGTAGTTGATATATTTAATGATGAATTCAGTTTATCTAATGATAATTGACTAATATTGTAGTTAATTAATAAATCATTGGGTAATTTATATGATAATAATTTCGGTAGTTTCAATCTTTTACCATTATGTAAACTATTTTCAGGGTATTTGTAATCGTTTATGTTCAACTTTGTATGAGTTGTTGGTGATAAGTGTGATGAAGTATCTTTTTGCGAAAATACTCTTTTCTGTGGACTAATTTTTGACAAATCAATATCACTAAATGAACTCATGATGACGATTCTTTTGCAGTGTAAAATAAAATAATGTACGAGTCTTAGTTTTACAATCATTATTAAGGATCCAAAAGCTAAATGCCGGGTTGACAGCGGGTTTTCGCCGCCTTTCGCGGAAAGAAAAAGATTGAAATTTGGAAATTTAAAACTCGAAAATCAGTATTTCAAATTCGTAAATCCATATCCGAGGAGAAGATTAAATGAGTTGAAAATTTTTAAAACACTCCCCGATGCACCCTAATTAGCATGTTTTGTTCCTCTCAATCCCAGAACTTACCTTCTCAAATCACAGCTTCAACCTCACTCATATGTCCACCAACTCCATAAAACTTCTAGCCCCAGATATCGATCGTGGATTAGCAGAATTAGTCGCTAAGAGACTTGGTTTACCCTTAACACCTGTTGAATTCAAAAGAGATTCAAATAAGGAAGTTTTATTCAGTATTGGTGAATCTATTCGTGATGAAGATATCTATATTATCATGCAAATAGGTGCAGGTCCAGTTAATGATAAAGTTTTTGAATTGTTAATCATGATTAATGCTTGTAAGGCTGCATCGGCAAGAAGAATCACTGCTGTTTTACCAAATTTCCCCTACGCAAGACAAGATAGAAAGGATAAATCAAGAGCTCCAATTACCGCTAAGTTAATGTCCGATATGCTTGAAACTGCAGGTTGTGATCACGTTATTACAATGGATTTGCATGCTTCACAAATTCAAGGATTCTTTGATTCTCCAGTTGATAATTTATATGCAGAACCTAGTGTTGTTAGATATATTAAGGAAAAAATTACTATTAAGGACGCCATTATCATTTCCCCAGATGCAGGTGGTGCAAAGAGAGCTGCAGGTTTAGCTGATAAATTAGATTTAAATTTTGCTCTTATTCATAAAGAACGTGCTCGTGCAAATGAAGTTAGTAGAATGGTTTTGGTTGGTGATGTTACAGGTAAAATTTGTATCATTGTTGATGATATGGCTGATACTTGTGGTACTTTAGCAAAGGCTGCTGATGTTTTGCTAGACAATGGTGCAAAATCAGTTATTGCAATTGTTACTCATGGTATTTTAAGTGGTAAAGCAATTGAAAATATTAATGGTTCAAGATTAGAAAAGGTTGTTTGTACAAATACCGTTCCTTTTGAATCAAAATTATCAAAATGTCCAAAATTAGATTCACTTGATATTTCGGGTGTTTTGGCTGAAGCAATCAGAAGATTACATAATGGTGAATCAATTTCTTTCTTATTCACTAATGCTCCTTATTAATTTTTTTCTTCCTAATTTATCCTACTCTTCTCTATTTTTATCCATTTCTATATTTTCTTACTCGTAAAAGAAAACAAAAGCTGCTAGTTTATTTTCACAAACAAGAAGTTCTCTATATATTCAGATACTATACATTTTTTTTATAACTTTTTGAAACATTTATTTATTAAATTTGGATTGTAATCTTTGATTCAATACATATATAAATTTATAAACCATAATCAGAGGGATTAAATTCTTCTAAACTTTTCAGGACAACACCATGTTCATTATTTCCACCAATCAGTGCCGTAATCTCATTGTTTGGAATAACATCCAATGCTCTTTCATCGGGAACCCAAACCACGTGACCGCCCGCCCTTTTACCACTGATGAAACCGGGCATTGCATCTTCAAAAATTAAACATTCTTCAGGTTTAATCGAAAGGTTATATTTGTTATTTATTATATCTAATCCCATCCACCAAATAAATGGTAATGGTTTACCTTTATTTGCAATTGTTGGATTATCACCAGTAACTAAATTATTATCAAATAACTTGAATAGTGATTCATGCTTACTTGTTTTCAAAAGAAATTTATCCTTTTGGGATGAAGTGCAAACACAAATAGGTATATTTTTAAACTTCAAATATTCAATTAATTTTTGTACACCTGGTAAAATTCCAACGGTGGGCCACAATTCTACTTGTCTATCACTTGTTAGTTTGTATAGCTCTTCAGCCGTGGTTTCTTCATGCAAAGCATAACTATCAATAACAACTTGACATGCTTTCACACCCGGTAAGCCTTGTAGTTGAATTTTAACATCCCAAGTTAAACCTTCCTTTCGATTAAAACTATTGATAAGAATATCAGAAAATGAAATTGTATAAATGGTTTCACTATCCAGTAACAATCCATCCATATCGAAAAGACATGCTTTATATTGTTGTTTGGTTTTACTCATTGTTGGCTTTTATATATGTGAGATTTCTGGGTAAAGGAAGAATGCCGGTGCATAAGAAACAGGAGCTAAATCGAATAAAAATGAACAATCTCAAAAAATTCCTTGGCACTCTAAAAAGTGTGTACTTCAAATTGCGCTATAATTTATAACGTGGTCGGTCATTTATAAAGTATCATAAATAGTATGTATATTCTATTCAACATAAAGTGGGAATGCGCCTATTTATACTTGTAGAGAGGAGTAGGAGTGTTTACTTTATTACTATGAGTCATATATTATTTCTGATTCTCTAAAGTTTTAATTCCCTTTAGAAGCGATTTTTACAAGCACATGTTGTTTGTTAGTCATGAAAATTTTTAAGAACCGATTTTTTTTGTTTTGGTCATTAGAAAAGTTAATATTTATATAAAAAACCCCCAACTATATTCCAAACTAGAATGGTGGTAAGCTGTTACGACAAACAGGACATTGTAGTTTATACATCATCCAGTTTTCTAAACAAGTAGTATGAAAAACATGTTTACATGGTGTAACCATATATTTCCTACGTGCAATTAAATTACTTGCTCCTTTACCTATTGAAGTTGGCAGTAGTGAAGTTGAAGCATTATCATCTGTATGTGAAGAGTTAGAACTTGATGTGTTAAGATCTGAATTTGAATTTAAAACGGGAATTTCCAGTTTTTGCATACAAATAGCACAATCCGTAATATATTTCAAATCTCTATTATCTTCATTGGTTGATGATGATCTATCACTTACAAGTTCATTAGCATCCAGATTAAAGCCTGACTCTATGTCCCCCTTCAAAAGAATTGGATGGTAATCATATGCTTTAGGTAAATAGTCATCACTTAAGAAAAATCTTGGACCCAATAATTCTTGTAAAAATAAAAATAATACCTGAACACTTAACCATAAAAATAAAAATACAACAAACCCAAAATCTCTATGATGATCAAATGGATTGGTAAAACTTTCAATATAAACAACAGGCAATAATCTTAATATTGATGTGATAATAATAAATTGCCAACCAAAACTTGATCTTGACCCACGTAAAACGTTTCTATATATTTGTGGAACCCAATATGAATTGAAAATTGTAATGAATATATACTCAAAGATTTGACGTTGTCTTTTAGGCCATGTAATAACATTTAAGAGCACAAATAAAAATACTAACATTGTAAAGAAATGACGTGTGTAAAGTTCTGCACCAACAGCCTGTTCATCAGCAACACCGCCGACATCAGGATTTGTTGTATTAACTGCTGTCGTTGTTACATTATTTGCAGTTGCAGTTTCCCGTTCGGTACGTTCATCAATTGGTGTACCCTGCAACATTGTTCTCCAATCTAATGGTCTTTCGTTAATTTGTGTGCAGTAAATTTGAATTGCATATTTCATTTCATAAATTGCCGAACAGGTAAATGTCAGAAATGCACAAACTGCAAACTGTATGTATAAGTCAGTAAAAATCATTGAACATAATAGAGAAATCACAGACAGTGATCCGTCTGCCATATTCATAATTGAAATGGTCCAAAATGATAATTTTGATAAGGTCGATGGAGTATTTGTTTGTGCCATTTGTCTAATTAAAACTAAAATTTGTGTTAGAACAATAATTGATGCAACTAAAACAACTTTTTTCAATCCATTATCATAAATTTCATCCCTTGAACCACTTGCTGGTGCAACATCTAATACAATGTCGCAATTTGGTGAGTACAATAGCCCATTCGACATTTGTAATTTTGGAACTACTTTGTGAGGTCTTCCAATTGGGTTTATCAACTCGTAATCAATTTGTTCAAGTTCTTGTTTTGTCAAATTAGTGGACTCAAAATGGAAATATCCAATGTATTCACATTCTTCTGAAGCATCAACAAAGCTTTCAACTCTTTCAAATGTCAGATCTTCAATTCTAGTTTGATTCAATTCATTGAAAATTGCCCATTTTGAGTTTTCATAATAGTTACCATCTGATAGATGTAATTGTGGTAATGCATAAAGACCATCAAATTTTGCTGACCTGCTTGCAACTATAACATTACCGGTATCTTGGTGATACACCCCTGATAATGTCATTGTGTGTTCATCGGTTTCAAAATTATCATTCAATGTTAAGCCTAAACTCAATAATGTTGTGCTGTTCAAATCAGCTGGTATCTGACCATTTGTTTTAGTATTTGTATTAAAAAATGATAGTTTAATTGACCCTTCGGTTTCTGTAATATTACCAATTCTTTTAACCTCTGGTGAAGAAACTTCATTTATATCTAATGATCCATAATCTTCTTCTTCATCATTATGGGAATCATCATGATCCTTTCTAAGACGTTCATTTAACCTGTATTCGTACAATTTCTTTAAATAGTTGGGAATTGGAATTGGAATTTTGACTAATTTATTCTCTAATGGTTCTAATTTATTAAAATCTCCTCTCAGAGAACCAGTTATATTTAATGGAAAAGCTCCGGTATTTTTCTTTTTACCAATAATTTCATCGCTTCCATCATTTCTAGTTGATGGTAATTCAACAACTTTACCTTCTGCGTTCCAAATATTTGCAGCACGTCGACTAATGAAATTGGGTAAAATGCTTAAAGATTCATCTTCAACAAACGGACTAGGTGATTTTTCAATAAATGGCAATTTGCTTATATTTCGACCGTCAACTGCATCCAAATAGCTTAAATGAAATCCAGTTAAGTTGCCATATCCGGAATGATAATCTGAAAGTAACGCATTTCTTGAAATATTAGCTTCTGCTTTATAAAGATCTAAAATTGTCGAACGATTTATTTCAGGAGGATATCTCTCTTCAATATTTGGATTTGATGACATTATCCATATGAATAACATCATGAAAAAGAAAAATCTTGCTTGTGAATTCATAATGATTAGGAACCAAAGGGTATATAAAATAATGTACTGGAATTGATGTAAATAACTGATGTGATTTTAATAACTGCAAAATGTTCTGTCAATAAGTTCTCTGATTGGTATACTGAATTAAATTATAGAACTAATTAGTGGCTGATTTCTGTTATTGCAAAAAAGCCGCCTTTAATGCCCCTTACTGGATTAAATATGTAAATCATAGTCAAAATAATTTAAGTTCGCGACATGAAAATATGCTGTTTTTCTTAATACAGTAATAAAAATCCTGAATTCATACCTAAACAGATTAAATGATTACATGATATCACAGATGTGTGAGCTTAATAAAAATAATATACAATTAGAAAAGAGTGTAGTTTTTAGTTTGTTCAAATCAATCAGATTTTTTAGCAATTTTTTCAGCCTTTGCTCTCTTTCTATTTTCTCTTTCAGCTTTTGCTAAAGGACCAGCTTCAGTATCCAGGCAATGATCCCAAAATGTGAAAGAGGAAGCATAATTACCAATGAAATAATGATGATGTAAATCATGGTGTTGAGCACCTGCCCAGAATGGAATAAATTTGTTTAATGACCAGGGAAAGTCATAACCAGAATGTGAATCAACAGCTTGAAATAATCTTAAGATAACCCAAACAGTAATGGTAAATAAGTGTAAATCTCTGTAAAGATATGCATATAAGATTGGAAAACCAACAGTACCCGCACCTAAACTAATGACTTCAGCTGGATGAGCATATTCAGCTGTTAAACCAAATGGAGCAGCATATTTATGATGTTGCTTATGAATATATTTATAAAATGGACCATAATGGAAAAGTCTATGAGCCCAATAATGCCACATATCTTCTAAAAGAAAAAATAAAGCCCATTCTGCTAACATTTTTGTTAATGGTGGGAATGGAACAGAAACACTAATACCCAATGATTTACATAATGGATGGAAAGTCCAAATTGGAAAGACTTCAACTAAGAAATGGGATTTTAAAACAGATTTTAAACATTCCCATTGTTCTTTATCGCTTGGAATATAAGTTGGTTGAATTTTCCATTTTCTAAAATAAGGTATTTTATCAATAATATACCATGGTAAGCATCTACCGAAATAAAATAATTCGTGAGCTAAGAAGAATAACAAACCAGTTGCAAGGACATCGTTTTGCATGTAAGCATACCAAGAGGCCCAAACTTTTTCGACAAAATTAAGTTGCTGTTGGTTTTCGAAAACGTTTTCAACAACCTTGAAAAAAGATGGAGACTCAACAGTTTGAAGAACTGTAGAGTTGAAAATTTCAGTCATTGTTGAATGTTTGATTAAAAAATGAATGAATGCAATTTATTTAAAGAAAGAAATGAGTAAGTTAATATAAAACTAAGTGAACAAAAAAACTACAATGCAGAGAAAGAAGTGTGTCTTTATATGAGAGATTGTGTTTACCATGTTATATAATAGACACTAAGTTCAGTTGAATAAAAAAACCGGTACGAAATTATCATGCGATAAAGCTACAAAATCGGCACGCTTCATCTATTTCTATTCTAACGCTACGAGCGGAACGAAAGTCGGAGGGCTTTGCCAAAAAAGTGGGCACGTGACATTCTTAGTTTATAAACCCTTTATTGCAACCCCCTCGCACCGCACGCACTATTTTAAATTCAGCACCGCGTGTAATTATCACAGTCACACATCCCAATATGGAAACCGTCTCAGACCTCAGCGAGAGCTTTGCCTCCGGCCTCGTCGCATACTGGCTTCTCAGTATGGAGAATCTTTGCAGGAATTGCAAAAGTTTTCAAAGATACTGTTGATTTACTTGTAGTGTGTATAATTCACGCCTTTTTTTTATTCTTTTTTTTGTCTAGACACTCCAGATTAATCAAAAAGTATGTTATAAAAAGCACCTATATTATGTTGTTTCATCAGTTTTATCGCAATATCAATTAGTTTACGTTATAAAGTCACATAATTTGAAGTTTTTACAAATTTTTCATATTCAGTTGAAAAAGTATATTGATGTTTCAAATAATAGTATAGTAATGGAAGAATTGATAACGTATTATTTCTTCAAACAGTTATTCAATATTGATACTATTTCCTTTCGTGCAATAGGTTTTAAAATATTACCATTAGAAAAGATTTCATTCCAGCTGAGTCTTTGAAATTGATAAATAGTATTATCATCACAATCAAACAATAACTATTTTAATGGCTTTTTTAAAAGAATATAAAACATACCAGACATTATCAAATACTATATCTATTCTCAAGTTTTTTAAGTGCATTTGAAGATAACTGAAACAACAATCAAACAAAAATTCTTTATCAAATTAACAGAATACTAACATATATTTTTATTATTTGTATTTTATTACAGTGGCTAACCGTTTAAGAGAATACCAAGTCATCGGTAGAAGACTTCCAACTGAATCTGTCCCAGAACCAAAGTTATATCGTATGAGAATCTTTGCACCAAATGATGTTGTTGCAAAGTCAAGATACTGGTATTTCTTACAAAAATTACACAAAGTTAAGAAGGCTTCTGGTGAAATTGTTTCCTTAAACATCATCACTGAAAACAAGCCAACCACTGTTAAAAACTTTGGTGTTTGGGTTAGATACGATTCAAGATCTGGTACTCACAACATGTACAAGGAATACAGAGATGTTTCCAGAGTCGGTGCTATTGAAACTATGTACGCTGATTTAGCTGCAAGACACAGAGCAAGATTTAGATCAATCCACATTTTAAAGATTGTTGAAATTGAAAAGACTGCTGATGTCAAGAGACAATACATTAAACAATTCTTATCAAAGGACTTAAAGTTCCCACTCCCACACAGAGTTACCAAGTCCAAGAAGTTATATGCTCCAAAGAGACCAACTACTTACTACTAGGTGCGTTGTTATATAAATCTGTCTTTATATTAATAACTTAATAAAATATCTTGTTTGTTTTAAAAACAAAGTCTAAACTTTAATTACATTACTTGTAATACGCCTATTTCATGTAAATGATTTGCTTAAATCGATTAATGTAATAAAATGCAAAGTAATTTAGGAAGAGCAGAGCTGACCAGACCATACAAAATCCCGACTCCGATTGGGTATAATATAGATTATTTTGAGATTTTTCAAACATCAAATTTTACCGGATGTGTATTTTAAGCTTCAGAATTACTAATGATCTTTTTCGGTTACACCTAATAAACTAATAGAAAACCGCATATATACATAATGACAAAGAAATTTTCAGGACTACAGAAAGAAGCACTTACCTTATATAGAAACTGTGTCAGATCAGTTTATCAAAAACCAGCTGTAAGTATCGAATAAAACCATGCAAATAATAAACCTACCCCATTAGTTTAACAAGAATACTAACAGTTTACATGATTTTTATACAATCTATTTAATCTTTTTTATTACAGGAAAATCGTTCAAATTGGATGCGATATATACATGCTGAATTCAATAAATATAGGGCTGTACCACGTCGTGATTTTGCCACCATTGAACATTTGTTAAGAATTGGAAACAGACGATATGAGATGTATAAAAGTCCTCTTATTAAAAACGTTCATTAACTTTAATGTAACTATTATTCATAGTTTGTGCTGCATTTATAAAATTTGAGTTTACTTGTTTATAGCTTCATAAATTCATTTATCCATTTCTGGTAATATATTAACCTGGACACGAATTCCAATATCCAAAAAATAATTTGTACATGGATATATGTAAAATAAATTAAAACGATCAAATTACACAAAAATCTTAGTATAATTTTTAAATAATAATTCAGTGACTGAAGTCTTATTTTTAGTATCATGAATTTCTTGAGTTGGATGCAATGAGTTATGTCTAACTAATGTAGGCGCAAAAACTGTTGCCAGCGATACACTGTTCATTTTATTGAATTTTTCATTATCTGCAACTAAAGATAAATGCTTTGATAAGATGAACAATGTTAATTTATTAGCTTTTGGTAAACTTTTGATAATTTGTGTTAATTTTTCAATCCGTTTATCATCATTCTCTAATTTTGAAACATTTATAAATGAATCATATAATTCTTGTGGTATTATTGAATCTGGTATTTTCTTTAAATATCGTTTGAGCAGTCCTGCCATTGCATGAATATCGCCAGTATCGATTAATGAGTGCATTTTATTAATATCATTTATATTATTGATATCTAGTGATTCAAAAAAATGTTCAAGTTTTTCGACTGTTGACGTTGATGCACTTATACGATAAATACCCTCGATCCTTAAACCACGGCGTTCAACTTCACCAACGCATGTTTTAATAATAAAAGGTACACCATTTGAGCCTTCTGAATCAACCAATTCTTGTAATGTCATATTGTATAATAAATTTTCTGAACTATTTATGACTGCATTTGATTTATTGCTGCTAGTGTTTGTAGTTCTCCATTGCATAAAGTTGGCAGACCTTGATGACTTAATGCCAGTATTTATTGTTGCCGGCTCATTATTATTGTTATTATTTATATTTTTACTTGCTAAATCGGCATATGTTGAACTTTCATCATTATGCCTGACATTCATTGGTTGACTTATGTTGTTTGAACTGATTAGTGTAGAATTCATATTATTATTAGTAATAGTGTTATTCGGTCCATTACTAGTTGCGCTATTCAGATTTGAGTGTGTACCAAAAATTCTTCTCATAAACCCCGTTCTTTTATCCTTACCTTGTGAAGTTGATGAATTAGGTTGACTATATGGATTAAATGTACTATATGACGATACAGACGTAGTTGCTGATGCTGCTGGTGGCGGTATAGCAACTTGTTGCTTTGAATTATAACCAATGGTGTTTGTTGCTTGTGATTCTTCATACACATATTCAGCAGATGGCACTTTCAAATTTGTTACTTCATCCTGAGAAGAAATTCGTAATGACGTTGTTGAATTGTTTGATAATGATAATTCATCAGTAGAACATAATTTCTGCTTGAAAATAATTGAAGAATCTAAATCTTTTAGAATGTTTTGCTTGTCGCCTATGTCAAGTTCTAAAAGTTTCATTTGAGTTTTTAAATTTTGAATATCTCGCAAAATAGTCGCCTTTGTTAATGTTAATGAATTGATTTCAGTTTTCAAAAGTTGCAATTCGTTAGTAGCTTCTTGAATTACATCAGATTGATTGAAGGTCGTAGCTTCAGAAATTGATCTGGTATGATGCCCAACTGGTGGTACAGGTGGTGTAGTAAATGCAACAAAAGAATGATCAGATTGCGTTCTGGTATGTCTTTTAGGGGTATTAATCTGGTTATTAGTTATAACAGATGATTTTCTAGATGTTATAGTTTCAGGTGTTGCTAGATGATCATCATCATTTAAATTAGGTGAATTGTTTTGAATTTGGAAATCGTTTGACAGTTTCCTACCACGACCAAAAACTTTAGTTAATGAACGGCCTAAGCCGCCAATGGGTTTCTTTTTGGAATTTGGGGTTATTTTATTATTTGAAACAAAACTTGATTGCGAGTTCTCCACTGGAGTACTCATCATTGAATCGGGTGATAAATTCTCTGATGTTGCTCTTTTCATTGATATATTATTATCATTTAAAGATTCTATAATATCAATTCCTTTAATATTTAAACCAACATTTTCAGCTGATAAATCAAATGAGTTTACACTATATTTAATCGGACTTAATAATTTTGCATCAGATGCATTTTTAGTTAAGTCAAAATCAGTTCCTCTACTGATTACACTTTCTTCTTCTGTTTCATCTAAATTAATGAAACTTTCAGGTTCCTTTTTGTTCTCTGTATCATCAAAAATATGTGCTTGTCTATGAATGCTTGAGGGTGACATTAAGGTCGCAGGTGATGCTTTCTTTTTTGGCGTACTAAGTTCAGGAGTTCTGAACTGAGTTGTATTTCTGACAGGTGACAATGCACTTCTTTTGGGTGATCTTAGAGGTATTCCTATATCTGAATCGCAATCGTTAAAATTATCGGATGTTAAAAATGAAAGTCTATTGTTTAAGTTTGATTCTAAATTAGGTATACTAACTGGAGTTGATTTACCAAAGCTATGATTATTATCAAATGTTGGAGTTTGTTCAATTTTTGCAGTTCCTGATGGACTTATATCATGATTCAAAACGACATTTAATTTCTGTGCAGGACTTAATTTGGCAGAATCAAGAATTTCGAGTGATGAATTAAGATTTGAGCTTTCTTGTTCACTTTTATTATCATCGATTGTACCGGTACTAGCAGCGACCTTACTGTATATAGATGATCCAATTTCGTCATCTTTAGTATTACTACTATCAGCATAGTCATCTAAATCAAAAGTTGAAGTAGACGAAGAATTTGCTGCATGACTAAATGATGATTGTTTTGAACCAATACTTACATTATTTTCAGTATTCAATGGAGCTGATGGTCTTTCAAATAAAATGTTCATTTTAACTGTTTCATTGCCGATTTCTGTACTCGGTGCTACTTCTTCTTGTTGTTTTTGTTGCTGCTGTTTTATTTGTAGTGGCGGTTGCGACAATGAAGTTGATTGTTTTGACATCGCAGCAGATAGTAAGTTTGATTCTCGTTGTGCTTTCTGTTCAATTAATCGTTGATTGGCTCTGTCTAATAATTCTTTTTCCTTTTCAGATTTTAACTTTTTGATCTTTTCATATTTTTTCTTTTTTTCCATTAACATGTTATGGCAGGGCATACAAAATAAACCCTTTGAAGTTCTAGCGTATTTTAAGTCGTCAATTGGTTTATTACATGATTTACACTTAAAACAATCAGCACAGTAAGCCAAATCACCCGTCAAAATTGCTAAATCATAAATCTTTTTGTTACATGATTTACATGTATATGAACAATCAGAACACACTAATGCACCTGTGCCTAAAACTAAAAAGTTTGAATCAACACCTAAAGATTTCGAACATTTAGAACATTTGAAACATGAAACATGCCACTGGTCGGTGCCTAACTTGTATGCTTGCCCATCATTTATTGGTAAATGACAACTCTTGCATTCTTTATAATTGTATGATGATGCTGATGAACTCATTTTATGAGTATGGACCAAAATATTCAATTCAACTCAGTAATTAAAAAAAATAATGTGTGAGACTAATGTTTGTCCTGGAGATGGGAATGCCAAACAGGAATAAAAAATAATACAGTTTAATAAATAAATGTTTTCTAATAATTTTTATGTCAAAACGTAAATGGTCTAATTGTATATGTATCTAGGTTTAAATGGTTATGAAACACGTCGATATTTTTGCCGCCAACTCAGTTTTAATGAAAGTAATATAAGAATCTGATGAGCTGATGTGGTACCTGGAGATGCTGGTGGTAGCGGCCGGTGTTTATGTCGTGATAAATCTTCTTAAGGGAAGAAAACACCAAACGATGACATCGTTCTCCTGGAAGCAAAGAGTCCAAAATAGAAAACCGCAGCTCTTTAGCTTAAACGCTCCTCTGTGCGAACGACAGGTCGGAAATCAAAAACTAACTTTCAAGTTCCAAGCGCCCCTTTCTATCTCTATCTTGGATTTAGCACGTTCAAGTTTCGCAGAAACCGAAATACATCAAAATATTGAATCAGACTTTTGAACGTAACCGCTATCTCTCCAATCCCAAATAGAGGTTAGTTTTTGGTATCCTTTCTGTAATTATACTTTTATCAACAAACTTATTTCAGCCATCTTTTCTCTAACCGATGTTTTTAGCTTAGTTAGTTCACACATTAAAAGTGGACCATTTTGACATTCCGGGGTTGGAATAACTGCGTCATTGACTGTAACTTTAATAAAAAATTCATGATTATTTGTTCTTCTTTCAATTACACTTCTTGCTCCCATGAGGATCGACTCTGTTATTTAAAAAATCTTGCAAAATCAATATCTCGTGTATTTGACTCATACTTTTGATGTTTAAATGATCTAATAGCATTCATGAGATGTAACAATTCTAATTATGAGTACAACTGAAAAATAAATTATCTTTTGTTTTTGCTCAATAAATACTCTAATCATTGCAGTCACATGCACTGATCCCAAAATAAAAAAATAAGAACGGCAGGTCTTCTCATGTCATACCCAACGTCGCTAAACTATTCCACTTTAATAAATGCGTTCAATGATAGTGCATCATAAACGTCACTCTCAGCGACCGAATTTAATTCAAAGGAACAATAACCGGCTAGTGAGTATAGTTCATGTGTAGTTAAACCAAAACCTGCACTTATCGTATTGAATCTTTTTGCTTCAGAATCGAGACACTTACCAAAACATATGGATGTTCAAAATATTTTCCTTTCTTAATATATAGTCTCTACAACTCATACTTGTTGTTAAAATAACTGCACTCATTCTTTTTTTGTCCATCTACATAATCAGCTCGGCACTACTTTAAAAGTTTCTTTTATTATCATTGATGAAGAATTTACCAAAATTTCCAGCCCAATCGATACAGCTTGTTGCAGAAGCAGGGAAAAACGGTAAATAAACATCGTCATAGATATCATACAAATAACCATATTTTAATATCACACTTTACCAAAGTAAAACGTAATTTGAAAACGATTATAATCACAATGCAAGGTTTCCATTCCAAATCAATCAGAATTAGAAATGAAGAATTTCCATTCATTAACAAAACTTAATGAACTTATAATTTCATTAATTTGGCTTGATGCAAGTTTTAATTTTTTATAAAAACTTTGTAATCTTCTAGGGACTAGTTGTGTTGGATATCTTTCATTGTTTCTTGCAAAACTGAAAACTTCATTTAGTTTAACGTTCCATGCAAATTCATCCAAAAATTCATATTCTTTACCTTGAGCATATGGGCCCATTCCACCAAGATATTTTGAAAGAGTTGATTGGTTTACATTTTTGGATGAAAGGGCATGATCCTATGTTTGGTTGCCAAAAAACAAAATTGAAAAAAGATTAACTAAATGCATGCTCCTTTTTAGTCTTGATTACAGGCACCAGTCTTTTGAAAGAAAATATGTATAACAACAAATAAGAGAGATTAAAAATTATTTTCGGAGTTGCTTACATGACAAATTTTATGGGGCTCAATTTTTGGTTTTTCTCAATTCGCTTTTAATTGTGTTTTTTTTATGAAAAATTTCGTATAGGATTAGCTTTTTAGAAAAAGTACATAATATAAAAAAACATCAAGTCATAAAATATTATAGTAAGAGATAAAACAAAATAGAAAAATAGAAAAGAGGTATAAATGTTTAGTTGGATATAAACTATTGAAATTAGAACAAGGTTGGTTTGTTGACCTTTGCTCTAACTAGCTTAGTTTGAAGATAGTTATCAAAAGCTTCAATACCCATTTCTCTACCGATACCGGATTCTTTGAAACCACCAAATGGAGCACTTGGGTGGAAATCATTATAAGTGTTAATCCAAACAGAACCTGCTTCGACTCTTTCAGAGACATACACTGCCTTTGAGAAATCCTCAGTATGGATACCAGCAGCTAAACCAAACAAAGAATCATTTGCCTTTTCAATTAATTCATCAACTGACTTAAAGGGTAAAACAACAGCGACTGGACCAAAAATTTCTTCGTGAGTTAATTTAGAGTCTTGTGCAACGTCATAAAAAATGGTTGGTTCAACATAATAACCCTTTTCACCAACTCTCTTACCACCTGTTAATAGTTTTAGGTTTAAAGACTTACCCGCTTCAATATATTCTAAAACGGTTTCAAATTGATCTGGGGTAGTTTGAGCACCTTGGTAAACACCTTGTTCAAAAGGATTACCGATCTTTAATTTTTCAACCGTTGCCTTGAATTGAGCTAAGAAATCATTATACCATTTTTCATCGGTTGCTTCAATATAAATTCTTGAACCAGCACAACAAACTTCACCACCATTGAAAAAGATACCAGTAATTAAGTTTTGAATTGTTTGTTCAACATTACAATCTTTGAAAACCATATTAGGAGATTTACCACCTAGTTCTAAAGTAACCTTCTTGATTGAATTAGCACATTCTTTCATGACAGTCTTACCAACCATAGTTGAACCAGTGAATGCAACCTTCTTAATTTTTGGATGTTGTAAAATTGAATTACCACAACCTCTACCAGAACCTGGAACAACATTAACAACACCAGCTGGAATGCCTGCCTTTTTAATTAAAGTACAAGCAAATAAGTTTGATAATGGGGTTGCAGATGCTGGTTTTAAAACAATGGTATTACCAGTTGCTAAAGCTGGACCAATTTTCCAAGCAAACATTAAAAGTGGGAAATTCCATGGAGTAATTGCACCACAAACACCTAAAGGTTCTCTCTTAGTGTAAGTAAGATGAGTATCATCAGTTGTAATGGTTCTACCATCAATTTTATCACAATAACCTGCACAGTATCTAATATAATCAACAACAACATTAACATCAGATTTTGCACAATGTAAAGCTTTACCATTATCTAAAGATTCAATTTTTGCTAATAAATCTCTATTTTCATCCATTAACTCAGCTAACTTATATAAATATTTACCTCTTTCATTTGGAGGAGTGAATTTCCAGGTTTTATAAGCATCAGAAGCAGCTTTGACGGCGATTTCAACGTCTTCAGCTTCAGCTAGTTGTAATTCACAAGTAACTGATTCATCGACTGGTGAGATGGTTTCGAAAGTTTTACCAGCTTGTGCATTAACAAATTCATTGTTAATGAATAAACCAGTTGGTTGTTCATAAGTTTCATTGATAATTGGGAAAGTAACAGTTGCAAAAGTCATTTTGGTAATGATGGAGAAAGAAGTATACGGAGAAGAATAGGGAAGTTTTATATTGTACCGTAAAGAAGATTTAATCAGGTTGGGGAGGAGCATGCTTTTTATAGATAAAAATATTTTCAAAATGGGATAGACTTTTCACTTGTGGGGCCGTGCTAATGCAGCTAGAATACTAGGAAAGCTTATAATAAAGGCTGGACACTTAGTAAGATCGGTTAACATCTCCATTTGACCGGCAACGGTGAAAGAATTTCAGAAGACGTGGTGAACCCTTAAACGGCAAACCTGGAAAGATGTCTCCCGTAAGACAATTGGCAGGTAGTGAAAAACTGAAAAAAAATAATGACAATTTTGGGGGTGCACAACTGAGATTTTCCCCCACATCCCGGAGCGCTGTATGTTAATTCCACCCCATGTGCCCGTTAAGATACTGTGTTGTCCAATTTGGTGGTAGAATTTGAGGAATTAAGACTCAAGTAAAGGCCAGGCTGCGGTTAACTAGTTGCCATTTCCTGAGAAAGGATCGGGGAGTGGTTTGAGGAATGGTCTGAGGTATGTGGTTATAATACTGACTGTAGACCTTATGTAGAACACCCGTTTTTTTAGAAGCTTCCTCACTCCGCCTCCTTGTGTCCAACACCCCCACCTTATTGTCCTTCAACACCCCCACTAGTGACAACCCAACATAATTTTACATTTTCCTTTTTCGTCGATTACCGTGACACCCCTACCAGTCCGTGGGTATTTCCGCAGCTATGGAGTATGTTCTACCGTATTGTTGGCGGAAGAGCGGTCGCCGGCAGCAAACAGCCGTTATAGATAGTGTTCTGTGTTATAATAATTAAGACTTGATAAAGAAACAGCCGGTTAAGTGGAGAGAAATAGAAAAAAAAGCAGCTATATGCAGCAATGGCACGTGACTGTATATATGTATATATACATATATCGGTCTTGTTATCTCACCTTATCTCTTCTTTGCATATGCATGCATGCACTCATTCAACTAGAATTTGCTAATACACAACTTGTCTATATAAACTAAAATATGCGTCTACAGTTGGCTGGTTTCAACCTTCTTTTTCTTGAGAGAATCATCCTTACCTTGAAGATGTTGCTTTCTCTTCTTCGCACGATGTAACCTTTGTTTATCATCTCTTTCAAGCTCTCCCTTGGCCATAACAACACCTGACTTCAACAAAACTTCATCTTTACCAACTTTTGTGCTTAATTTGTAAACTTCTTGTGGTGCTAATGTATTACTTGCTGCCATAGTCAATGGTTGTGCATCCTCCATTGCAATTGTAGACGTTTCTATACGAACATCTAACAATTTTTCCTTTGGTTTCGGTACAAAATGTGATGAATATAATGAATCAAGCTGATATGTTATATCTTTAAATAACTCACTAATTTCTTCATGTGCTTTGTTCAAAGATTCGTTAACTTCTTCATTGGTATTTCCTCCATTATATTCATCTTCGTATAATTGTGCAAGTGATTTGCCTGATTTTTCTTCACTAACTTCAATTTTCTTAGATTTTCTAAAATTGTTCAATTCTGAAATAATTCTTTTAGGAATATCATCAAATTCTTGATTAACTATTCTTCTTTTAATAATTTCTTCAATACTTTCAGTTGCTTCTTGTGTAATTGTTGGAACTGGTTTTGCAGTACGATCAAATTCTAAATCTTCTTCGAGTAATGTATCTGATTGTCTTTGTTTACCACTAACTTCACCTTTCATTGTCCATTTCTTTTCTGCAATGGATTCTGCTTCCAATTCTGCAATTTGTCTTTGTAGTTCACGTTGTTGTTTTTCATATGTTGATAAATGCACATCTCCCTTATTATCAACTTCTTCATTATCATCATCATTATTTTCGACTTCTTCTTCCCCATCTCCATAAATATCGGCTTGCGCTAAGTCAAATGCTGCGTCATATGCATCTTCATCTAAGTCTTTACTATGAGCGTCTTTACTACTGCCTTTCTTATCCTTTTTCTTATCATCTCTAACTGTTCTACCATTCTTTTTCTTTAAGTCTTTTTTGCTTGGATCAAAAAAATCATTGTAAGTATACATTTCTTCATCTTCTTCATCTTCGTCACTTAGATCTGCAAACAAATCAACATTTTCATCATCGTCATTATTATCAAAATCATTATCTTCAAGGGCTAAAACTTGACGTTTGTAATCATCTAAATCAAATATGTCATCATTTAATCCAAACCCATCTTTAGTTGTTCCATTTTCTTCTGCTTCTAACGCAGACCCATCGTCTTCTTCCTCTTCTTCCTCTTCTTCCTCTTCTGATTTTACATTATCTTGATCTTCAACTTCGTCACCTGATTCAACTGATTCGTCTTCTGGTTCTTCGTCTTCTTCATCTTGTTCAACTTCTTCATCTTCCATTTCTCCAAACGCCACTTCTTCACTATCAGAATCCACCTCATTTTCTTCTTCTTCTTCCTCATTTTCTTCTTCTTCTTCCTCATTTTCTTCGCCATCAATTATATCATATTCAACATGTCTACCGCTGGATTTAAAATCATCGATTTCATTCCAAATATTTTTTTCAACATTGTCAAAAACCAACTTAACTTGTCCCCAAACTTGTGTAGAGTCTAATCCATCAATATAAATTTCATCCAATACATTATTTTCACTATTTTTAATAACTGGATCAATTATTTCTTTTAAACTTTCAAGTAACTTATCACAATTTAAAAATTCATCATTATTACTTGTAAATAATATACTTGGATCATTTATCAAATTGTCTAAATCTATAGGCTTATTCATAATATTTTATTATATAATTGTTTATCTTGTGCTTAAACCCTTTGAGGAAACTTTTCAATATCAAACAATAGTAAAAAAATTTTATTAACAGAAGCGGCCTTGAAAAATTTGAAACTTTTCATGTAATAATGTAGCGAATTCTCAAATTTTTGACAACATGAATCGAAAAGTTTTTTCTTAATTAGGAAATGGATCTTTCCAAAGCGTGAAACCAACCCATCAATTTAAATGAAAAAAAAAACAATTTACATTATATACAACAGTTGCTAATACACAATAATACAAAATTTTCAAATCATACCTTCTTCTTTTTATCACGTTTGATATTCTTGGCATCTTTTCTACAATCTGGACAATACCAAACTCCACTTGGAGGCTCTTTCAAACCAACACAATCATAATGAAACCATTCAAATTTACAATTTGGATTATCACAAGCAACCATTGCACCATATGATACTTGCTGACAAAAACAATAAAGTTCATCATCATCTCCATTACCATTACCATTATTTGAATTTGAATTCCTATTTGGTCCTTTAAGAAATGTTGATCCTGATGTGATATCACGTCTTCTAGTTGGAGTTGATGCTGAAACACCTAACATTTTTTCATCTTCATCATCTATGTCCATATCAACATCTTCATCTTTAACTTTGATATTGTTATTACCATTGTTAGAATTATTATTATTAACAATTGGCGTTCTATCACGAGAAAATTTTTTATTTGATCTTTGAGATTTCAAATCAATAGATGAATTATTAAATTTTTTAGATATTTCATTAATGTCAATACTTGATTTAGAATTAGGTGCAGGCGTTGACGATGGACTCAATGAACCTTTTTGATCTAAATCAATAACATCCAAATCGTCCTCATTCAAATCCCAATGTTCAATCGCACCGGTTTCCACCAATCTATTAACATCTTGTTGAAATTTTTGATTATATTTGGCAACATTTATTAGCGCAGTATTAGCAATCAAAATTTTTTCATTTTGTATATTAGTTGCATGATCAAAATGTTTTTCAATCTCTTCATTTAATGAATCTTCCTTGGGATGTCGTACTAAACTACCATGTTGTTTAATATACTTGGAGAGCTGTAGTTCAATATTTTCAATTTGTGTCATTATCTTATCAAGTTCTACATCTTTCATCCCTATTTCTTTCAACATCATACGTGTTTCATCTGGTAAGTTGGTCAAATCATAGGTATAATAATCTAGTAATGTAGCTGCATCCATTACGAAATGGTTACACAAACGTTTTGTTTCGGTTTTATAATCAAAATGTATGTTAATTTCTTGTCTTAAAACATTAAAAGGCAAAATAAAATTTAAAATTGATTTTAACAAAGCGCGACTATCGGCTAAAAAAAGAAAAATTTAAAAATGGATCTTACAGTTTTTAGTTTTAGTTACCGGTGCTACAAATGTACGATTAGTATCTGGCAATTTAAAGGTGGTATAAAATCTTTGAATGGCCTTTTGGTAATCAAATAATACAATCTAGCATTTACTTTCAAAAAACACGTTAAACGATGTCTTTTGATGACCTCAACAACTAATTGTTATTTCTTAGAATTAAATATTGGATATTTAATTTAACTAAAACAAAAGTCGGATTGATCAAAATGCAACAATAATAATGTGATTTATATAATTAATGTAATTATTATCTATTGTTATTTATAAATATACAAGTGGTTTCTTTGGAGTTTGTATTTTTTAATTTTTTTATTATTTTATTATATAGTAGTAACGTTGATAAAAATATTTATGCAATTATAATTGTTTTTTTGGCTTTCTAACGTCAGTTTCAGCAAGTGGAATATTATATTTACCTTGATTACCAAATCTACTCTTAGTTGGCTTTCTAATATGAGATAAGTCTCTGTGTTTACGATTGAGATGAAGAAAGAGGTACATACATAAAACAGCAATTAAAACAACAGTTGGAACTGAAGCCATAATATAATATGCATCATCATTTGCACCCCCTTGATCCCTTAATTTTCTCATTTCATGGGTGTTTTTTCCAACTGATTCCTTATATTGGAAAGTTGCAAAAATATGTGGAGCATCTAAAATTGAAAATTCATCATCAGGAATTGAGTCAGGTTGAATTGCAATTACAACTTTCTTATAAACTTTATTTTTTAACCATTTTTGATCAATGTCAATAGGATACCAACCTTTCACATTATCGATCCATTCTGAGGAAAAAAATGCCCCATGAACATCACCTTTGAACGCAATATTACCAGACAATTCTTCAATTTGTGTATCGACATCTTTTAGTGCTTGTTTCAATAGATCTCTTTTATCAAAACCTTTGTCGTGTGCCTTTTCATTAACATAAGCATAATGAAATTTAACCTTTTCGGTATCTTCAAAGAATCTCGTGTACCAGGTTAAAAAGTATGTTTTTCCCACTCTCATCTTTTGGCGATCATTTGGAGCACAAAATGGTTCAGAAATTTCAATATTAGCAATACCCTTCTTATAATAAAAATCAGGTGTGCATCTCTGAATTGGTGAAAGTTTAACGTAAGTATCATCTTCATCAATCATAATAACTTGTTCAACTGTTTCATCATCACCTAAGTTGTGAGCATTAAGATCTTTTTGATGATAGATAGCAGTCGTTGCAGTTTGATAGTAAGTTTTCACATCAGGAAAACCGTTTTCAATTCGACCATTTTTCAACTTTGGGTTAATAGTCTTTGGTAAACCATCTTTTTTAATAGAAATCCATGGCTCAAGGCCATCAGTTGAAGTTGGTTGTGGAGCTGCAAACGTAATGCCTCCAACAACATAAGGTGTAACAACTTCAACAACCGTACCGTAAATTGTTCTAATCCAAGGTTTGGGTGGTTCAGAGGAAGTTGTACCATGTAATTTTTCAGATTGTTCTTTTAACCATTCTTTATTAACAACTGCCTTTCTTCGTGCTGCGTCTCTTTTGAATAGACCCGATGTTGTCTCGGGTAGAGAAACACCAGTATTTATGAAAGTTGTCTTGGTGGGAACTGTTACCGCATCACAGAGATGGACACCCATTGCAAGCAGAAAAAAAAGTGCAGTTGATACTTTCATCGTAACGGTATATTCTTAGGTAGTAGAAAGAAAAGGATAAACGTTGAAACACAAACTTAAATACAAATAAATACAAATACAAATAGAAATACAAACATTACGTACATGAACAGTGAGTATTTCTATCACGGATCAAGACAGACTCAAGCAAAAAAAATGAAAATACTAAATATTTGGAATTTGGAATTCAGCTTTTTCACCGGGCTGTGCTTCTCCTTTGGGATGCCGCTGTTTGTTATCATGAATACAACAACAGCCCAGGTTTCATTACGACTGCTTTCTTTGCTTTCTTCTGTTTACATCACTTTCTAAGCGCAAACACTACCAGAAAAAATAACTCAGATGTCTGATCTGGATCCCACCCCGTACACTCCTTTGAACTACAATTCGGGGCAAAATAACCAACGTCATACAAATAATAATACAGGATCTTCATATCAAGCAATTCCAATTAATCGTTCAACTCCACATCAAAAATCAACTTATTTTGCATCTGTTGCATCACCTGGTGTTCACAACTATACTTCATTATCGGGTTTTACAAATTCGTATCAAAGAGCAAATTCATTTCGTTCTGTTTCAATCGAGCCAAGAATTAAAGCTTCAAGATCTTACTTTAGAGATGATGAAGAATTGATTGATCCAAATACTTTTGCTCCTTCTACAATGGGTAGAAAAATTTCAACTATTTTTGGTGCAAGACCTATACTAAATACAAATCAACATTCAAATGTTTTTGATGATGCAGTAGACGATCATTCTTTTGTTGATCACTCTTTCACTGACTATGTGATATCGAGACAACCATCATTTGCATCATCTGTCTTTGCAGCTCCTGGTAATGCATTATCAAGAGTTTTATCAAACGAAGCAGATTCAATTGTTGTTCGTCAAATTGAAACCGATGATGGTACAAAGTTGACAATGATTGCACCACAATCAACTGTACCACAAACAATTTTTAATTGTATTAACGCATTAATTGGTATTGGTTTATTGGCATTGTCAAGAGCAATGGTTCACGCAGGTCTTTTATGCGGAACAATTTTGCTTGTTTATTCAGTTGCTATCACTTACTGGACTGCAACCCTTTTATCTGAGTGTATGGATACGGATCCAACACTTTGTACGTATGCTGATATTGGTTTCAAAGCATTTGGCCCAAAAGCTCGTTTGTTTGTTTCATTACTTTTTACTGTTGAACTTTTAGGTGTCGGGGTTTCATTAATGGTTCTATTTGCCGATTCTCTACATGCGTTATTTCCTTCAATTTCATTGATTCAATTTAAATTTATTGCATTTGTTATACTTACACCATTCTCTTTCTTCCCATTGCGTATTTTATCCCACATATCACTTATCGGTATTGTTTCAACAATTTCATTGGTTTTCTTGATTTTTTTCTCCGGTCTGGTGAAAACTACTGCACCTGGTTCATTAATCGATCCCGCTCCAAGTTCTTTTTATCCACCAACTTTGCTCAACCTATTTGCTTCTTATGGTATTATTTTAGGCCCATTTGGTTCGCATTCTTTATTTCCTGCATTGAAGGCAGATTTAATTATTCCACACAAGTTTGAAAAATGTTTAAAAACAACATATTCAATTGGATTTTTTGCGGATGCATCAATGGCCTATCTAGGGTTTTTCATGTTTGGTGCTGGACTGTTAAATGAAATTACTCAATCTGTTTTATTAACTTCAGGGTACCCAAAATTTGTTTATTTCTTAACAAGTGTTTTTGTTTCATTCATTCCAGTTGCAAAAACTCCAATCAATGCATTGCCAATTATAAATATTACTGAATTTTTATTTGGTATCACTCCACAACAATTGGAAATCGCAGGTAAACAATCAACTTTATCAACAAAAATTGCTTCAATTTTAATCAAAATCGGTGTAAATTTTACGTTTGTGATTTGTGCAATTTTATATCCTCAGTTTGATAAGATAATTGGTTTAAGTGGATCATCATTATGTACATTGATTTGTATTGTTTTACCATGTGCATTCTATTTGAAATTATGCAAACCAAAAAATAGATGGCTTTACTACTTGATTATGGTAATTTCTTTGATTTTAGGTATTGCAAGTACGATTGCTGCATTAATTTTATAAAACAAAATGATTCAATTATTTATTTTTTAATTGAACATTATACATCATTAATCATTATTATTATAATTATATAAAAAATGTTTATAATCTAATTTAAAAAAAAGCATACATATGTCTATAACTCTAATATACTAGTATGTTTATTGAACTATAAATTCCATGAGCTTGAAAGTTTAACCTTTTCTGTTTTTGGACGAGCATAAAGTATACCTAACATTAAAACAATTATTGTAGAAATAAGTGCTTTAGTATTGAATGAATTTGTAAGCCTGTCAAATGATCCAGATGGTCTAATAAGTGTAACAAAAATATCACTATCAATAGATATAACATACGTAGTTGATTCTAATTCTGTTGGAACAGTAAACAATTTTGGTTTTTTATAGTTGTTGGTAATTAATTTTCTATAGTGTGTAAGTATAAATCGTGGATGAACATTAATCACTGGATCATATCTGAATTTACTTGAAATTGATGAACCATATTTACTTGTTGTTATTCTAAATGGAGTTAATGATTTACTCATATCATCTAATAAAATCGATTCAGTTCCTTTACTTTTGAAATCTCCCACTATACCGTTTCTTCTACCATCTAGAACCATTTTTGGAATAGTCATTATTTGACCCAAACTATTACTTAAAATAATATCCTTAGTTGCAATATTATGTCTTGTTTTAGATATTGATAAATTTCGTATTTTTTGACCAGGTAATATAAAACACTGTGATGCAAACGCTGGTAGCAAAAGATTTTCAAATGGTGAATATTTTTCAAAACTCTTGGATATTTTTTCATTTGGTTTTAAACTTTCAAACAAATCAATGACACAAATTTCCGTATCAAATGGTGATGAGCCATGTGGTAATGTAAAAATAATAAAATTTTCTTCAAATACAATACTAATAGCTAGTTCAGCGTCTAGGCCACTTTTAACGCATTTTGTAAATTTTCCATAATTTTGTCCGGTAATCAAGTTGATAATATGAAAATTTAAGGTGTCTTCACCCTCACTGATTGTGGAAATAATGCCTACATGTGGAATTAAATATTTGTATAATACTGATCTATCTGGAAGAACAATTGCATTCTGAGCAATGTTATCATTACCATAACTACGTTTATCTACCCAAAGAATTTTTTCAAATCTTGGTTGAAAAGTCCAGGTAGTTGTTTGTTTATTATTGTTAATATGGAAACCATGAACACTATTTGTTTCTTTACAAACTTCAATTGTATAACCATCAATTTCGGTGGTTTGGATGAATTCAATATTGGAATCATGAATTAGTCTTTTGAAGTTATTGGTAATAAATTCATAAGACATTTGATTAACTGTACCAGTTATTATGTCAACGTGATAAATTGAACCGCCAGATAATGCATAAACTTTGTTATCAATTTGATATAATTGTTCAATTTTAATTGATGGAGTGAATACGCTTACTAAATTTTGTTGCACACTTTCAGTTTTAGACATTTCATAAACACCGATTTTATTATTTTCTGTTAATGCAATGAGATACTTAAAAATACCAAATATATCATTTTCTAATTTGGTTGAATTGCTTTTATTAAAAATTGTATCGTAGTTGTGAATTACTCTTCTAATATAAGACGTTATAATGTTTGAACTTGTTTCGTACATATACTCTTCTAATGTTAATTGAGGTTTAGTTTCAGATGATATCACAACGGAATCAATAATTTCAGTGAAAGATTGATCGTTAGACCATTTCAAAATGCCATTTGAGAAGTAATGAATTACCTTTGCTTGTGAGACTGTCAATAAATCAACATGTGATGAATTTTTAGTAACATAAAAGGAGTGATAAATAGAATTATCAAATGATGAAGGTAATGCAAATTGAATGTCTGGAGTGAGTCTAGTTGATGTCAAATTAAATGACTTTATTGAATTATTGGATGTAATCAACACAACATCATTATTAAGTAATTCAAAATCTTCAACGTTGCCATCGACAAGTGAATTTGCTGATAAATTTTCATTGATTATATTGACATTTGAGCTGAGTTTCCGAATACTATGATTATCAAATTCGTAGATATCTTTATCTTCGCAAATAAAAAGGTTATTTGAAGCTTCAATGAAACGAATATTTTGAATTGAACACTGGTTTATTGGTTTAAGATCGAATTTCAATATTGATGAATAGAAAACTTGATTTCCTTGCAAAATAACGACATAAGGCTCATAATTTATTCTATCATAATATAACTTTGCATCATCTATATTTACAGCTGAAGTAAAAATGATGGATTGTTTATTAGTCTCAGTGTGTATTTTGAAGATACTATGTTCGTCGACAGCATAAATACAATCATTAATTTGTAATACATTAACAATTTCATTTTTGAAACTCAACTCGGTTTCAATTTTTGTATAAACATCAGAAGTATTCAGAAGTAATAGTTTGGACTTATAATTACTATTATTTCCATAATAATTGAAGTAAGCTAAAACTAAGTCATCAGAATTTGAAGCCTTAATTATCTTTGATGATGAATTTATTGATTGAATTTCACTCTGATATCTATATAAAACATCGCCATTTGTAGAATTAAAAATTGTAAGTATACCTAGTTGAGACAATGTAAACAATCTGTCATCAATGGCGATTGAATCAAATGGCGTTCCAGTATGAACTGTCTGCCAATCATCTTGAAATACTTGTTCTTTTGTTAGACCAAATGAAAAAGTTATAAATTGCAATATAAAAAGAAAAACATACCACATGACTGAAATGATTTACTGTTTGATTCGGATGCAAAGTATGGCTATTACCTTCAAAAAAAAAAAAGAATAAAGCTAACTCAAAAAAATATACCAGAAATCTTCTTTTACCAAATATATAGTTTTTCAAGACATTTTAACCATTAAAAATATGGTACATGCGGGGTTTGAACCCGCGACCATCGCGTTTCTGTAACGGTGAAGTGACATAAGCATAGCGGTCAAAATACGACTATAAGCACGATGCTCTAAACCTCTGAGCTAATATACCAACTGGGTAAATTTTTCGAGTTTTTGCTTTTAACAATACGCATTGCATTACCTGACTTACTCTTTAAGCAACTTAGTTCAAGGATCACCACTACCGCTTAAATAAGCAAAAGTCACGGGTTGACAAAATCTGGAAACTAGTTAATTGATTCCTCTTGGACATTACTATGTTCCTTTCATTTCTAGGGGTGCAGATATTACATAATCATAATATATATATGAATAAAGGTTGCAGATTTGAATGGGCATGTAAGTAATAATTCCAAGTATGTTGATATAAATACTGTATTAATTATAAGCAGGCCGCCTATTTCTTATTCATTTTATTATAATTATTATACATTATTTTAACAGATATAAGGAGACCTATGTCCCTAGTTATATTACTCTATCTAGTTTATTTTATAGCTTATTTAACTACCAAACTATCTACTTATCATGGACCCTACTTTGAGATTCAATGCATTACAATAAAGTATCATGTAATTGTTAAGATTAGAATTGCAAAAAAATGTGATTTAAAATTTGGCATTCCCCTTTTGTCACGTAATAAAAATAATTCTAGGAAACTCAAAAAAAAAATAGTATACAGTTGCCAACTTGTCCAATCTAGTCGAGAATGAACTATCATTTTTGAATTTAACATCAAAAGGCTCACGGGCCTAACATCATTATGGATGCGTGGCCTTATAATGTTCAATGTAAAAGAACCGAAATTGCAACACTAAATATTTAGAAAATATAATCAAATGGTTCAGTCCCCAATCAATGTACAAATTTGGTAGCTAAGAGAACCATTCAATGGTTCAGTTGAAATAAACTCAAACTCTTTTAGACACTATTCAAATTATACCCATTTGTACATCAATACAACAGACACGGCAACTTCATATACAGATATCTACCATCACCTCGAATAAATTAATGTCAACATTATCAAGATTACATAATTTAGCTCATGTAGGATTTAATGAAATTTATGAATTACAAGTAGGTCTATTAAATAACTGTTTTCACCATAAATGTATCTAAATTAATTGACATCACAACTGCTACAAAAAGTGTATTTTTTGGAGCAGCCTTTAGTTATTTTGTGGTAGCCAACTGTTGCCGTAAATTATTATAAGGCAAACCATGATATCTACCAAATGAAAATATAGGTCTTGAACAGGTTGTTATCGCACCAACGCAGGCAAAAAAAAAAAAAAAAAAAAAAGGCCCTACAATCATTAATGAAATCATAAATGGAACATACCATGTGTTCGTTGAATGTGATCAAAAAGTGAAAAAATGGTAAAAAAATATCTATAAAACTTTTAGAATGTGTACTATATGCACAAAACAAAAATACAAACAAACTAACAAAGCAAAATCATTCTTGATATTTGCCAAGATGTTCTGTATTCAAAAGTAACAACAAGAACCTTTGATTTCGACGCAGTTCATTAATCAGATATTCACGTTATGTACGAGAGCTTAAGTGATTCTTAATAGTAAATTTGAGTTTATATTATTTTAATGAAGGGTAATTACATAGTTATTTCTCTATGAACATTTCATACAAGTGAACGAGAAACTCTAACTTTAGTAAATGAATATTTAGAAATTTATAATATTAGTAAAAGATAACGACGCTGCTGTATGAACACTGTATAAAAGCTAACAATTATTCCAGTATGTAACACTTTATAAATTGTCTCCTATTGGTAATTAATCTTATTTCAAAAAAAAATAATAAAAAGAAAAGTAATAATTAGTTAATGTTCTTCACTGTTTCACTTATTCTCAATTTATTACCAACTTTTAAATCTTATTGGACCACCATGGTTAAAGAATAATCATCTAACGTGGTAGGGTAGGAAAGTTTAAATTAATTCAGTGTTGGAAAGTCAAAAAAATAAGATAGTGCGATACTAGCCGCTTTGTTAAAATATTTGACATCCCATCCTGTTTTCTTTGTTGATTCTTCACTTGCAACATAGATGCTATGTAATGTTCACAATTTATTTTGTTAAAGCATACCATAGTGATTCTCAATCTCAAATTAAAGATGCCAGAACAATCTAAGCAAAACAAGGGTGTGTTTAAAAAAATTGTTACTACTGTTCTCCCCGATAAATTATTACCTAAGGAAATGAAATCTTCCTCAGCTCCAAGAGAATCAAACAGGTCGTCATCTGAAGTAGAGAGAACTTTATTCAATGCGAATAATAACGAGTCAACAGTTTTGTTACCCGAAAATTCATCCAATTTACGTAGGAGAAGTAGGTCTTACACAACATCAGCATTACACAAATTGGAATATAACCCATACGGTATATATAATCATCATGATATTAATAATCTTGGAAGCGCATTTGGAAATGGAATTAAAAAAAGTGAACCTGATTTGAGATTGGTAAGTCCATTATCAAATCCGAACGATTATTTACCAGAACCTTTAAAACAATCAATCACGAAATTAGAAGATAAATATGAACTTTTAGACGATGAGATTGCATCTGGTGGTTCAGCAACAATTAAAAAAATCATCAGAAAAAATAGTGTATTTAAAAGTAACATCTATGCTTTGAAAAAATTTTCAATTTTTGCAGGGGAATCACAAGAAAAATATTATAACAGGGTTTTATTTGAGTTTATAATAACTAAAAGTTTTTTACATGTACATAATATAAAATGTTATGAGCTACTGCAACTACCGATAACCTTACAAAATGCATGGGGTATGGTCATGAAATTTTATGATTATGATCTTTATACATTGATTAAAAACCCAGAGTGGAAAAATGTCCCATTTAAAGAAAAGATGTGTATTTTTAAGCAAATTTGTTTTGGGATTAAATATTTACACGAAAATGATATTGCACATTTAGATATAAAGGCTGATAATATCTTAATTTCCAAAAATGGTATAATGAAAATTGGAGATTATGGATGTTCAGAATTTGGCCATAAACGCCCTAATGATTTCAATTCCCCAATTGCAATGAAAACCAAAAGGTTGGGTACACCACCATATCAAGCACCTGAGGTTGCCAAGTATAATCTAATGAACACAGATTCAAGAGAACCTTTCTGCCCATTTTATTTTGATTACTGGTCATTAGGAGTCTTGTTGTTCATTTTAGTAATCGGTAAAGCACCGTTTGTAAATGCAAAGGATTCAGATCCAGCATTTAAACTTTATACTTTAGAATATGTTACATTTTTGGAGAAAAATCCGTATTTCTCACAAGATCTTAACTCTAAAATACCAACAACAAGTATATTTATGGACCATCATGGTAAAGATCCAAATTTCATTTATTTATTTTGGAGACTTTGTGATCCAACTCCAAAAACAAGAATGTCAATTCCAAAACTTTTCAAGAACAAATTTTTTCAATGTTTGGAAATGTGTATAGATGAAAAAATTTACGAATGCAATTTTTATTGTCATTCAAAATCAAAAGATATGTCATTTCAAATACCTATCGATTCAGATGAAGAAATTTCACTACAAAACGAAATTAAACACAGTTTGTGGGATGATTTACCAACAACAATTAATGACCATCAAAAATATGGTTCTTTAGTGAGGAAAGAAATTAATGATTCACACGCACACCATCATCAAATGTGTTCACCAAATACAAAAAATGAAAGTAATTTCTTGAATGATTCAACTGCACTATCACCGTTAATGGGTAGTGCGTCCAACTTGGCAGATATACCATTTGTGTCTTCTGATAAAGATGAATCTGTATTATCTTTTAAAAATTTCAAAAATAATAGTATTTCACATAATATTACAGATGACCACACTGTACCAATCTTGAGATCAGTCAATAGTAAGCAAAATAGACATCATTTTACAGCCAATGATTATTCCAAACATGAAACCATGTATATGATTGTTGACTTTGAAGATATTGTTAGTGCATGTGATTATCAAATCACTCCGCATTCCCACAATATGTTTTATAGTTACAAGCCTCACTCTTATCTTGTTTCTGACAGAAATCACAGCAATAGAAGCAATTCAATTTCAGTGGCTAGATTTAAGTAGCTCAAAGTTACTGCAAACCCATCAATTATATACCTTTTATACATTCCTTTCTCACTTTTAATAATACTTCCTACTTTCCGATTCATGAAATAATCATGACATAACGTTTGTTGTTAATCAATTTTGGACTTCGCGCATTTCTGATGAATTTTTCTTGTAGACCTGTAGAATTACCAATGGAAATCCTGTGGAATTCATCATGGAAAGTATTTGCAGACTAATAGCTATACAATTAATAAATAGAATAACATACAATGGATTTAAAAAACTTGATTTCCAGAACAAGTGATGACGAAAACGCATTATCTAATAATTTTGAGGCTCCACTGAATAGGCTTCCATCTCAACCTAGACTCTCAATCCACAGTTTAATGAATGATAACAATACAAATACCAATAATGAATTGTCAAAATCAGCTGAAAAGCCTAACACTGTGGAAGCCGTTTCTTTTGAAAATATAGAGACACCTTCAATTGATCAAAAAGTTTACTCAACAAACGATCAAATAAGACGTAAAAGTAGTATTGGTGCGTTAACTAGTAATTTGAATGTTGAAATAACTAACGAAAAACCACCGTTGTCTGATTTTGAACCAGTTTCAGATTTAATAAAAATTCGGCAAATAGAAAATGACAAAGAAACCACAGAAATCACAGAAACCAAACCCAATAACAAAGAGCCTTCAGACAAAAAACTTCATGAACAAATCCTAAAGCTCGAAAGTCTCAAAAAGAAAGAAGAAGTAGAAGATGAATCTGAAGGTAAACCAAAAAGATATAGAAATAAACCAGTTTGGGCACAAGATTTTATTCCAACAATAAACAGATCAGCAGCTCCAGGAACCGATGGTGTTCGTAGTTTCAAGAGTGATATGTCATATAATAATATTTCAAAACTTGAGATTCCTTCATTAACGGGCGCAATTCCAAGGAATGATTTCAATAAACTTGTGACTGAATGGATTTGGGCGAATGTTGAAGGTGTTAAACAAGATTATTTAGATGTTGCGAATGTTGAGGAATTCATTGAATTAGAACTGAAATTAGGTAATATTTGGGATAAAGTTAAGGATTCACGAATTCAATTACCAATTAATACAGAATGTGTTGTTGCAACCGACTATGTGAATCAAGACTGTTTTTTTAAACCTGGTATTACACTTGAAAATTATAATGATACCAAAACCTTTATGACTAAAGTTATGCAAGAAGCTTTAGAACAACAGAAAAAAGGGAGAAATAACAATACGACCAATAAGTTTGTTGTTGAAAATTCTCATGTTGTTGATTTAATTGCATCTGATTCACGTAGAAATGATAAGCCCATATCGGGTCGTGTTAGTTTAGATATCAAAACAAAGAGAAAGACGAATAGTATAAGCAAACAACGGATATCGGATTTATATCTACATTTTCCTAATACGTTATTTGATTTGAGATTATCGTTATCCCTTGAACTGCCAAATGAATTAAACGACGCAGCGTTTGAAATATTTAAAAAGCGTGTTTCAATGGAAAGAGAAAAAGAACGTATTAGTTATATTCACCAGGCCACATCAACTAGAATAGATTTGACCAAAGTCAGAGAAAAAAATAATAGAGTTCCAAAATATGAATTAGAATTAGAAATAAATACACCGGCCTTGCTTCGAAGCATGCGTAATGTCATGGATGATCCATTGTACTACATTGATCTTGTCCAAGCGTTCCTGGACAACGGACGTATTATCACGAGACAGTTGTCACTACAACGCCAATAAATCAATTTTGTAATTTATAAATAGTTTACGCTGTGTATAATTCTGTTTGCTAGGTGAACTACCATCAGAATCAAAAACATGCACCTCTGCATCTGTATTCGGTATGTGCATTTCTCGCAGGCATGAACACGTAATTTGAATTTTCACCATTCTGGCTTAAAACAGTTCTTATTTTATCAATTTTTTTTCCATAATAGTAATATTTAGGATCAGTTATACAGTGTTCTGTCTGTTGTAACTATTATAGATGCTTGATATGCTCCATTGCGTTGTTCTGGTGCTGATTTTTACCGTTCTGGCTGTATGTATAGCTCAAAGTTTAATTTTAGTTGGATTCTTCACTTTTGCAGACTCAAATACTAACACCTGTTGACTATTTGTTTTCCTTTACAGCTTTACCTTGTTATTTGGTCGTTCACTCACAAACCACGCCCCCCATTTTCATCTGAACTGCGATACATGACAAATGACAAGGACAAATATTCTTATAAATTACCAATATTCAATTCTTTACCTGAGGATGACATAATTTTATCAGTTGTAATTCCGTGTTTCAACGAAACTTCAAGATTGAAAGTAATGTTACAAGAAACAGTTCAGTATTTAACAAAACAGACAGAAAACATCAAACTTCAAAAACTATTTGAAATTCTTATAGTTGACGATGGTTCAGAAGATGGTACCGGCAATTACGCAATTAAATTAGCAAATGAACTTAAATTACCACCACACCAACTTAGAGTTATTAAATTTGAAAAAAATAGAGGTAAGGGTGGTGCTGTTACTCATGGAATGCAATGTGCAAGAGGATCATATATTATTTTTGCAGATGCTGATGGTGCATCAAGATTTTCAGATATAACTAAATTGTTAACCGCAATAAAAACAATAGATAATAATAAACCAACGGAGATCCCAGCTGTTGCAATAGGTTCAAGGGCCCATATGGTTAATACAGATGCTGTTGTTAAAAGGGCATTCATCAGAAACGTTTTGATGTATGGTTTACATACGCTCGTTTTTATATTCGGTATTAGAGATGTCAAGGATACACAATGTGGTTTTAAGTTATTTAATAAAGCGGCAGTTAAATTGATCTTTCCAAACATGCATACCGAAGGTTGGATTTTTGATGTTGAACTTTTAATACTTGCGCATAGACAAAACATTCAAATTAAAGAAATTCCAATTAGTTGGCATGAAGTTGATGGTTCAAAGATGGAACTTGCAAGGGATTCTATAAATATGGCAATTGATTTAATTGTTACGAGAATGGCGTATTTTCTAGGAATATACAAGGAGAAGAAGACTAATAATATCCAAAAATCTATTTAATCAAAACAGTTTATAAAATGTAAATTAATAGTCAAAAATAATTTTATCCTGCGTGTTGTAAAAGTTTCTAGACTAAATGAAAAAATTGGCACAAATCCACTGCAGCGATGACATTTCATGTAAAGTTGTCAATTAAACACTCTTTTTTGTCTCTCAAGAAAAGTTCAATTTTAGCAAATTACAAAATCGGCGATGACAAATCCATGAATAAATTGAATACTTTACTCAGATCACTTTCTATAAATAAATCAAGATATTATTCAAAAACCAAAATGAACACTGAAAAAGTCCCAAATTATGAAATTATAGATGAAATACGTTACGTAAAACCATATTACCAAATAATTCAAACAACAGTAAAGACTCGGTGGCTCAAGAGAACAGTTTTAGATGTTTTGTGCACCGAGTTTAGATCATTTGATATGTCTGAGTATAAAGAGAGAATGGAGAATTTTGAAATTACGGTTCTACATCGAAATCGATTAACGAAGAAAGAAAGAAAAGAAATGCGTGAAAAAGGTTTATTAAAGGGTAATAGTATCAAACGTATTAAATATCCTGAAATAATGGATTATAAAATGGAAGATAATGATATAATCGAACGTCTTGAGCATATTCATGAAAGGTCTGTATTTGGACCAAAATGTGATCTTGAAGTTATTCACGAAGATTGTGATGTTTTAGTTGTAAATAAACCGAGTGGCATACCCATTCATCCAGTTCAAAATTATTTTTATAACTCCTTTGTTAAAATTTTAGAAATTGAAGGTTGGCCAGGAAGAAAAGAATCATCAACTAATTATCAATTAAGACCGTGTTATAGATTAGACAAATTGACTAGTGGTGTTTGTATATTTGCAAAATCTAACGAGGTGGCAAGAGGTATCCAGATGGACATTCAAAACAGAAAAGTTCAGAAGGTTTACTTAGCTCGTGTTAAGGGTAGGT
Organism: Pichia scutulata; assembly: GCA_030560845.1. NCBI lineage: Eukaryota > Fungi > Ascomycota > Pichiomycetes > Pichiales > Pichiaceae > Pichia > Pichia scutulata. The sequence goes on from JAKTWB010000082.1 coordinate 485,774, forward strand.
TTCCAAATGATGGTATAATAGAATGTTTAGATGATATCACCGTATTAGACACTAAAAAGGGGAAATCTAGTGGTGTTACAAGAAAACCAGCAAAAACAATTTTTGAATTTGTTAAATATAACACAGACTTAGACGAAAGTGTTGTTACTTGTTTCCCTAAAACCGGAAGAACACATCAAATTAGAATCCATTTAAGGAATTTAAAATATCCCATTGTAAACGATCCGTTATATGGACCTGGGAAATTGATGAGTTTGGAAGAGAATCAAAATCCTAATGAAATAGGCGATGAAGATTTCAATAAAATTCAACTTCAAGCAACATTGAACAGGATTGAAGTTGAGTCTGATGACTGTTGTGATTTATGTGGAATGAAGTTATATACTCAAACACCAAAGGAACGTTTGATGATGTTTCTACATGCATTTAAGTATGAATTAAACGGTGAAAATGGCTGGTCATATCAAACAAAATGGCCTGAATGGTCTAACATTTAACAAATTCATTAAATTTATTAAACTGTTAGTAGTATGACAATAATTATAGGCATTAGCTGGCTATGGATATTGATCATAGATAATATTAGATTTTTTGTTCCTTCTCTCCCTCTTCTGATCTATAATATGCTGGAATGCAAATTTTTTTATATCATTTCGTTTTAAAATCTTATCAACTTCATTCCACGGTATTTTTAAAAGTTCCTTATTGGATTCTTCTTTTAATGCATTTACATTGAGTTTAGAAACTTTGAATAGGCATTTTTGTAGATTTTCAATAAAATTTTGAACATCCGCCTTGGTTTCTGGGTAGACACTAACAGAAAATTTATAAAATCCACAATATCTTTCTGCAAACTGTTCATCTTTCAAATATAAATCCATAAAGTTTTTCCTCAAGAGCTTTTTAATTCTTGTTCTGAAAACTGCATATTTGAACGGATATGATGTATTTTGCATCTGTGAAGGAATATTTCCTGTAATTTTCTTGTTTATATTGAATAAATTGAAATTATGACATATTATCATGACGCCAGGCTTTGATTTTATTATATTTGCAAAATAGCTAGGTGTATCCCAATAATGAAATATAAACCATTTACAAGAATGTAGGGCCTTCTTTTTTGTAGCACCCCTCAAATTTGCAATAGCATATAAATCATTATTGGGCCCTTTTAATTCAGTATAATTTTTACATATCGGACTTTCTTTAGATACAACCGGAAACCTTGAATCAGGAAATAAGTAAGGTGCATTTTTCATTTCATTCTGAGTAATCAAATAATCTTCAGCTTTAAATTTGAACTTTGGCAACTGCTTTATGTATGTTTCATTGTTTGATTCTGAACTTTGCTCAAAATTTAGTATATCAAGTTTTGAGGAGCTATCATTTTCATGCATTTCAAAGAATTTATTAGAGTATTCTAGCTGCAAGTGTGTTCTTATTCTTTTCAAAGCGTGCTGCAGACACCCCAGCGGTTCTGCATTATTTTCTACACCCTTTATTAAAGGCAGCAAATGTTTTAGCTTACTAACCGACATTTTGACCTTCATCAAGAAGAAACCAAAAACATAATTAAGTTAGAATAGATTTGAACTGTAAATATTTCTTTGAATATGGAAATTGTGCATGTTAGTTTTCTCTAGAATTCATTTTCGTGAATTGTGAATCTTTTTTTTTTAAGATTTTGTACACGATTACTATTAGCTGTGAATGTTGTTGTTTTGCCACAAAGGACATCTTTTAACCTGGAAACACCTTCAAAAACAGCTGCCCATTTTCAAAAAAACGCTGAATAGCAGATACAACATTGATTGGACCTGATTGCTTTCACAGAGCATGTTCCCCACCTACAAAAAAAAGAATCACGATATTTCTGCTCATCAGAACTCATTTTCAACATTAACGTCACTTTCAATGCTACAACCTAATAATAACCATACCCACCCCACTGCTTCAAACATAAGACTAGAAAAACCTGTACTAAATATATCCTCCTCACCAATAGGTCAAAGTGATACCGTTCCGAACAATTACTATGATGGTTTAAATTATGTTCACTCTGCTACTCCATCAAATGCATCTTTAATGCCAAAAAAGAATCCGACCAAGACTACAGTAGCAGATCAAGATCGAGAAACTTTTGAAGATCAGACACAGTTTTCAAATGTACCGTATCCTCCAACTCAACCACATTTACAGTCTCTTTATACACCCAGCCAAACCCCACCAAAATACCAACAAAAACCCGGAATAAGAAATTCCATTGTGAACCAAAATGCAAATATTCGGCCCTTACAAAAAAAAACAACTTCTAGGCGTGTTTGGGTTAGGAAAAATACACATACTGCAACGACAATTACAATTAATCCTAATGATATAGTTGATGACTTGAAATATATGATTGCAAATAAATTTCCAACAACTTTAGCGTTGCAATATGACCCATCTGACTTAGTAGTTAAATTAATTATACCCAATGATAACATTAATAATAACTCTGCAATGAATTCATCCTTTAACAGTAATGGAAATTTACCAACTAGTTATCCATTATCAAAATTCAAAACAATGACTTCTGATGGTTCTCATTCTCCAATATCAAGTAATTTTGGGATTTCTAAACCTTTGATAACGAATGAAACAATAAGATTGAATACTTCAATATCGCCTGAACCAACACCAAATCCAAAACCGACTTTATCATCAGCAGATCACACGCCTATTGATATGTCCAATCAAACCTCATTAATTTTAGAACCCGATATGTTAGTCTGGTCGATATTAGATAATTATTTTCCCAATGGTATGTCGATGGCAGATGCATTTATAATCGATGCCGTAAGATCACCAAACGATGAAACTTTCAAACTTGATCCAAAACAGCGATACTACCAAGGCTCAAACGCTTTAAATACTTCAATTGACAAAGCTGATGTCTCATCAGTTGAGACGAATCCTATGGTTTCAAATACCAATAAAGTTGCAATACTAGGTGAACAAAAGGTACCACCGCCAAGGTTTAAACATTATAACAACCATTTAGATCTTTTATCAGCACCAGCACCACAATCTTCTGCTGTAATCTTATTTTCAAAAGATTTCAGAGACACCTCAAAATCACCTTTATCAAGTGAAATCATTCCACCACCACCATCACCAAAAAGTTGTAAAATCATGAAAAATACTGACAGTTCAAGACAAAGTTCACCGTTACTAACTAATAAAAGTGAATTACTAGAATTGAAATCACTTGATACAAATAAAAAACTTAACTTAAAAGTTAATACGGGCGCAAAATCATTAAAAGGAAATAACCATAATAATGACTTGAAAATTCCGGTACCATCAGATTCATCCTTTTTAACACCAACATCAGATTCAACACTCACACCAAAAATTGAATCTTCAATACCTAAAAGTGCAAAATCTATAGATCCAAACAAAAAGGCAAAAGATAATCGACATGTAATGCCAAAAATTCTTAGTCATATTAACGTTTTAGTGGTTGAAGATAATCTTGTTAATCAGAAGATTATGGCAAGACATTTAAAATCTTGTAATGTTCAATTTCAAATAGCATCAACTGGTAAAGAGGCACTTGAAATTTGGAAAACCGGTGGATTTCACCTTTGTTTCATGGATATTCAAATTCCTGTTATGAGTGGTATCGAAGTCACAAAGGAAATTCGTCGTTTAGAAAGGTTAAACCATATTGGAAGCATATCAAACTATAATGATGAAAGTCATATTCATAGAGACAAAAATGACATACTAGATTTATCGTTATTCAGATCTCCAATTATAATTGTTGCACTTACCGCTTCAACTGGTGCAGTAGATCAACAAAACGCTCTTGCTGCTGGTTGTAATGATTATTTAACTAAGCCTGTTCAGTTGAAGTGGTTGAAGAATAAACTTACGGAATGGGGTTACATGCAAGCATTGATTAATTATGATTATTTTAAATCTGAAAATTAAGCATTGCCTTTCGATTCATGTTTGTGTATTTTAATGTCATTTTTGTAATTTTTTTCAAAGTTTGTGCTTGGTTTTTACTTTTAAGATAGTAAAAGACGTTTTTATTTATTCTTCAAAAAATCACTATTTATGAAGATGACTACTAAAACTTCAAATATATAAACAAACTGCATTTCTATTTGGGTGAATGTAATGGACGTGATAGTAGATAACCGGTAAACCAGTACCTAGATCGAAAATGAATTTAATTGCTGAATAAAAATAAAAGTTTAACAATAAAGTTATGTAAAGCTAATTCAACAACTAGATTCTCTAATGGTTCTTATGAAACATTTAAATTTGTTGAGAGAACAATTGAGCCTTATTCTGATTCATGTGGTAGCATTGAGAGTGTTTCCTTATAAAATTTTAAAATTGCTACTGTAAACTAATGGATTATTGTCACTATTGCAAAGCTGGTGGTCGATTCATAACTTTTATCCATCAACTTGTTGTATTATTTCAACAATAAATATAAATGCCTTGTCAGCATGTCATAGAAACAAAAGACAAATAGAAAAAGAAATGGTGATTTTTTAAAATTATAACTTGAGTAATGCCGAAATGGCAATTATTTTGGGTTGAATACTAGGGCGATGAGCCAGTACAATGTTCTAACTTATTTTTTTTTACTGAAATGGGATATAAAAAAGTACATACTTCAAGAAGCCACATCTAAGTCTTGGTAATCCGAACTAATAAAGGCTCTATCTATATAGTTATTCCATAACGTTTTAGGTTTTTGTTGGTTAGCCAGTTCATCCTCCCCAATTTCCAACCTTGAATTCTTTGTTGGTGAAGCAGACTTCGCAAATTTACGGCCTAAACGTATCCAATCACCAACCAATATACTATCAGAATAATCATCAGTTGAATAATGCAATTTATAGCCAAATTTCCAATTTTTATTGTCCTTGTCATCATCCTTACTATAATTAATTTCGTTCAAATCAATATAGTATTGAGTATATTTTTCAGGTGTAAAAGTCTGTGGTATATAAGCAGGACCCAAACTTAACCCTTTTGGCATTAAATTTGGTATCGTTTTGTCCACTTTCAATGATTCAATATAATCTTTAGATTTAGTTGACTCTAAATCATTCTCCATTTTTTCAAGTAACCTTTCAATTTTTGTTTCATTATCTAATTCAGTTTCCAAATTAATGAAAAATTTTTCCCAATCACCTTCTTTAAAGTTATACAAATTTTTATTATCAACTCCGTTAAACCAATCTTTGATTTTTGCAACCAATCCTTTAATGCCACCACCGTAAGCAGTAACATTTAAATTTTGGAATTCAGTCACATTATATTCCCAAACTCTCATACCAGGATTGTAGGTTGGTATCACACTTGCAGAAATATGAGCAATTGAATATCTCTCAAAAAACTCCCCACTATTTTTATTACCTTTTAATTTTGAATACATCGTGTCACGTAAAGTTTCTAAATATGAAACTTTACCATTTGGTGCACCCATATATCTATCTGAAAATAAATGCAATTTCGAGTTTGTTTCATCATCAAGATCAAAGCCTAAAGAACGATATAAATCTTCAACCGTTTCAAAGTCATCATCAGCAATATCACCGTCAACACCAGCATAATCATCGGTTTCTTTAAGTAGAAAATCTACTTCATCATAATTGATGTAAGGTAATGAATCATTTTCATTCAATGCACCTGTGGATAAAAGTCTTTTCTCAATACTCCTCCAAGCTTTAACGGAATCTAAAGGTACCCAATGATCAATATTCATATGACCCCACACCCCACCAATAATTAAATCTCTATACTCATGCATCCAAACACTGATTTTTGAATAACAACTATGATGAATATTTTTCGGAATTGGTGGAACATGACCACTTAACCAAACTTTTAATCCTCTACGACGACACTCCTTTAATGTTGCACCGAACCAAAGAAAAAGTTTATAACCTGGTTGCTTTTTACCATCACAATTATCATTTAATGGATTTGATTGAAACCAATATAATGTATTAATACTTATGACAACCAATTTACCAGGTATAACTTCTCTGAAAAAATAAGCACCCCTATCAAAAGTATGCATTTGTTCAGGTGGAATAAAGTTTCTCCAAATTTTGTATAATTCACGAGTTTGCAAAGTTGGTCCAGGTGCAAATAAATTATGTGGATAAACATCATTATTACCTAAACTTGGTATAATTTTTACACGTCTATCAAAAGGGTTTTCATTAATTTCATTATCATCCATAAATGTTTTTGAAAAATCATTTGCAACCCTTTCGTTCATGTTAAAGATATCCATTTCAGTACGTGGATTCAATCTATCATTATCATGTCTGATATTATCTCCTGTCCAAATAACAAAATCAATATGGTCCTTTAAATTTTCTTTAATCCATTCAAGCGTTGATTCATAAAGATCAATTGGTGAATCACATCCACTTAAAGCATCACCATATGTATGCGAGATATCCGAATTTATGTTTATACTTTTAACTATTTGATGACATTTTTTACGAATTGCACTACCTATAAGATTTAGTTCATCCGGATGCATATCTGTAATATGTAAAAATCTACCGTGTAATAGCTTTTCTTTAGTCACACCATTTGTATTAGTTGATAAAACTTGAACCGAGTGGTTTGGAGTTAAATTTAAAGCCTTCAAGTGGTTAGCTATTTCATCGCTATCAATAATTGAATTAAATTTGATGTTTTGGTCGATATGACTAAAATTTGGAAATATAAAAAATAATAATAAATAGACTGTGATTAGAAATAATATTAAAACTGAGCAAATTCTAATTGACGCCTTTTTAATAATGTTATGGTTCTTTTTATTTTCATTCTCAGGAATAGTTACAGATTTTTCTGCAATCAAATTCATCATCTTTGCAGAAAAGGTACGAGGACTCGATGACTATATGTGATAATGATGACTCTGGTTAGTAGAATAAAATATGATGATAAGATAAAAAAATTAATTCAAGTTATCATTTCCAATTCCATCAACTAATTGTACGTGATAGAATTAAAAATTAAAAACTAATGTAAATTTCAAAATTGACATCAGCATGCGGACGCTCGCTTCTAGATTAATTACCGTAATAAGTAATTCATTTTGTTCTGGCCACTACAGTAACTGGATTATTGATAGTGTGTTTACGTTGTATGTAGAGTAAAAGATCACCATCGACACCCAACTGCTATATTGCTATATCCTTACCACATTAAGAAGTGCTGGGTATTATACAAACCATAAAATGAAGAATATCTACATATCTACATTTGTAAGAGAAGTTGTAAAATATTAGATTTAAAAAACCCAAGATATATTAAAGAAGAAATAGTTTTAGATTTGGATAAATAATATGAATTCAATCTCAAGAAATATATCCGGAAGTATATTATTAAAAGTTTAAATTGCACTTGGGTGTACAAAAGTTCAAAACCATAAGCTGTAATTGCCGTAGAACTTTGCCGTAAATATATACCCAACGTGTATCATCTTCGTATGACCAATTTTATTTGAGCATGTCTAATTTTCAGCATTTTTTACGTGATTTACCACCGGCAAATGAAAAACAATCAATATTTCTTGACTGATTATATTTCCCTTTCCATTGGTAGAGTAGGTTCCACATCTGAAAATATTACTCCATAAACCTTATTGTTGATCATTACAATAAAGACCTAACCTTATTAATTGGTTTAAAAATCTTGTGAAAATGGATTACATATATTATCTTTTCATATTGATAAATTAAATGTATTTTCAATAGTTGTATAATAAAGAGTTCATGGTACATAAAAAAATAAACAAATAAATAATCTACAAACATATACGACCTATAATTTCGATTTACCAAATAAAGATTCAATAATGATTTTAACGATATTTTCAGCACAACCCCAGCTTTCAATATAACCAGAATTACCATTACCATAATTGTGAATAAATTTTTTATTAGTTTCATCAATACCAATTCTAGCACCGCCAATTCTTTCAGGTCTAAAACCAATAACATGATTACTAATTTTAAAATCACCATTTGGAGCTAAGTCAGGAATATATGTTGATGCCTTTTTAAGTAATCGTTTAACATAATCATTATCGATTGAGGTATCATACTTATTAAAGTTATAGTCATAAATACCACCTAAGATTGCACCACCTTCAGGACGTGGAAATAACATTAAGAATTCACCTTCTTTTGCATCCTTTGGCAAATAAGGTTGTTCAAATGTAACTTGATAAGGTAAATTATTTTCAAGTAGAATAACATGACCTCTCACGGGGACCAACTTTGGATCGTTACAGTCACCAAAAAAAATATAACCCAGACCTGTACAATTAATGATCAAATCAGCAAAGCCCCCAGTAGTTAACCTGTATGATTCTGCATCTTTTAAATTTTTTAAGCTAAATCTTTGAATTGTTACACCTAATTTTCTAGCTTCCGATAATAAGTAAACCAAATAATAAGTTGTTGAAATAGTATAAGATTTGAAACTATATAAATTTTGAACGTCTGGGAATTTTGGATCATTACCTAAATATTCATATTCTTCAACCTCATCTTTGAACCAAGGAGTTTCAAATTCGGGAGTTTTTTCCCCTTTTGGAACAATGTCACCCATATATAGAGTATATGGACTGATGAAAGTTTCAGCTATTTTAGATAAAGACTTCAATTTATTGTAAGTTGTCAAATGCCAGTCTTTATTTTCTTTATGATTTGCGGATATCCAATGAGCACCAGCTTTTGGAGATGTGTAAAAAGTAGCAGAATCACCGGGTAGGTTTTTAGAAATGACAGTAACGTCAACTAAATCACCATATTTGGATTTCAACTCAACGGCAGTGGTTAAACCGACAACACCGGCACCTACAACAAGAACCTGTTTCTTGGACATGGTTCTTTAAGAAATAGTAATAGTCGATGGGGTGTTACTCCAACAACTGGCGAAAGCCTGTCTATTTAAGCTTCACCGTTTCTTATCAACGGTTGCCCACCAAATCCTAAAAAGGAAGGTTTCACGAAGTGCCAGAAAAATAATTCCGTTTATCATTAGAGCTCCACCAAATTTAATTGTTCTATTGCTATTTGTACTCTTGATCTCGACATCTCTCCTATACGATACCCATCTCCCAATGCACTTTAATACCCCCGAAGACCTTCTCAACCACTTGCATCCCAACACCCCCATTAGACAGACAGCGCCCAACATCTTTGCAGCAGGCCCCACCACGGTCGACACCAACGCCCTTATCTTCCCCCTCCAGCTCTCCGCTGAAGACCTCGCTGTGCTCTTCCCTGGTGGCGCTGGGTCCAACATCGTCCCACCGAGTCCCACCGGCCCCGCCCACGACCCGCGTCCAGGCTTTGAGGACGAGTATCAACTGCGTGGGCAATTTGGTGGGCCAATGCCGAGTCTTCCCGGCTTCCCCACCGAGGGTTACGGGGAGGGTGACCGTCTTCCCCTTGGAACCAGAAATCCACTTGGGAACCCACTGGGGAACCCGCTGGGGAACCCCCGCGGCTCTGGTGGGATGTTCATGCCCTCCCCAGGAAACAACAGCGGAGGTGGCCATTTCCGCCACGATGACCCGTTTCCTTTCAAGTAGCGTCGACCGTCGCGCGCGCGGCGTGTGTCCCCCCCGCCTTCCAGTTCCCATTTTTTCATTTTTCTTTCCAAAACAGAACAACAACCGAGCATATGGCTTCTTAAAGAAGCTTCTGGTTTTGTGTGGGATTCAATTTACTGCTGTTGTTCTTCTTGTCCTTTTGTTTTAACTTTACTCTGTACCGTTTTTTTGTATATCCAACAACAATGAGTCTTGTGTCTCAACAGCAGTTGCAACAAAATCAACTGCAACTCAAGCAGTTAGAAAATCAAAGGAACAAGCAAGTTCAACAATCAAAATCCTTAGTTTCCTCGATCTCAACAAGTGGTACTACTGATAATAATAACAATACTACAAATCAATTTTCTACCTTATCTTCAAAAGCCAAGCTCATTTCTCCACCAAACTATGCAGATCCTTTATCAATCACAATCCCAACGAATGCAAACCCTACTGACATTTTAGGTGCTCGTTTTAATTCTTGGAGAATCATTATATCTGCTTTATCTCATTATTTAAAAGAAACTGTTTCCGTTCATGAAGAAATTACAAGACAACACATTCGTTTACATCACGCAATTAGTTTCCCGTTTTTAACTCAAGGCTTAGATGGTGAGTTCTATCAACCTTTAAGAGTTTCAAATAATAGTACAACTGCTGCTAATTCCAATTCACTTTTTCATTCATATTCTTCCTCAAACACTAAAGTCAATGATCAGGATTTAAATTATTATGATTCAAATGATCCAAATAAACCAAATGAATTTGACTTGGCTAAAAAATTCTTTTTGCCTTTAGGTTCTGGTTCAATTCAAGATTTGCCAACACTTTTGTATCAATATCATTCAAATGCTGCCTTATTGGCTCAATCAACTGTTAAAGAATTAAATTCAACAATCATTCCAAGATTAGAAGATTTGAAAAGAGATTTATTAATTAAAATCAAAGAAATCAAATCTTTACAATCTGATTTCAAAAATCAAGTTAATAAATACCAAAATGAGACTTCAAGATTATTAGTTAACTATATTAAATCGATTGATATTGCTAAAGTTGGCGCATCAGGATTGGATCCAAAAGAGGACCCTTATATAATAAAATTCGCTTTAGATAGATCAATCAAACGTCAACTGACAGAAGAAAATTATCTACATGAGGCATTTATTAATATTCAAACTTCTGGAAAAGAATTAGAAAAAGTTGTTTATATTGAATTACAGACCGCTTTAACGGTTTATGCAAAATTATTAGGCCAGCAATCTCAAAATGTTTTTGATTCTTTAATTTCAAAATTAGATTCTACAATTTTAACAAAGGAACCTTCAATTGAATGGGATTCTTTTATTGACAGAGACCATTCGAATTTTATTGAATTAAATATTCCAATGAGAAAATCTTCCGAAGTTAAGTATAAGTATCAAAATGATTCATTAACCTATGAAGTTAGATCAGGTTGGCTTGAAAGAAAATCAAAATTTTTAAAATCATATCAACGTTCATGGTATGTTTTAACTTCCTGTTTTTTACACGAATTTAAATCTTCTGATAGACGTAAAGATCCATTGCCTGAAAGATCTTTATTATTGAGTGAATTATCCGTTAATGAACACTCAAGAAAAGATGAAAAAAATCCAAATTCATACCATAAATTTGTTATAATTCATGGACAAAGTTCTGGATTATTATCAAAAGGTCATAATTGGGTTTTTAGAGCCGAATCTTATGATTTAATGATGAGTTGGTATAATGATATTAAACGTTTAACTCAATTATCTGACCCAATTGCAAGATCTTCAATTGCGCTTGAAAGAAAGCGCCTATCACGTCGTAATGGAGGAAATGGTGGTGATAATTTAACATCCGCAAGTATACATACACAGAGAAAACGTAATGTTAGCTCAGCCACTGCATTGACGAGCAATACTGAAGTTGATAGATCATCAAGGTTACATACCACCGCCACTCCTACTACTGCTACTACAACAACTACTAATTTGTTATCTCCACAACAAACTCATTCATCATCAATTAATATGGGATTATTGGATAATAATGATTTAATATCAATACCTGTTAAACCTGAAATGCTACCACTAAAAAAGGAATTACCAATTGTTGAGGTTGATGATGAAAATATAAATAATCAAATTAACGGAAGTGGTGGAAATTCATTAAATTTATTGCAACAACAACAAAAAAAAATCAATACAGATTCAATTGCTGGACAACAAGCATTGTTAATTCAACAGCAACAGTTACTTGAGCAAAAGCAACGTCAATTATTAGAAGAACAAAGAGAATTACAACAACGTGCATTCAGTTTGACTTCTTCAGTTCAGCAAGCACAAGCACATGCACAAGCACAAGCACAAGCACAAGTACAAGCACAAGCACAGGCACAATCACAATCACAATCACACAATTCTCAAATTCCTCTCCCTGTTCATACTTATAGTATTAACTCGGAGCTAACAAATAATGATCTTTCTAAGGGCGGTGTTGAGGAATTAAGTGAAAAAGTAGGTGAGTTAGGTGTCGATGAAAGCCGCTGATTAAAGCAAGAGACCATTATTAATTGCCTTCATTTGACTAGTTATAATAAGTTTGTATTTTTTTATATCTGTTTATTTTTTTAATTTTTAATTCTCAGTGTTTTATCTTTGTTCTTTTTTTCTATTAGTTTATACTGTTCCCTCTTTGCACTATATTTCACGTTGACATTCTTTATCTAAGTTGAATATTTTTTTAAATTTTTACTTGAAGTTAATCACATTGTTGTAATCTTTCGATAAAATATATTAAAACTCGGATATCACCGCCGCATTTGTTTTTCGAACTTGCAATTTCGTTATCATCGCTGGAAGCCGTAACAAATTTATTTAAATAAAGACCACTTGTCTTCAATAACTCTTGCGATTCACTTTCTATGAACATTTTTTAAGATCAAACATGGATAGTATATTTAAAGAACAAACAATAATTGAGCCAATAAAAAGTAGCTCAAGTTATATAATATCTGACAAATTTTTCAATTTATTGGTTTCAGTGTTAACATTTTTATCAATCTTAATCTTCTTGGTGTATAAAGGTAGTAGACCATTTTTTCAAAGATATTTTTTTGTACCATCAACCGATTTCCGTGATACAATTTCTAAATCCATTGAATCATCAAATGGCTTAATTTCAAAGAAGAAAATAGGTATAAAATCTTCATCGTTTCGTAGAAGATTAATTATGGGTGCATTGAAACCGCAGTTATATTCAACATTGCCATTAAATTCTAAGAATTCAGCAGATAATTTAGATGTTAACAATACAGATCAAAAGTACTACAGATTAAGAGTTTCACAAATTGATAGGTTGGAAGAAAATAAGCCTAGTTTTCTAAAAAATATTAAGCCAATTTTACCAAATAATATTGAACGTAAAAAATTATTTGGATTTTTCCATCCATTCAGTTATACTTTAGGCGGTGGTGAAAAAGTTTTATGGGAAGCTGTTATTTCAACATTAGAAAATAATGAAAATAATGTTGTAATTATTTATACTTTTACACCATCAACAAAAACTTCAATTTATTCAATTTTAAAGGATGTCAATGATACATTTGGTATTGATTTTTTCAAAAAAGAAAGAGAAAATTTAAGGGATAGAATTGTGTTTATTCATTTACCCGATAAATATCAATGGTTAATTAATGGTAATTCATATAAATTTTTAAGTATTATTGGACAAGCCGTGGGATCAATTGTACTAGTATTTTTAGGATTTTATCAGTTGACTCCAGATATTTTCATTGACACAATTGGTATACCGTTTAGTTACTCACTTGTTTTTGGATTATTAGATATTCCAATTATTAGTTATATCCACTATCCAACAATTAGTAAAGATATGCTTAATGCAGCTAAGACTTTAGGTGGAATTTATGGACTTATTAAATTTACTTACTGGTGGATTTTATTAAAATTATATTCAGTTAATTTGATGTTTGTTAATATCATATTATTTAATTCAACTTGGACCGGAGAAAATGTTAAAAGTGCATTAACTGCTTGGGTTGGTAATGTTATCGATCTTGATAAATCTATTCTATATCCACCTTGTGTTAATTATGATGATGAAACTTTTGATAAAGTTACAATTGATGATATATTGTCATTAAAAAAGGAAAACTACATTACTTATTTGGCTCAATTTAGACCTGAAAAACGTCATAAATTACTAATCGAGCATTATAAAGAATATTTAAGTATTTTAGATAAAGCCAAAACACCACATAAATTAGTATTAATTGGATCAGTTAGAGAAGGTATCGACGAATCATATATTAATGAACTGAAAAAATTAGTTGAAAGTTTAGAAATTCCACCTGAATTAATTATTTTTGAACTAAATGCATCCACAGAGACTGTTCAAAATTGGCTTAAAATTTCAGATTTTGGTATCAATTGTATGTGGAAAGAACATTTTGGTATCTCAGTTGTTGAATATATGTTAAATGGTGCAATTCCTTTATGTCATGCAAGTGCTGGTCCGTTAGAAGATATTGTTGTGCCTAGGATTAATGGAAAAGTTTCGAGTAGGAAGGAATTAGAAGAAATCGTTAAAATTAACGACAATGAAAAGTCAGGATTATTTTTCAAAGATCGAACAGATCCAGATTTTGATAATTCAATGATTAAAGAATATCCGACATTAACAGAGATGCTTTTGGTTGCAAGTAATTTAAATGATGTTGAAAAATCAAAGATTAGAGAAAATGCAGTTTATGTTGCACGTGAAAAATTCGGCAAAAGAGCATTTTCTAAAAAGTGGACAGGTGAAATTTTTGAAATTGTTCAAATGGAAACTGATCGTCGTATCGATAGAGGTAAAGTTGAACAATCTTATTAGTTTATGGTAACAATTTTCTATCAATACAAAATTTTAAGTTTCATTTTGTTGTTATCTTGATTTATTTTTAGTTTCCTTGAGTTTATTTTAAATATCTTTAATTGTTTCAATTGTGTTATATTTTTTAAGTTACTGAGTATAGTTATTCCGTCTAGCTGGCCGTAGTTTGTAATTTATGGTACTATTTAATTCATTACCATGTTGTTGTGATTAGACATCGACGCGTCGATAAGGTTTCTTAGAAAAAAAATGATTTTAAAATTTTATTTTGATTCCGCATCTGGAAAAGTTAATTTTTTTTCATGATTTTACATTCTACAAAATAATTTTTTTTTTTTGAAAATTTTTTAAGTTTTCATTTCTTTAATCTTTCTAATAAATAATCAAAATGTCGACTGAAAATCCCAACAAACTTAACTCTAACCCTGAAATTTTATTGAAGAAACGGAAGAATGCAGATCGTTTACGTATTGAAAAACAACAACAAGCCAAGCGTCGTGCAGAAGATCGTTTAAAGAAACAAAACGCAAAAAAATCTAATGACAAATTTGTACGTGTTGAATCAATTGTTGCACGTAAATTAGCTACTGATCGTGAAAAGGAAAGAATTAAGAGAATTTCAAAATGGGATAAATTACATTTTCCAAAAGAAGATGAAAATAATGAAACTACCAACAAAGATGAACGTTTATTATTTGTTTTCCGTATTTCAAACCCACATATGGGTGAAATTCCAATTAGAGCAAGAAAAGTTTTAAATATTTTACGTTTAAAAAAGGTCAATCAGGGTACATTTGTGCGATTAAACAAAAAGGTTGAACCATTATTACATTTAGTTAATCCATATGTAGTTGTTGGTACACCAACTTTATCAACAGTTAGAAACTTGATTCAAAAACGTGCGACTGTTAAAATTAATATTGAAAATGAAGATGATAAAACAGTTGAAAAGAAAGAAGGTGAAGAAGATAAATTAATTGAAGGTAGTGATTTTAAAATAATCCCACTAAATGATAATAATTTAGTTGAAGAAAAATTAGGTGAATTTGGTGTCATTTGTACTGAAGATATTATTTTTGAAATTTACAAATTAGGTGGTTCATTCCTTGAATGTGTTAAATTTTTAGAACCTTTTACATTAAAGGAACCAGTTACTGGTTGGGGTCCACTAAGTAAATTACAAAGGTTAGAACAAAAGGAAGAATCAAAAAAACATCAAGTTTCATCCAAACGTAATGCGCCATTAAATGAAGTTGATATTGATGCTTTCATTCAAGAACAAATTTAGTTATTGCCAATTTTATAGTTTGTTAAGATCTTATATAGCTTGTACGTATAGAACCTTCAAGTGAACCAAAAAATTGTAAATAATCCAAAAAAGGACGATCGACTTGCATCAAAAATTGCCGGTACCGGAATTGGTTTGTACATTGATTATTTCCGCTATCGGGGATCTGTTGTTGAAGAAAATATCAGTTCACGTTTTGATTATTCATGAATCGAAAGATTGATGTCGTTTGAGCTGATTCTAATTTTCCATTTTCATAGAATAAGTGCTGTATAATATACTAACCATGTCCACTAAAAACATTGTCCTTTTACCAGGTGATCACGTCGGTAACGAAATTGTTGCAGAAGCAGTTAAAGTTTTAAAAGCAATTACTGAAGTTAAACCAGAAATTAAATTCACTTTTCAAAATCATCTTATTGGTGGTGCTGCGATTGATGCAACCGGTGTTCCATTACCAAAGGAAGCATTGGAAGCTGCTAAGAAAGCGGATGCTGTTTTATTAGGCGCTGTTGGTGGTCCAAAATGGGGTACCGGTTCAGTCAGACCTGAACAAGGTTTACTAGAAATTCGTAAAGAATTGAATTTATATGCAAATTTAAGACCATGTAATTTTGCAAGTGACAAACTATTAGATTTATCTCCATTAAAGAGTGACATTGTTAAAGGCACTGATATTTTAATCGTTAGAGAATTAGTTGGTGGTATTTATTTCGGTCAAAGAGAAGAAGATGACGGTAGTGGTAAGGCATGGGACACTGAAGCTTATTCAGTTCCAGAAGTTGAAAGAATTACAAGAATGGCGGCATTTTTAGCATTACAAAGCAATCCGCCATTACCAGTTTGGTCTGTTGATAAAGCAAATGTTTTAGCATCTTCAAGATTATGGAGAAAAACTGTTGAAAAGGTTATTAAAGAAGAATTCCCACAATTGACACTTCAACATCAATTAGTTGATTCCGCTGCAATGATCTTAGTAAAATCACCAACTACATTGAATGGTGTTGTTATTACATCAAATATGTTCGGTGATATTTTGTCAGATGAAGCAAGTGTTATTCCAGGTTCATTGGGTTTATTACCATCTGCATCATTAGCTTCATTACCAGATTCTAATAAAGCATTTGGTCTTTATGAACCATGTCACGGTTCTGCTCCAGATTTAGAAGCTAACAAGGTTAATCCTGTTGCAACTATTTTATCGGCTGCAATGATGTTGAGATTAAGTTTAGATTTAGTTGAAGAAGGTAGAATTGTGGAAAAAGCAGTTAGTAATGTTCTTGATTCAGGTGTTATGACCGGCGATTTAGGCGGATCTGCAAGTACTGTTGAAGTTGGAGATGCAATTGCAGCAGAAGTTAAGAAGCTTCTTGCATAAGCGTTTACATTTTGTACCTAATATAAATAACTCTTATAAATAAATAAAAAGTAATAAATTTATTGCCATAATGAATTAAATGTATGTCTGAAGGAATTAGACATTAGAAATTAAAAATTAGAAATAAGTCACTGTAGAGACTAAAATTAAAAACTAAAAACTAAAAACTTAAGATGGAAAATAAAAAAAGAAAGGTGGAAAAATAGAAAATAGAGAAAATAAAACTGAAAAATCACTTGTTTTGTTTTTCCATGATCCTTGTATATAGTTTCAGGGGGGTGTTTCGTTTGAGTTTCAACTTTCTACTTTCATCTTTTCATATTTCTATAATCTAGAAAAGGATATTTTGTTACAGGCATTTTCAGTAAACAAAAAGCAATTGGTATACATTTGTGGTTGTGCACTTACAAGTCTTTGCATTTTCAACAAAGAGTCCAGAACTTTTTTCTTCTGTTTACCTTTCGGTGAGAAACCAACAAACAAAGAATTTTATTTAGTGAATTACACGAGACCACACCCTCTGTTCTTCTTTGGTTTCTACTTTCTTAAAGAAAAGCTCCACTAACTACCAAAGGGCATAACGCCAGGGCAACCACTGATTTATTATAGACGCACATACAAATTATTTTGTCCTTTTTGCACAAGAAAGCCCATAAGTCATTTTGTAATTATAAAAACATCCGCTGACAACGTTTATTTATCAGGTATCATTATTTGATTCCTTTAAGCCTATAACACTTAAAGTTATAGTTTAATTATTACCATATACTAGATCAACAGCTATATACATCTCGTGTTTACAGATTCATACACACTTAGTCATTTCATACTATAGAATTTTTAAATATTGTCATTTGCAACTATGCATGTTTCTACATATTCTCAAATATTATCAATACTATTTCTTATAATAAATCCTTCCTTTGCTTATAGAGAAGTTGGATGTTTTGCAGCAAATGCAATTGAAAATTTAACATTTAGGAATTCCTACGTTTATCAATCTTCTGGTTATTGTGAAGGCCAATGTTTGGGTAATTATGTTATAGCAGTCAGCAATGGAGATGAATGTTATTGTGGTGAAAATATTGACCTTACTGTTTCCGTTGATTCGAGCTTTTGTGCATCTCCTTGTGTCGGTTATCCACAAGAAAACTGTGGTGGTGATGGTTATTACAGAGTTTATGTCGACAATTCAATGGTTTCTGTAGGCACTTACACTGCGGAAACGGATGATTCATCATCATCTTCTGAATCTTCTGAATCCGAGAGTTCCACATCTTCAAGTTCGAGTACACTCTCAAGCTCATCATCTTCCTCAAGTTCGAGTACACTCTCAAGCTCATCATCTTCCTCAAGTTCGTCATCTTCATCTAGTTCTTCAAGTTCGTCATCTAGTTCATCATTTTCTTCAAGCTCATCATCTTCATCCAGTTCATCATCATCTGAATTGACTTCCAGCTCTTCGTCTTCATCAAGCTCTACATCATCAACTTCATCTTCATCCTCATCGTCAAGTTCATCATCAAGTTCAAGTTCATCATCAAGTTCAAGTTCAAGTTCAAGTTCAAGTTCATCATCAAGTTCATCATCAAGTTCATCATCAACGATATCATTATTGCTCACCACAACACATAGTACTTCAACTCCATTACAAGAAAGTGAAATTACAAGAACTTCAATTTTATCATCCGTTTTTGTTGCAACATCAACTATAGGTTCGCAGCAATCATTAATTACAATCGTTCAGAGTGTTACATCTGTTTCAATAGAGGTTAAAACGGCAACTGCAGTTCTAACCGCTACATTAGCACCGTCAGCATCAAACATGAGTTCATCAAATTCAATTAATAATGAACAATCAAATAGCGGTTTAAGCCGTGGTGCAATTGCAGGTATTGTTGTTGGTGTTGTTTGCGGTGTAATTATATTGATAGTATTAATATTATGGTTTTTTGGTGTTAGTTTATTTTGTATCGCAGGGAGAAATCGTAAGAACGATGATTACGATAATGAAAAATCAATTAGAGATGATTCCATTTCACTTCATAATGGTAACCATTTAAACCATAATATTGGAATGACCGGCTTTGGTAGGAATGCCGCATTATACAATGCGGATGACTTAAGTATAGGTTACGGTACGCGTAGATTCAGCGAAGGGAGTTTACCAGATGCTGCTGCAGGTAGTGAAAGTGACACATCAAACAAACGTGGTTTAAGAGTCATAAACCCTGATTTAAGTGATAATGAAAAATAATTAATTTATCCTAACGAAATAGACATATATTCATGATACCCCACAAACTAATTTAATTTATTTCTCCGTACACGTTTTCAACAATTCAATTGACTTTTCATAATTATCAGCACTGTGATTCATTTTACTCCGTTATATTTTTACAATACATAACTATAATCCTTATTTATGTTTCATTTTTAGCATTTTTTGTAATATATATATTATTATACTTTTACTAATATTAACAAATATCAGTTTGAGGTATTAAAACTTCGTACAATTTTGAAGACACAGCTGAATTTTAAAGATACGAACCTAATCAAATATATGAATGCTTCCAGTTTCTCACCAAGTCTTAGTTGTATTATGAATAACTGAATGTCAGTCCAAAGAGAGTGCAATAATCTTACTAAACACAAAAAATTATATACAATAAAAAGTTATTCATATAGAATAAAAAATCACACCCAAACAAAAACACCCCTCAATGTCCAGCCCATTCAATACTATTTAAATCAATACCTTCTTTGACCATTTCCCATAATGGTGACATTTCTCTTAAAAATCCAACTCTTTCCTTCATCGCCTGACAAACATAATCAACTTCTGCTTCGGTTGTAAATCTGCCAACACCAAATCTAATACTCGAATGAGCCAATGCATCATCTGCGCCTAAAGCATGTAAAACATACGATGGCTCTAGGGAAGCAGATGTACAAGCTGAACCACTACTTAATGCAATATCCTTCAAAGCCATCAATAAAGATTCACCTTCAACATAAGCAAATGAAACATTAACACAGCCTGAATATCTTTGTATCGAAGAACCATTTAATTGAGTATGTTCAATTGATAATAATTCTTTGATTAATTTGTTTGAAAGTTTTGAAATATGCTTTTGGTCATTATTAAATTCTTTAACCATTAATCTTGAAGCTTCACCAAAACCTGCAACCAAAGGTGGTGCTAAAGTACCCGATCTTAAACCTCTTTCTTGTCCACCACCATTAATAATTGGATCTAATCTAACTCTTGGTCTTCTACGAACAAATAAGGCACCTATACCCATTGGTCCGTAAATTTTATGAGAAGAAATTGACATTAAATCAATATTCATGTTGTTAACATCAATTGGGATCTTACCAAAACCTTGTGCACCATCGGTATGAAAGAAGACTTTATTTTTACGACATAATTTACCAATTTCTTCTAAAGGTTGAATAACACCGATTTCGTTGTTGACTGCCATGATTGACACAATCGCAGTATCTTTACGAATTGCCTTTTCTAAATCTTCTAAATTAATCAAACCATCTTCATTGACTTTCAAATAGGTAACTTCAAAACCTTCATCTTGTAAATGCCTACAGGTATCTAAAACACATTTATGTTCAGTTTGTGTTGTAATTATGTGTTTTTTTGTTTTTGAATAAAATCTTGCAACACCTTTCAATGCAGCATTATTTGATTCAGTTGCGCCTGATGTGAAGATGATTTCTTTCGGATCAGCTTTTATAACTTCTGCAACATAGGCTCTTGCCTTTTCAACTTCTGTTTCAGTTTCCCAACCGTAGGCATGTGTTGCAGAATGTGGATTACCATAAAATCCAGTATAAAACTCCAACATTTTATCCAAAACTCTCGGATCAACAGGAGTGGTTGCCTGCATATCCAAATAAATTGGACGATTACCATATAAGGAATTGTCTCTTTTAGAGTTTGTCAGAGAAAGTGATGATCCAACTGGAGGTTGCAGTTTTGTTGCAGTGGCAGAATAATAACGGCCCTTAGCAATGTTCTTCTTGAAAAGTGAAGAAACAGAGACAAGTTGTGTTCCCATGTGTTTTGCAGTATGCATTGCTATGTGGAATGTGAATGTAAGAAGAACTGAAGAAATAAGTTTCTAGAGAAGGTATAATATTATTCAGCAAAAATGCAAATTCTCAGACTGACTTTTGGGTCCGGTGATTTCGATCTTTATTTTCGCTAAATTTGCCTAAAATTATTTATTTTTTATCTTTTATTTGCCTCGCTTTTCTGCATGAACTGAATCATTCCGAATCACAAATCACCAAAAAAGAAAGAAACGAGAAAACACGAGAAAGGTATAGTGATAATTTATACTAAAAACCGTTGGGTTTTGGTACTTTTATCAAAAAAAAATTAGTGCAAACATTACCAGGCAGCAATGGACCAACATAGCCTTTTCTTAGTTTCCCTCATCAGCGGTGGTGCTGCAGGAACAGCAACTGATTTGGCGTTTTTCCCAATTGATACCCTCAAGACACGTTTACAAGCAAAAGGTGGGTTTTTCAATAATGGTGGATTTCGTGGTTTATATAAAGGTTTAGGAAGTGCAGTAGTTGCATCTGCTCCTTCTGCTTCTTTATTTTTTATTACGTATGATACATGTAAAACTTTTTTTAAAGCTGAATTACCAACGTATTTCCCATCGTTGAACCAATCCACTTCGACACATTTATCACACATGCTTTCAGCTTCATTAGGTGAAATTGCTGCTTGTATGGTTAGAGTTCCCGCTGAAGTGATTAAGCAACGTACACAATCTTTACAGTTTAATACGTCCTTAGAATCTTTTAGATATATTATATCAAATAAATCAGGTGAAGGTGTTTTCAAAGGTCTTTATAGAGGTTGGTCAACAACAATTATGAGAGAAATTCCATTTACAATCATTCAGTTCCCATTATACGAACATATGAAATCAATTTGGGCATCTTATGAGAATGTTGATAAAATTTCACCTATAAAAGGTTCGATTTGTGGTTCAATTGCAGGTGGTTTTGCAGCTGCTGTTACAACTCCATTGGATGTTTTAAAAACCAGATTGATGTTAAGTAAAGAAAGAATTAGTGTCATACAATTGTTCAAAAATATTGTCAAAGAGGAGGGTTATGGTGTTTTATTTAGTGGTATAGGTCCAAGAACAATGTGGATTAGTGCTGGTGGGGCAATTTTCTTGGGTGTTTATGAAACTGTTAGTTCGATCCTTACAGAAACAAAGTAGAGTAGATTTTATTTATTTTCGTGTACATAATTTATATTTTATAGACGGTATTCTGCATGTACTTATTCATCTTCGAAATTAAAACTAAAACTGAAACCACCTTCAGTTTTTCTTTCTTCCCTTGCTTCTTTTGTTAAGTTTTCCCAAACATCTGACTTTTTAACCTTTAAATCATGATCTTCACCAGTGCCTGGTATATTTAAGAAGCCCTCATTAACCAACTCTTCGTATCCGTTAATTTTCAAGAATTCAACAAAAGCTTCAAAGACTGGCATACACCCTGTGCCCTTTAATTCACCAACATCTTCATTGTTATTCTTCAAATCATCTCTTGATAAATACTGTTTAATAATTTCAATATTTTCATTGTTCAAAGTTTTGTTATTATTCAAAAATTCCTTAAGTTTCTTTTGTAACAAATCATGTCGAAATCCACTAACTTGATCACGTTTTTCATTCATAAAATTTAAAACATTATTAATCTTACAAGGTGGTATGAAGTTTGAAGTGAATGCAACAGAATCTTCTAAATTGATAACTGAATGCCACCAACCTGATGGAACATACATACACTCATTTTGAAAAGTAATTCCAATGACACAAGTTCTGAATCCACCTGATCCAGAATTTTTATTTGTATCTAGCGTAGCATCATCACTGATTTGTATACTATCATTCCAAAATCCACTTTTAACCCATTCAGCTAACCCAACAGGTGAAATAACTTCACTTTCATCATCACTCACAAAAATCCCAGGTGGCTTCATACCAGGTGGTAACATGATCCATAATTTTGAGCCTTCTAACACAACATTCCATGCATCAGTTGAATTTGGATCCTTATGAAAAGTAGAACCCGATCTTGAAGGTCCAGTAATTAGCCACGAATGATCGGGTCTACATTCATTAAAGACTTTCAATAGATCTTTTGTAGCAAAAATTGGTGGATGTGGAAAATATCCCGTTGGTAACAAAGATTTCATTGCATCTGACCTACAATCAAACAGGTATAATGGATTTTCATCGTTGTTTCTCAATGCATATGATTCATATTTGGATAGTTCCCATAAAACAGACTCTTGTCTAAACTTAACATTCGGGAAGTTCTCAAGTAAATATTTAATTGTCCATTTTGGCCATCTTTTATCATTCTTCATTTTATCATTTGTACCTAAAATGAATGGATGTTCACACCAACGATTTTTTTCAAACATTTCATAAGTAAATGTTGATTCTTCAATACGTGGAATTCTACCTCTATATGGGAAATTACTTGGACTTTCTAAACCTTGTGCATCTCTATATCCATAAATATTTTTCAAGTCTTCTTGTTCTCTAATTATTTTATCAAATATTTGCAAATAATCAATGCAAGAATTTGCATACGGTGTAAACAGTGCATCTGAATAAACAATATTCGAACAATCGATATTGGCCAATTTGCTTAAATCAACATTCAATATTGATGATTTCCATGCCCCATTCCAGTTATCAAACGAAATACCTAATGCCGTTCTTGATTCTGGTGTTTTGGATGTATATAAAGCTCTCCAAAGCTCGTCAAATGATGCATATGCGTACCAAAATTTTGAAACTTTTGAACAATTTTGAAGGTCGTTTTTATTTAATAGTCCAAATATATTTAAAATTATATCATCAGGCGACTTTTTAAACAGAGAACCTGCTGAATCTCCAATTTTTTTTAAATCTGATTCATTTGCTAGTATTATATTTCCAGATGGTTTTATACCTAAAGGATGTTTTGGAACATTTTGATTCAGGTTTGTTATTGTTCTAGGTTCTGCCAAATGTATTTTTTTATTGACGCTTATAACCTTCTGCTTCTTTAAAACTGGAATATCTTGTGGGTTTAAAATTGGAGTTTCATGTGTCTGTACAAGCATTGTTGAATATTCCGTTAGGTATAATTACGGAAATTTAAAAAAGTTAATCAAAAATTGTGATAAATGGTCCGATTAAGCTAGATTTCAAAAAATTAAAATATTTTCTTTACACAGCCTGAAAATTTTCTCGTTAACTTTGGATTATGTTCTTTTCTCAAGTCTCCAATCTCTCAATCTATTGCTTTACTTCATATGCGTTTAATTTGTTTATATTTACATGTGTGTTTATACAGGATATATTATATGTTGATATAAAAGTAGAAGGATAAATTTATAGATAGACCGTTCAATGTATAACTTTGTATTTGAGTGTTGATTTTGCTCTGGTGATGTAATAAGTAGATAAAAAAACTTATTCAACTGGAAGAGTTTTGTGTCTCTTTAAAAGCCAATCTTTAGATTGTAATTTCTTCTCGTGTTCTCTTTCAGTTTTACCAGGATACAATATTTGCTCATCACGTGGATTGACAAATTCTTCCTGTTCTCTTGGAGCTGGAGCATCTCTCCCTTTCCAGTATTTTCTAATTTGACCGACACAATGCATACAAAGATAATGTGATTTTTTGTAATTACCACAAGCCGGGCATCTATTTAAATTATCTTTAAGTTTGATTTGTTTATCACCTGGACCGTATAATCTTTGTCTTCTTTTCATGTGTGAAGTTTTCTTCTTTGGTGCAGCATTCAAAATACCTGCATCAATTTCTATTCCTTCAGGTGCAGCATGTGAATGTTCTGCATGATCACATAATTGTTCTTGTAAAGATTTTTGTTCATGTTGAGCTGGTTGAAGGAAAGAGGGAACAGTGAGTCCGATTTTGATGGAAGGAATTCCAACCTTAGGCAAGAGATCTGCGAGACCTACAATACCTGCTGACTTAAGAACAAATGACATGGTTTGTGTAGTTATTTGGTTAGTTCCAGTAACATTTTAGTTTGTTTAACTCATTTCAGTCAATGTTCAATTCATGTCGAAAAAGAGGAAAGTCAAAAACAGGCACAGCGGAAGTGCACAATGTGCGTGCTCGTTGTGTCAGATAGACGCGTTTGATTCCCCTTTGTTGACATGAATGAATATTGTAGGGATGATAATTGAGGAATAAACCTATAATGCATTGATCTAAGTTTGCATTCCATCGTTCTCTACGCAAATTCCATTGAAAATCATGTCCCAAGTTAGTAATGATACCCATATGAATGGTCTTTCCTCAAATGAAGCACCAGTTTCTCACCCTTCCAACTATGTTGGTTTTGATACAATTACAACTCAAATTGAAAATAGACTTGTTAAAAGAGGATTTAATTTGAATATTATGATGGTAGGTTACTCAGGTTTAGGTAAATCAACATTAATTAATACTTTATTTAGTTCTCATATGGTTGATTCAAATGGTAGAGATACAATTAATGAACCAATTGATAAAACAACTGAAATCAAAGTTACTTCTCATTCATTAATTGAAAATAACGTTAAATTAAATTTAAATATTATCGATTCTCCAGGTTTTGGTGATCAATTGAATAATGATAAATCTTGGGAACCAATTTTGAAGTATATCAAAGATCAACAAAATCAGTATTTAAGAAGAGAATTGAATGCTTCAAGGGAAAAATTTATTAAAGATTCAAGGGTTCATTGTGTTTTATATTTTATTCAACCAAATGGTTATGGCTTAAAAGCTTTAGATATTCAGGTTTTAAAAAGATTGTCTGAAGTTGCAAATGTTATACCAATTATTGCAAAAGCTGATACATTAACTTTAGATGAAAGGTCCAAATTTAAGAATACTTTACAAGAACAATTTAAACACTATAACTTAAAAATGTATCCATATGAAAATAATTATGAAGAGGAATTGACAGAAGAAGAAATTCAATTTAATAATGATATTAGATCCTTATTACCATTTGCAGTCATTGGTTCCGAAAGTATAATTACAACTCCAAGTGGTGAAACAATTAGAGGTAGAAGAACTAGATGGGGTATGATTAACGTTGAAGATGTTACCCAATGTGAATTTACTTATTTAAGAGATTTCTTGACTAGAACTCATTTATTTGATTTAATTGAAACAACCAGTTTAGTACACTATGAAGCTTTCAGAACCAGACAGTTAACTTATTTGAGAGAAAATGCATCAGCAAGAAATTCACAAATGCCACAAGTTTCATCAAATCAATAGATAACACAACAGTAAAACCTCTAAATTTGCTTTTTATTCTGTAGACGTTTTTTTACTTTCTTTTTATAAGTGATTGCTAACGATAACTACTAATTATTAGATTTTTTATCAAAAACAATAACGTAAAAGCGATTATATAAAGTAAATAAATTAAACATCTCAATTAAATATCTTCATTATCTATTTCTTCTTCAATTTTTGCATCTTCTTTGGAAATAGCCAAAGATTTGTTATCTAAAGTGCTAGAATTTTCTAACATTATATTTTCAGCTTTTTCTAAATCTTTGTCAAAATTATCTTCAATATTCATTTCTTTTTTGCTCAGAAATTTTTCAAAATTTAAACCATCATTAAATCCCAGTAACCTATCTCCACCATCATAATCATTCTCTTCTTCTTGATTATCTTCCCTTTCGTTAGTCATTATTGAAATACTATAATTCGGAGGCTCATAATTGTTTGAATTATTAAAAGTTCTTGAAACTTTCATTTTATTTTTTGAATTTTCCCATGGAAAGATTGGATTATTAGCAACATAAGAATCCAGGCTATTTGAGCGTTCACTAGTATCATCATCATTATTATTATTAACAATATCCTTATTATTATTAACAATATCCTTATCATTATCCTTTTCTGCACTCGTATTATTGTTTACTGGATCCTTTGAGTTTGACCATGTAATTTTACCTTCCATCATTTTCCACGCTTCTCCATCTTTGCTCTGATCAACGATACGTATCGAAGGGTTAGGCTTTTTATAGTAATATGTTGGAAATTTCAACTCGTTTGAAGATTCTGGTTTTGACTTTGAAATTGAGCTTGCAGTCGATTTTGGATTTGGAGATAAAAATGAATTTAAAATTTCAGCACGTTTATTAACTGATTTCTTATCATCAACAATTGCATCCTTAATCTGCTCATCAGCACCGTTATCAGAATGGCTGTCTAATGCTAAATCTTGAATTCTTGACTGTAGATTATTCGAGATTTCCAAAATATCGATAGCCGAATATCCGCTCGTTTTAACCGAACTAAACTTATTCCACCATAGTTTATACAAATTATCATTATTGTTATTAAAAATTTTGATAAATTTTGAATCATAACATAAATTATAATTTTTCCAAGGTTTGTTTAACCCAATAAAATGAAAGATCTTAATTGAATCTTGAAATCTAATTAATGCTGGTAAATATTCATAATTGGAATTTAGTGTACAATTGTAGATAAATGGTAATCTATACCAGTTACCGCCAGTTCTGTTCGATTGTAGATTAAAATACTCATTTAGTATACCTTGATCTGCACCATCAAATGATACATTGCTTTCATAAAAACCTAGTAATTTCCTATATATTGTGTTATTTGGTTTTATAATAAATAATCCCGAGTTGAAAATATCCGGCCAACCAGAGTCAGGTGATGCAATTATATCATTTTCATTTAAATTTTGTGTGAATGTAAATAATTCATCGATATTATCAACAATTAATATATCGGAATCCACATACACAACTCTATCATAATCTGTTAATCCCCAAATATTTAATTTTGTTAAGGTTAATGATAAATCAGATCGTTTTAAAAATGAGTGTAATTCATATTCATTTTTACTTTTCAGTAAACTCACATCAATGTTTATAATTCTTGAAAAATAATTAGATTCTTTTATTATTTCATAGCATGCATTAGAAACGTTGGATTTAGAGATTAATAAAATAATGGGGTATGGTGATTTTGTTTGTTTAATCGATTCTGCCAATGTTAAAGTGCCGGGTAAATAATCTGAGTTTAACAGTAATGTAACATACGCAAACTTCTCCATTTTTCTTAAAATATATTTAATGTGACCAGCACCAATCTATCCAATTGAGTTCAATAACGAGTGAACAATTTAGCAATAAAAAAGCAGTCAAAAAAAGGATCATATATTATATATCACGCAATTTAGAATTTAGAAATATTAGTTTTTATCTAACCTGTCATCTTCATTTTCAGTCCGGGGTGTGCTTGTTTTGATTTTACTCCTTTTGATTTCGCTTTTTAATTGGATTTCCTACATAGTTTTACAACAGTTTTCATTACTTTTTTTTGTATATTACAAACTTTTGTATAGTTTACATAGCCGTGAATTATCGTACCATATTGTACACGTATCTAGTTTTTATTCATTTTTTCATTAATTGCAGGTATATTAGCATTTCATTCAGTATTAACATTTTCGTTCTTATTATCATTTTCTATATTATCATCATTTTCATTTTTATCAACCTTTCCATTACTCGTTTCATATGTTCTTTCGTCATCTTTTCCGGCTTCTTTTATCTCTTCATTTTCTTCATCACTATAATCAAATTGATCACTCGAGTAGTTATCAAACTCAGTATTTCTTAAACCTTGTAATTTTTTCAATTCGGCCAGATAATTCGAATTAATATCAAATTGATTTGGATCCTTCCAGAATAAGTATCTAATCAATTCACTGATGTCCTTGTAATTACATTCTTTACCGGTGAACTTCATAAACTCTTTTGCCAGATATTTCATTTTTTCAATTTCGCCCTCATCAACTAATTCTTTTAATGTTAGAACGTCATCAGGTCCACAAGAATTCAAACTACCACCTTGTTGCCCTATTAAAACTTGATATCTATTTCTTGCAGCTAAATAACTATCAACTTTTGCGATTTCTGCAATTTCAACCCACGTTTTATTATCATTTTTTAACTTAATTATGAGTTCATCTTGTTCTTTTGAAAATTTAGACTTACGTTTTGTTCTTTTCGATTTTTGAACCACTAAAGATTCCTTATTCGGTTTCAAGTCTTTGAATTTTGAAATTGGAATCATATTTTGTGAAATCTCGTAAGCTAATTTGTTTAGTTTTGAATAATCTACTTTAATGTTTTTATGTGTCCCTTGATCGATCATCGAAACTGAAGGCTTTGTAATGTAGCCACCAGATTTAGTTATTTTACTACTATATTGGTTAATTAGAGGACTTTGTCTCTGAACTGTTATTTTATTTGTTGTAATATTTGGTAAAGAGCTTGTGG
The DNA here is from genome assembly GCA_030560845.1 of Pichia scutulata. Taxonomy (NCBI): domain Eukaryota; kingdom Fungi; phylum Ascomycota; class Pichiomycetes; order Pichiales; family Pichiaceae; genus Pichia; species Pichia scutulata. The sequence goes on from JAKTWB010000082.1 coordinate 515,389, forward strand.
ATGTCGATAACTGTGAAGAAATATTCTGAGTAGTGGTTGAAGTCACTGGATTCGTTATTCCTGTTGCTGTGGGAGAGGATGAAGGAGAATGTGACATATACGATGGTGTATAAGAATACCTTTTGGAAGCAGAATTGAATGGTGCAGTGGTTGGCTGTTTAAGCTTAATAAGTGAATCATCTATAATTATTGATGGTTGTCTTGACGGTGGGGGTGGCAGTTGTGTCATTTGGTTGTTATAGTTTGATAAATAAGCATTGATTGTATTTGAGTGACTATTGTTTAATAAAATATTACTATCGTTAAGTGTTGAACTCGTTCTGTATGATGATGCTATTGTATTTGTGTAAGGTAAATAAGAGCTATCCGATACTGCTGTGGGTTGTTGAAACAATTGGGTATTTTGTGATGTTGGTGGTATTAGTGATGGTAATTGTTGTGATTGATTATGCAAAGGATGAAATGAATAATTATGCATATGATGAGGGGGTAGCATTGATTGATAAGATTGTAATTGTGGTTGATCATAGTTTTGTTGTACTGATTTCTGTACCGTTTGTTGTTGCTGTTGTTGCTGTTGGAAAGCTGACACTGAATTGCTGCTAGTGTTACCATTTTGGTTACTATAATAATTGACAGAGTTTCTCCTCAAAGAATCCAACTTGTTTAAATCATAACTAGTTTGATCTTTTGGGATAAAAAAAGAGTTAGGCATGCTGCAATATCACTATTTTGAAGATTGAAAAAACCAACTAAAATGTCCTTCTAGTGGAGTTAAAAATTGAAGACAAAAAAATGGGTTAGTTGAACTCTGTTCAATTAATAGAAAGGATATGGTAAAAAAAACAAGCAGCAGAACAATTAAATAAGAAACAGCGATAAAAATCCTTCGTTCGAGTGAAAACGGTTTAATCAAAGTGGCCCGACTTCAAGCAAAAATTATTTCTCGCTGCAAGGAACCCTTCATATTTCGCACTGCGGATTTTCAATTGTTGACCGTCTTCGCACGGCCGCATTAATCCGTTAATGGTCCAACTATCCACTATCCGCCCAAAGTGGCCAAACTCCATAAAACAAACTGGAGCACAAATTGTAACGACCAAAAACCAACTTTTTTCAACCGCTCATTACGCAAATTTTCATCTGCAACATACTCGTAAAAACTTTGATACATCCCTTCATTCAAATCATCCATGAATAACGAATCATAAAATGTCCATGACCCATCAAAATCAACTAAATCTTTGTAAATTCTGCCACGAATAGGGATAAACGTCTTGTTGTTGTTGATATATCCAACAATTGGTCGAATTGCTGCATTATTTATATATGATAAATCATTGGTAAATAATGGCACCGTAGCTTTAGGATTCTTCAACCTTAAATAAAAATCACAAATAAACATATCCTTTTCCTTTTGATTTTCCATTTTACCACCTTTATCCTTGATTTTTGTTTCCTTGTGCTTATAATATAAAAATTGATTACTAAAATTATTTAGCCCTTCATCTAACAACATGTCAATTGTAATATTTTTCTCTAGCACCATCATATCAGCAATTATATCAACTGTACCTTTGTTAATCCAACCAACAGGCCCATCCATACCTTTATTTAAATGCTCAACTTTTAGATTATCCATTCTGAATCTAATTAGTTTTTGAAAATTATTCTCTTCTAATGGAATTTTACTAAATTTTTCTCTGCCTAATCTTTTAGTAACCAGTGAGTCAATTTTAATTTCGTCTTTGAAAGAATCAAAATTTGAAATTTTGTTAATTGTAAATAAAGAGCCATCATAACATCCACTTAAATGGTTACATGTTAAAGTATCTAGCATAAGCCAATTTTTCCTGAAACTATCAAAATCTGCATTATAAATTGATAATTGACATGGTCTGAATCCATTTGGATGATAAATTGTTAATAAAACATCTTCAACTTTAAAATTTTCAATTTCCCAATCTCCAGGTTTATAGATATTCTTGTAATTCCTTGGATCATCACCCTTTTTCCAAAAAACATGGGTTCTATCAATTACACCTCTAATCGATTTAATTTTTGCTGTGTGAATAAACCCTTTGCCACTAAGCCACCGCCAAAAACTTAGTGATATATTGATTTCCTCAATTGTCAAATCAAATTGTGTATAATTACCGTCATCAAAAATTTCTTCAACCGATTTACTTAGAATTTTTCCATCTATTGATTTTTCAACTTTTTCAATTTTTTTGATAACTTTAGGTCTTCTATTGACAATACAGTTGGTTAATTGAATTGTGCCATATTTCCAATCTGGGGAAATCGCATTTTCAAATGAAACTGTCAAATTTGTATTTTTGGTGATTAAATTACCCAACCATTCGGCAACAACATCACGATTCGTTAATTTATTGATAGTCATCAAAACCAATGAAACAAAAGTTGTCGTTCCAATTAAAAATAACACTATATTTCCAGTCAGTAACCATGATATAAACGCACTTATATCTTCTAAATTAAATGGTCTTTTTGATCGGATTAGTATCCATTTTATTCGCAACCAAGTATTTTTCAAGCTATTTAAAAATGACGTTTTTGGTGGTGGTGACCCTGTTGATTGAAACCTAACTTGTCGGATTATATTGTTTTTAACAGATGTTCTAAATGATGGTTTAACTGAAAACTTAGTTAAGGATTTAATTATTTGGTTTGATGATTCGAATTGATTAACGTGATAATGCCGTATTAAATTATGTACAATTGGACATTTCTTAGTAAATTTGGAAAGTTTTGTATTTATCTTCGATTGTAAAAACATTGTGTACTGAAAATTAGTCAATCCTTTATGGCATGGTGAAAGAAAATTGCCTTCAAATTCCGTAAATTTTATAAAATCACTATGCGGATTTCATAATTTCCGTAATTTTGAAATCTTTCCCAATCCCACAATCAAAGAACATTTAAATAATCTTAGTTACTTGGTTGCTTTCTATATTTAAAATAATTATAAATGTTAAAAACAAAAACTTACAAAGGATTTTGAGGAACAACAACTAATACTTCACCAATGCAATATTTATTGCCATTAAAATCCATTAAAGAACCAACTACGTTAAATTTCCTGTTATCGATTGAGCTGATTATAAAACAATCCAAAATGACATCGATTAAACGTTCATTCTCTTTAAATTTAACAGGTCTTAAATAAGTTATGTTTAACTTACCTGTGACTGCAAAATTATTTGGGGTCAACGGTAAAACTACTTTAACAAAATATTCATCAATTATTGATGCAATTGCGCCACCATGTATAATATGCATATGAGACGTTAGGTTTCTACCCAACTTGAAAACACCAACCATATGATTTGAAATTGGTAAAGAGGGATTCTGGGTATTAACATAATTGTTATCATTAATGCTAGTATTACTATTAATCTTGTTACCATTATTATTATAATTACTTTCAATTATATTAATTTGTGATAAATTTCTCCAAACCTTCAAATCTACTTCATCTTTAGGATACAATTGATTAACATCCGACTGGTAATAAATAAGTTTTGTGAATATCATTGCAGATTCAATTTTATCAGTATCAAGTAAATTATTCGGACCAATGAATAAATTTTTATTGCTTGTGTTGAGCAATTCTGATACTTGATTATAATTATTAGCCATGAGATTTTCCGTAAGACTTTGAGGTGATGTGTAAACTGTCATGGCTTTGGTTGATGTATAGTGTTTTGTTGACAATCCACATCACATTCCGTGGGCAAAGGCGGGATTTCATGTCTTTTTATAGTGTCCAGTAAAAAATCCTGTACCCCGAAAAACTGAGAACTCCGCACTGATTTTTAGCCTTTTTCAAGTTTTCCTTAATCTTCTTCAAAACTTGAAATTGAGAAAGAATTCGAAGAAATTGAACCTACCGAACCTACCGAATTCCTAGTTGGGGTAACAAATGAATATAATGTCCCATCATTATGACCGATTGGAATCATGTTACCATTTTCATCACTAAAGTCAGAACCTACTAGACCAATCATTTTCTCGTAATATAAATCCAAAATTTTATCAGCTGTAGCAATTCCATACTTTAAAGAATTAGTCATAACTGTTTCAGCATTAGCATTTGCTGAATTCTTACGTTCACAAATTGAATCATAGTTGAAATCTCGTGGAACAACCCTGTAATTTACCCACTTTAAAAATTCAACTTCTAGCAGATTTAACTCAATTATATTAACACCTCCCACTTTTGCATAATGATTATTTGAACAAAAAGAATCACATAAAGCTTTTGAAGCAATTGTAGTCGCAGTTAACAAAAATCTGTGAACTGTTAGAGAGTTAAGTGCAAACGATGGATACTGTCTCGTCAATAAATCAATGTAATATACAGTTGCAATCAAGACACAATTTTCTAATGATGAATAATGTGACAATCTTAATAAGTAATTATAAATGGAAATTTGAGGTGGGGACCTTGAATGAAATCTTGTTAAATATTCATTATTTAAGTATTCAATATCCAATGAAGTTGTTGAATCATTGATTAATACAATTGATGTCAACATTCTAGAAATAATTGTAATTAAATCTGATTTTTCACATTTAATGTATTCTAAAGGCAGTTTTTTAACAAATGAAGTGCTTTGTTTTATTTTGATTTTGGAAGATTTATTGTTGACTTCTAATTTGTTAGTTTGCTCACCTTTTTCAGTTATTTCAGCTTTGGAAGATTTATCAGACTGATCGGATTTGTCTGACTTCTCAGGATTATCAGATTTATGTCTTTTTGAAACTGGATTCAACTTACTGTTTGAACATCGCCTTGAATTTAATTTCTTTAATTGATTATAACTTGTGTTGTTAATTGAAGTTGAAGAATCATTGTCATGCTGCTGATGTATATAATACTGGTCTATTAAATTAGGAGTTGTTGACATGATAAATAGTAGATGTTAATACAACAAAACATAAGAACGGTAGTGTAGTAATGCAGAGAAAAATAGAAATGAAACTGAAAAGGAAAATGCAAATAGAAACAAAGATAGTAGTAATCAAGTTGAAGATAAATAGAAAATGGGGGGTATAAATTTAAAACAACAGGATGAGGCAGATAAGGTTATCAGAAACAATAAAAAGACTCAAATGAGCTGCAAATCAATAAATTTGATTAAATTAAATTTATTGATAACAGTAAAAAAACAAAGTAATGGTGTATGTAGTATCTAGCAAACCTATAACAATACTTACAGATAAAACAAAAATGAAATTTAAAAGCTAAACCTGAAATTAGAAATTACAAACATGTGGGCCACTGTTGAGATTACTAGTCTAATTAACTGTGGAACCTTTTCAAGGGGATTTTCGATATTCCCAATAGTTGCATCATATAGACAAGCACGGCAGTTATAGAATCTCTATTACTTTTACCTTAGAATGTTAATACAGTTACATTTCTTTACTCTATCTGACAGCTGGTTAAACTGTAGTAAATCCCTCTATATCATCTGTCCGTCGATCGACTAAACCTGACATCAACAATTGCGCAAACTCTCACTTGTTCGTAAAAAATTAATGAAGAATTTCACATTTCAACATGAATTTGATAGTTTCTTGGACTCCAACATCGTAGTATTAGAAGATTTAATATTAAACACTCTAAACATTCATACGTTAACACATCCATACCATGTTTAGTGTGTTTCGTTCATCTATAATAAGGGCGCCTGCGTTTGTTAGAAGTTTAGCTACTTCAACATCCACCACCACTGCTACGACCGCCACCACAACATCTTCTGAACTTTTCCCAAATGCAATCAAACCAAAAGGATTTAGCATTGCAACTTTGAGAACATTTCCATCTTTAGAGCCACATTCAATTTTTCCAGTTCATAATCAATTAGTTAATCAACCATTAAGAAGAGATATATTATGGCTGGCAGTAGTTATGGAATTAGATAATAGAAGAGTTGGATCATCAAATCCACCGGGTAGAAGTCAACATAAATTTTCAAGAAGAAAATTGTTCAAACAAAAAGGTACAGGTAGAGCCAGAGTTGGTGATGGTAATTCACCAATTAGATTTAGAGGTGCTTATGCATTAGCTAGACATGCACCAAATGATTTTTCAACTAAATTGACAAATAAAACGTATCATTTAGCTTATAGAATTGCAATTAGTGATGTATTTAGAAAAGGTAAATTAAACATTATTGGTAAAGATGATACATTTATCACTAAATATGAAGAAATAAATAATGAAAAAGTTGAAGTTAAAGAATATGATTCATTTGATTTAGAAATTAAAACTCCAGAATCTTTAGCAATGTCAAAATTTGTTAAGTTAAACAAATTTGAAAATTTAAATTTGTTATTTATTGTTAATGATTACTTTAAAGTTGAAAATTTAAGAAAGGCAGTTTTAAGATATCCAAGTAAAAAATTAGTTGTTTTACAACAAGATGAAGTTGAAGTCAGACATTTATTAAAGGCAAATCAAATATTCATTGAAAAACCAGCTTTTGAATATTTGGCTGCTAAATATACTAAGTTTGTTAACTTAGACTAATTTATGTTAAGATTTATAAGAATTCAATTTCTATACAAAAATATATAATCATGTAAATAATAAATAACAGAATAAACAAAGATTAATATAACATGTTTTAATTTTTTGTAAACTGTACCACAATCACGTGCCACATAATAGGGCTAATACTTTACTGTACCCCGCGCACCGCACACAAATTTAACCATCAACTTTATTTTTTTTTGTATTTCGCAGTCACGCCTATTCCAGCGACTTGATAAAAAAATCCAAAATGGTCCGAATTAGGAAGTCTCGCACTTGAATGGACTCTCTGGAAATTGGCATAGGGTTGAGTTTGGCTTTTTTTTCAATACTGTGTATTAATTTTTAATATTAAGATTTCCTAAATATTTACTATCTTTTTGAATACTTTTTAAATAAATTAACAAACTTGTTATATCATTCAATATGGGTTTAGTTGTTCACGAATCAGGTTCATTTCAACACATTTTACGGTATGTATTATTATATTGAATTAATGAAATATCTCGAAAAGTATTTTCGAACAAAAATGATGAAGTTAATAAGAATAATTTTAGATTTGAAACATAAAGGTGTTTAATTATTAATGACTACATTTAATGATGTTACGTTATCCACAAAGAAGTTGCACTTAGTTTTGGCAACCAGCATTTGAATTAGAGATGATCGCAATAATGATAAATAAGATAAACAATCTAATATTTGAAATTGAATTGAAAGAATATATGACGATTAATCAAACAAAACAATTTTACAAGAAATAATTAATATCTATCTCTCTGAAATATTACTATAAAACCTCAGAATTTTTGACATCATTTTCCATTGATCAAAATACTAACATGCTTTCCCCCTCCTCCATTCCATTTTTTTATTATAGTTTGTTAAACACCAATGTTGACGGTAGAATTAAGATTATGTATGCTTTAACTACCATTAGAGGTGTCGGTAGAAGATATGCCAACTTAGTCTGTAAGAAGGCAGATGTTGATCTTTCTAAAAGAGCAGGTGAATTAACTCAAGAAGAATTAGAAAGAGTTGTTACCATTATGCAAAACCCAACTCAATATAAGATTCCAGCATGGTTTTTAAACAGACAAAAGGATGTTGTTGATGGTAAAGATCATCACGTTTTAGCAAATAACTTAGAATCTAAATTAAGAGATGATTTAGAAAGATTAAAGAAAATGAGAGCTCACAGAGGTTTAAGACATTCTTGGCATTTAAGAGTTAGAGGTCAACATACCAAGACTACTGGTAGAAGAGGTAAGTCCGCTTAATTGTGTACTTAATTTCATTCTTCCTATAGTGTTTTTGTTTGTTAACTAATAACTCAAATTATGTTTCTTTTATATAAATTTTTAGTTATATAAATTATTAATAACAATAATTAAAATTTCTCAATTAAAAAGTGGTATATGTTCGGGGATCAACTGTAATATTTAGTTAAAATATAGCAAAGTTTATTGCTTACATACAACGGTTATTAATCGGCGACATTAAAAGAATCTATAAAAATTAAACTAAATATACAATACACATACAATAAAATAATACACAACAAATAAATGAAGTAGCAATGAAGTAGCAATGCAACCACGATATGACCATTTGCCCTTAATTGAAATTCTTTATTTTCATTATAGGTTTTTGACGTCTTGATAAATTTTCACTAACATGATTAAAATCAACAAGGTTATTCTTTTTATCATTTGGTAAACTTAATTTATAAGTTTCATGTTTTATTAATCCAAAATTAGTTGATTTGAATTTAAAAGTTTGTGCATTTATATTTAATTGATAGTTGTTTTTACTGTTATTATTATCTTTATTATTATTGATATTCTTATGCTTGTTGGTTATATCAGATAATGGTTTCTTTGCAATTGAAGTGGTATGAGTAGATGATGATGATTTTGGAGATGCAAATATCCCCTTTGGAGGTAAAGTATTTGGATTCAAATTTTCTTTGTTGTCTGAAAATATATTGTTCGAAGTTGTATTGAAATCATGACTTTCATTACTTTTATTGGTATCATTATGTTCATCATCATCATCATCTTCATCATCAGAGTTAGTAATTATAAACTCTTTCGAAGTTGAATTTTTGATTTGATATTTTCTAATTGATTGTCTCTTATTTTGAAACCAAATCTGAACCGCCTTTTCAGTCATATCAACCAATTTTGCAATTATTATTCTTCTTTGTTTATTTGGAGTAGGACCTTTTTTAAACTCATTTTTCAATATTTCCAACTCTAAAGGTGAAGTTCTTCTACGTTTACGTCTTGCCAATCTTGCATTGTCAATATCAGGTTCGTTTAACAGGAAAGTTTCTTGAGAATGCGAAATGAAAGCAAAGCATTTTGAATCATCAAATGATGCTTTTCTTTTGTTAGAGGATGTAGAGATGGTGGATTTTTGTGATTCATCTAGCGTTGGAGTTGAAAGTGAAACTGAAGCTGAATTGGGTGATAACTCTGTATGGGATTTAAAATCCAATTTGGTCTTATTATTTAATTTAATAATTGAAGTTTTACTCGACATGGATGATGGGGAAGACTTAACAGGAGTGGAAGAAACTGGGGAAGTTTCGTATTTAATTGGAATTGATAATGGTAAGTTTGAAAGTGTTGGTAGATGAGGAGCAGTGAAGGATTTAATTGGAGTTGATTGATTATTATTAAAAGAATATTGAGTTATTGGAGTTGAAAAAGTTGATAATGGTATAGGTAAATGGTTTGAATTAAACGAAGTTGATTTTTTAAGGATTGGACTTGAGAAGGTGTCAATTGAAGGAAGTGATACATTTCTGGTATTTGAAGTGTTTGGATTGAAGACGTTGTTTAAAGGTGTGGAGTGAATGAGTGAATGCCTTAAGGAGTTTTCAGCTGGAGAGCCAAGAATTTTATGAAGTGGTGGAAGTGATACTTTACGAGGGGTTTCTGTGAGTGTGGTGTTTGACATTTGTTAGTTGATTAATGGAAGTTGTGGAAAGGACGGAAATAAGAAATGAACAAGAAGAATGAAAGCAAGAAGGGGAATACAAGAAATAAAAAGGAATGATCACTATTCAAATAATCGTGAAAGCTGTATACAGAAGCAATCAACAGACACCAAATAAACCAATTACCAATTACCCTTCTAAAAAGAGATGGAAAACTAACAAAGAATAACATCTGCTAATTAACCGCTCAATGCACAACAAAAACAACAACAATAACGCTACCGCATTGGGACAAAACACAGCGCGTCGCGGCTAAATCGAGGAAAAGATCAACAAACATCTCAAAAACTTTTTCAGCGCTTCCCCTTGTTTTTCCCCTTCAAGCCAAACGCGACGCGTGTTCGCGATGAGAGTGTTTTCGTCCCACCGGGCGCAACTTCTACCGCTTCGGTCACTTCATGGGACATCTCACTCTCTGCCACGCTCTCTCCCACGCTTCCAATGGGAACATCTTCAGCTTCCGGCACATCCCCCACATCCTTCACCGCGTCCTTCTCGGGCTCCCCTCTCCACCGCACAAACCATACACCGCCCTCTATCTCGCAGTCCACGCCCGCCTTTCCCTGCAAATGTCTCGCGTATCCGCCCAACGACCTCCACCGCGTCGCATTCAAATGAACTGTCCCACCAGCCCCACGGGCATCGCCCACCATTTCCTGGTAGACCGCATTGAGCGCCACCCGCTTGCGCCCATGGCCTGTCCGCAACACCCGCAGAAATTGCCCATCAAATTGCTCCGAATAGTGGCCCACCACCTGGCCCATCCGCCCGCCGTGCTCCGCCATCGTCTCCCTCATTTTACGCAAATGTCTCTCACTTTGCACATGTAGGCCATATCCATGTTCATCAAGGCACTGTCGTTCACAGATCTGGCAGTACAACCGCGTCTTTTGTAGTCCTCGACGTCGACTCTGTTTGGCTTCGTATTTCTGATCGGCTTTGTTTATGGCCATTGTGTTCGAACTACTACTACTAATAGTCTTAATATCTGTTGCCTTGCGGCAGAGTTGTAGTAGCATCTGATATAGTACTTGATATTATTATTAAAACTTCGCGCAAGATGATTATGACATGAAAAAGAAAAATGTAATTTACAATTATGATTTAATTAATAATTAATAATTATTGATAAATATTTTCAGATCCACACATACACGCCACCTCTTTCTAAACTTAGACACACAATGAATCCCAACACTGGACTACCTGATAATTGGACCATCCGTATATCCAAAACTCATAATCATGAATATTTTTTAAATACTGCTGACAGTACTTCTCAATGGACACCCCCTGAAGGTACTGATGATTCAAAATTAAATACCTATTTATCAAATAGGTTACATCAACCTGAAAAAGTTAGAGTTAGACATTTACTTGTAAAACATCAAAATTCAAGAAAACCTGCATCTTGGAAAGATCCTGTTATAACACGTACAAAGGAAGATGCAATTGAAAAATTAAATTCTTATAAGGATGAAATTGAAAGAGGTGATGCAACATTACAATCGTTAGCAATCGATAATTCTGATTGTAGTTCTCATGATAAAGGTGGTGATTTGGGCTTTTTCGGTAAGGGTGAAATGCAACCTTCATTCGAAAAAGCTGCTTTCCAATTACAGATTGGTGATTTAAGTGATGTTGTTGAATCTGATTCTGGTGTTCATTTAATTGAAAGAACTGGGTAGTGGTGTTAGTAGAGTTGAATTTTTTTTGTTTTTTTCAATCAGTCATCACTCTTTCATCTCTTTTTTTTCTTTTGTGTACATCTCATACGTATTTATAGCATTTAATAAATAAGTAATGTATCAGACAGTAAGACCTGTATCAAGGTCTTTACTTCTACCTAAACTACACATATCTTTTAGATTCACATCTATCCGATATGCTTCTCAATCATGTTCATTTTCAAACACACATCTAAATCATCAACTTCCAAACTTCTCGAATTTCTATTCTCTAAAAAAGTCAATTTTCGTTCCTCAATCTTCTTCACATTCAAAATTTGCCCTTGGCTCTCAAAGATATCATCATCATCATATTTGCAACCATCGGAAAACACTAGCAAATATGTGTCAATCATCAACCTCTGTTCCTAATGGCAGACAGGTATTACCTACCAATGTTAAACCACAACATTATAATTTATCACTTGAACCTTTATTTGATACTTTCAAATTTAATGGTGAAGTTACAATCGATTTAGACGTTAAAGAAACTTCTAATTTTATTACTTTAAATACTTTGGAATTAGAATTATTAGACTATCATGTAATTGATTCTTCGAATTCCATTGTTAAACCTTCAGAATTGTCTTCAAATGATGATGATCAATCAACAACTTTCAAATTTAAAGATGATTTCATTAAAGATTCTAAAATTAAACTCTACATTAAATTCATTGGTGAATTGAATGATAAAATGGCCGGCTTTTATAGATCTACATATGAAGAAAATGGTGAAACTAAATATTTGGCAACTACACAAATGGAACCAACTGATTGTAGAAGAGCATTCCCTTCATTTGATGAACCAAATTTAAAATCAAAATTTACAATTCAATTAATCGGTAATAAAAATTTAACTTTCCTTTCAAATATGGATATTAATCATGAAATTGAAATCAATGAATCAACTAAAAAAGTTGTTTTCAATACAACTCCCTATATGTCAACTTATTTAGTTGCTTTCATTGTCGGCGATTTAAAATATATTGAATCTGATTATAAATTTAGAGATATCCCTGTCAGGGTCTATACAACACCAGGTTATGAGAATCAAGGTAGATATTCAGTTGAATTAGCTGCTAAAGCTTTAGAATATTATGAGCAAGTCTTTGATATTCCTTATCCTTTACCCAAAATGGATATGGTTGGTATTCATGATTTCTCAGCCGGTGCAATGGAAAATTGGGGTTTAATCACTTACAGAATGGTCGATTTATTATTTGATGAATCAAAATCAAATGTTAATACAAAATTAAGAGTTTCTGAAGTGGTAGCTCATGAATTGGCTCACCAATGGTTTGGTAATATTTGTACCATGGATTTCTGGGATTCTTTATGGTTGAATGAAAGTTTTGCAACTTATATGTCTTGGAAATGTTGTAATCATTTTGAAAAGGATTGGAAAGTTTGGGAAAATTTTGTTGGTGATTCATTACAATCTGCTCTAACCTTGGATGGTTTAAGATCTTCTCATCCAATTGAAGTCCCTGTTAAAAGAGCTGATGAAATCAATCAAATTTTCGATGCAATTTCTTATGAAAAGGGTTCTTCAATTTTAAGAATGTTAGCAAATTGGCTTGGTGAAGATATTTTCATTAAAGGTGTCTCTCATTATTTGAAAAAACATGCGTATGGTAATGCTAAAACTGAAGCTTTATGGGAATCTTTAAGTAAAGTTTCTGGTAAAGATGTTGAATCAACAATGAAAATTTGGACCAGTAAAGTTGGTTATCCATTAGTTCAAGTTAATGAGACTGATAATAATTCTATTGTTATTAACCAACATAGATATTTGACTACAGGTGATGTTAAACCTGAAGATGATACTACAATTTATCCAATTTTCCTTGGTTTAAAAACTGATAGTGGATTAGACGAATCTCTAGTTTTCAATAAAAGAGAAATGGAAATTAAAAATATCGAATTGAATGAATTTTTCAAAATTAATGGTAATTCAAATGGTGTTTATAGAGTTTTATATGATGATAAGAGATGGTCAATTTTAGGCTCCCAAGCTTCTAAATTATCAGTTGAAGATAGAATTGGTTTAGTCGCAGATGTTGGTGCATTATCAATTTCAGGATTTTCTAAAACTTCAAACTTATTATCTTTAGTTTCTGGTTGGAAAAATGAAGAATCGTTTTTTGTTTGGGATGAAATTATTAGTAGAATTTTAACCTTAAAGGCTGCATGGATTTTTGAAGATGAAAAGGTTAAAGATTCATTAAAAAAATTAACTGGTGATTTAGTTATTGAAAAATGTCATAAACTTGGTTGGGAATTTAAATCAACTGATTCATTTTTAGATCAAAGGTTAAAATCATTATTATTTGCAGCTTCTGTTTCATCTGAAGATCCAAAAGTTATTTCATTTGTTAATGAATCTTATAAAAAATTCATTAATGGTGATAAAAATTCAGTGAATCCAAATTTAAGAGCAACTATTTTCAATTATATTGCAAATAAAGGTGGTGAAAAGGAATATGAGGAGTTATTTGAAATTTATCAAAATCCACAGTCAATTGATGAAAAAATTGCAGTTTTAAGATCTTTAGGTAGATTTGAAGATCCAACTATTTTAAAGAAAGTTTTAAGTTTATTATTAGATGGTTCGATCAGATCACAAGATTGTTATATTCCAATGCAAGGTATGAGAACAACCAAAATTGGTATTGAAACATTATTTTCTTGGATGAAATTAAACTGGGATGAAATTTATAAACTGTTACCACCGGGATTATCAATGTTAGGATCGGTTGTTCAAATTTGTACTTCTGGTTTCACATCAATTAAAAAAATTCATGAAATTGAAGAATTTTTTAAATCTAAAAATACTAAAGGTTTTGATAAAGGTTTAGCACAAAGTTTAGAAACTATTGAAAGTAAAGCTGGTTGGATTGAAAGAGATTCTAAAGATGTTGAAAAATGGTTATCTGATCATGGATATTTAAAAAAATGACGATGTAGAACTTGAATCAAAAAAAAAGTACGTGTTTCCAATCAAACTAATTAGTTTGTTTTATGTATAACTTTATATAAAAAACGACAATGTGAAATGAGTTTATAGTAAAAGAATGGATTTTTCCGCACACACAAATGTTAAAGCGGCTCATCCCAAACTACTTTTAAATCAACCGAGGGCAAAGAATCTTTATCAAGAATTTAAGCTTTTTCATAGCCAAAATCAATCAACTAAACTTCAGTGGTATGGATAAAATCAAAGTCAAACAAGAACCTGGATTAACAGGTTCATCCAATAAAAAACCTAACTTAAAATCTAATTTAAAGCCAAATTTAACATCACCTATTAAAAACACAAAGGACAAATTAAGTAGTAACACTAGTAGTAATAATAATAGACCCGCAACGACATCACAAGTAAAACATGCAGCTGCACTAATATCTTCATCTTTGCCTTCATCATCATCTGTATCATCATCACAACCACGTAAATTAGTTGCAAAAAATAGTAACTCTATTAAATCAATGAATAAACCAATTCCTTTAAACTCTTCAGGTTCGTCTAATTCATCATCAAAAATTCAAGTTAAAAAGGAACCAGGATTAGTCAAATCCAATAATGAGTCAATTAAGGAAAAACTCTCTGAATTCATGGTTGATGTTCCAGAACTAAATTTAAACGATGAATCAAAGGATTATAATGATGATCAAGATGATTTAAGTAGTAAATTTTCAAGTCCTTTTGATAGTCGTGTTGATACAGCAGGAACAAATTTAACATTTCTAACAAAGGGAACAAATGCAGATATTAGTAATAAGAATTTTATTTCAAATAACAGAAAATATCATCATCCACGTGTTGATAATAAACAAGTTCATAATTTATCATCTGCTGAGCCAGTTGATTTGTTAAAAATTAGAGATTCAAGTGAAATTTCAAATGATGAAAATGTAAATATTTTCTCATCATCACCATGTATTAATCGTAAGTTAAAACAAAGTGGCAATGATACAAGTAAGAAACATAGAATTGATAATGATAAAATTTTATTGAAATCTTTTAAAAAATCAAAATCTAAAAATATTAATGATTCAAATAAGGAGAATGAAAGTTTTAATTCAACTGATGCAAATGATGGTTCGTTAAACGAGGATGATGAGGAGGAGGAGGATTCAAATGAAAGACCAAAAACTCCAATCAAGTTCAAGTCTGATTCCAAGCCAATCTTTGAATACATGGAAGGTGAAGATGTCATTTATTATGATATCATGGGTAAAAATAATAAAAATAATGAAAGTTTGGAATTAGATGACAATGAAAAACAATTTTTCGAGTATGTTCATTATAATTTTGATCAATGGAAGGAACAAAATGAGGTTTTCATTAACGAATATAATAAATTAATGAATAGTGTTATTAATGCAAGAATCAAATTTAATAAAAGATTTCAATTTTTAAGAAAAAACTTAGATGAATTCGCAATTAATTTAGAAAATCATGGTGATAAAATTTCCAGAAAATCAGAAATCTTAAAAGAATACTGTAATAAGATTGTTACAGAAATTGATTAGAAGTAATTCAAAGAAAATGCATTGCTACACCGTTTTATTTGAAATTTTTGTTGTATATTTTTGTGATGAGTAAAATTTTTATTTATTTATTAAACTAATTAATAATATTTAGACAGATGTAAAGTTATAAAATTATTAAAAATTCCTTACTTTCTGAATCTTCTTGGAGCACCAGAGTAAACTGAAGTAATGTTAGTTTGGACCTTGAAACCTAAAGATTTGATCATAGCATCAGTATCTTCATCAACATATAAAGCACCCTTGTTCTTTTCTAAGTCTAAAGCAGAAACTTGTGGAACATATTGATCCTTTCTTTCTCTTTCTTCTTCTTGTAATTTGAAAGAGATACCTCTAACTGGACCCTTTTGAATTCTCTTCATTAAATGGGTGGTGTAACCAGCAATCTTGTTTCTAAGTCTCTTGGATTGAATTTCTGCAATTTCAGAAGTTAATCTCTTGTTAGTTTCAAAATCTAAAGTTAACTTTGGATAGTATTTTTCAATTAAAACCTTTGAGGCTCTCTTAACGGTCTTTGTTCTAACTCTACCCTGTAATAATAAAAATGGTAATAATTTAATTATATGTTAGTATTTCTTGATTCATATTGAATTGTAAATTTGAAGTGATATATTGAAAGGTATTAATAAAATCTTAAAACAATTTCATTGTATGTTCATAATAATTCAACTATTATCTATTTCAATAATTCTATTCGTACATCAGATTTCAAAATCTTCAATACAATCAAAATAACTTGTATCGATGGTCTCTAATTTTAATAATTAATAATACTATGCTATTCATATTCATGTTTATCATTATTTATATTTTGGTTAACAATTTCTAGAGTTTATTATTCAATTTGTAGTTCATCATTATTATCTAAATTCATGTATAAATTTCCCTCCTAGATGGATCTTTTTAAATAAATCTTCCAATATATATCTATGTTGACTTGTATATGTACGTACCATTTTGAATGATTATTACTGACTTGATAAATTTAAAAAAGTATTCAGAAAATAATATTAAATTACATGTATTTTACAAAATTCCATAATAGACAGTGAAAATTGGCCTTGCCAGAGAGTATCGAGAGAATCCGGTGTGCGTGGGTTTGGCAAGACAGAATCTGACGCGCAACAAAATGTGACTGTTTTGTTTTGTTTTTTTTCAGTGTGTACCCTGCTAATATACACGTGAGTGTTTTAGTTTAAACCCTTAAAATGCTTTATTTTTTTTTTTGTTTTTTTGTTTATTTTCTTATTTTTCATGTTTTTTTCGTTTCGATCGCCACTATACGGAAACAACATGAATCTCTGATTTCAAAATGGTCAGAAAATCTGTCCCGATTTGTCACTTCACAAATTACACAAAAGATATTATCACAAGACCTTAAGGCTTGTTTTGATTTATTTTACATTTGCATTCTTTTATATACATATATACATTATAACCATACCTCCAACTATTAAGATAACAGGGATTGATTTTATCTGTTAGTTTTGAGTGTACTATTATTTGTGAATTAACTTATTGTCGGTACAAACAAATTTAAAAATTGTCGACGCGTCGCTATATTTATAAGGTTTGATTGGATTAGATAAGAGACAAGTAAAATAGATTAGAATAATAATGGGTAAATTTCATTGTGATGTTTGTTCATCAGATTGTACGAGGAGAATACGAGTAAGTTGTGCAGAATGTCAGGATTATGATTTATGTGTGCCTTGCTTTTCAAGCGGTAAAGTTTCAGGTAAACATAAACCATGGCATGATTATAAAGTTATTGAACAACATCAATATCCAATATTTGATAAAGATTGGGGTGCAGATGAAGAATTGTTATTAATTGAAGGATGCCAAACTTTAGGATTGGGTAATTGGCAAGATATTGCTGATTTCATTGAAGGTAGATCAAAGGATGAAGTTGGTGAACATTATGAAAAGTATTATTTGAATTCAAGATATTATCCAATACCGGATTTGAATAGTTATTTCCCAGAAGTTTCAACAACCGAATTTTTGAAAAACAGAAAGGAAAGATTTGAAAGAAGGAAAAATCTGCCATTACCACCACCAAAAAAAATCCTGACTTCACAACCATTATGTTCTTATATTCAAAAATATATGCCAGGTAGATTAGAATTTGAGGAAGAAGCTGAAGATGAAGCTGAAAAGGTAATTCAAGATATGGTATTTGAGCCTGATGAACCAGAGGATGATATATCACTAAAATTGTTAATTCTGCATATTTATAATGAAAGACTAACAATTAGAGCGGAGAGGAAACGTTTAATGATACAGGATGATTTATTAGATTACAAAACAAATAATGCAATTGAAAAAAAACGTTCAAAGGAAGAGAAAGATTTGTTCAACAAAATTAAACCATTTTCAAGAATTATGAACTCTAATGATTTCAAAGAATTTTCAGATGATATTATGGGGGAATTTAAAATTAGGAACAAAATTAATAAGTTACAAAATTGGAGGAGAAATGGAATTACTTCAATTGAAGACGGCGAAAATTATGAGAAGGAAAAAATGTCAAGGGTTTCAAAACTTTCAATTAGTAATAATTCAAGTGGTTCAAGTAATTTGCTTAACAATTTAAGTGCAAAGGAAAGACATACTTTAAATTCAGGTAGATCACAATCGAGATTATCAACCCCAGTTGATTCAAAATCTAAAAAGAAAATGAATGGCTCAAGTAATACATTAGCTGAACCACTAGATATTTCTGAATCTCCAGATTTTGATTTATTGTCAGAAACGGAAAAACAATTATGTCAAGAACTAAGAATATATCCAAAACCTTTTATTTGTATTAAGGAACTGTTGTTCAAAGAATTATTAAATAATGGAGGTATATTAAATCAAACTCAATTTAATTCAATTATTAAATTAGATTTAAATAAATCATTAAAAATTTATGATTATTTTGTAAAACAGAAATGGTGTGAGTCTGTAAATTAATAGGCAGTTAGATAGATGCTAATGTGTCAACATTATTTCTCTATGTGTATTTTATTATTGTATATTTATTAAAAAAAGCTATATCTCAAATTTAGTAAGAAAATCGATTGTTATTGCACAGCCTGAATTTTTATAAAAAAAATAAACTATTCAGATTCCTTATTGAAAATTTACAAATTTTTTTTCTTTTCAAAAAACGTTATTGATATTTTTACTATTTTTTCATAAATATAACTAGCATATACCAACTACCCACTAATTTTTACCTCCAAAAATGTCAGATAAGGCAAGATATGCAATTGAACGATCTATTCCTGAATTAGAAGATTTTGAAAAAAAGGGTATTTTTAATAAAAATGAAATTAAAATGATTGTTCGTCGTAGAACAGATTTTGAACATAGAGTTGCAGGTAGAGGATCTAAACCACTTGACTTTCTACTGTATATTAAATTTGAAAAAAATTTAAATAAATTAAGGAAAAAACGTGTTGAAAGAATGAATGATGTAGTTGATAAAATTCCAAGTGTTAGTACATGGTCAATTCCAGCAAGAATTTTATTCATTTTTAAACGTGGTACAAATAAATTCCCAAATAATTTAGAATTGTGGACTAAATATTTAAAATTTGCAAGACGTGAAGAAAGCGTTCAAGTTGTTTATGAAATATATTCTAAATTATTATTATTGAAACCTAGAAATATTGATATTTGGTTAAGTGGAGCAAAATGGGAATTTGAATATAATAAAAATGTCAAAGGTGCAAGAAGTTTATTCAAAAAATGTTTGAGATTTAATTTATATGAAGAAAGAGTATGGATTGAATTTATTAAATTTGAATTAAACTATTTAAGTAAATTGTTAACTAGAAGAAAATTATTAAAACTAGTTAATGAAAGATCACAATTAGAAGATTTAAAGGATCAAGAAAAGGAAACTGGAGAAGACGAAGAAGAACATATTTTGTTATTAGATGATAATGAATTAAATGGTGAACTAAATAAATTACCTGAAATGAATGTTTCAACATTAGGTAACGTTGAAGATAATCCAGTATTACGTGGTGACTTGATCATGACATTATATGATGTATTTGTTGAAACAATGATAAAGGATAAGGAAGATTCTGAAAAGGAAGAAATAGTTTTAAATTTATCAAATAAATTACTTTCAATAATTGATAAATTTGATATTTTGGATAGAACGCATATGTGTGATTATATTATCAAAGATTTAAATAAAAGATTCCCAAATAGTTTGAACTGTTTGATTTTATTATTAACATTATCATTAAGATATGTCAAATTAAATGATGAAGATTTTATTAATGAATTACAAATTAATTTTAAATATTTTCAATCTTGGTATTTAAAGTCCAAACATGATGAAGAATTAAAGAATAGTGTGAAAAGTAAATACATTGAATTTATTAATGAAAGATTTATACAATATTCAGAAGGTGATATGAAGAACTTATTAACTTTATTAATAAAAAAATTGTAAAAATGTGAGTATACAGATGTGTGTATAACCCCTATTCAACTTTTGTAGTCCATGAATTAGATTGAACTTTTTTACCGATTTTTTTGTAACTTATAATTAAAGTTAAGATAATACCAATAATAAAGCCAGAAACTGAATAAATTAAACTTAAATAAGCTGAATAATTATTTGGAATCCAGGAAACAAATAATTGATTGGTTTCATCATATAAAGTTTCCTTAATTTTCATCCACTTAATATTGAAGTTTAATTCAACATTCTGACCAATAATAACTTTGGTTGTATTGAAAGATGAAGAAAATGCAGTACCTGACACAATTTCATTATCATAATTAGTTATAAATAGCATATTTAAATTTGGATCAATATCAAAATGAGACTCTAAAACATTACCTCTAAAACTGAAATCAACTGGAATATAAATACCAGAATTTGGTCTAATTTCGAATCTGCAAGTAAATGGTGAATCTTTATGTAAATATAATTGGAAAAGATGAAAAACTTCATCATCAAATTTAACTGTACATTTCAAATTTTCATTTTTAGAGAACTTAAACTCCATCGGTTTTTTAGTTTCAATACATTTTAATGCTGGTAAATAAACTATTTCACCATTTTCATCAAATTTATGTTCGCCATTATCAATTTGTCTTTGAATACATTGTAATTGAAGTATATCGTTATTTGCATAGGGAGAATATAAGGATTTATCCAAGTCGGATAATGGGTATTGCTGGTATTTAGAAGCTGTAATTGAAGTCAACAGTGTAAAAAAGATAAATAACGAGTTAAACATGGTTGACTATAAACACGAATTCAAAAGGATTAGATTGGGTGGTGGAGAACTTTAGCTTAGCATTTATATCCTAAATTCTAGAATTATTTGAATCTGGAAATTCATGTTGATGTCAGCGAAGCAAGGAATCTGGGAAGCAAAAAGCTGCAGGGTTTTCTAATTAAGCAAAAAAATGAAGAGCCTCCTCCTATACTTTCTCATTGATTACTAGTTAAAATCTCAAAACTATAAGCAATGTTGTCGCAAACTGAAACACTTGTTGATGAACTATTAGACTCAAATTTTGTTGATATTCTGGAGCCTTTGGAGAACAAAAAAAGAGCAA
Organism: Pichia scutulata; assembly: GCA_030560845.1. Classification (NCBI taxonomy): domain Eukaryota; kingdom Fungi; phylum Ascomycota; class Pichiomycetes; order Pichiales; family Pichiaceae; genus Pichia; species Pichia scutulata. The sequence goes on from JAKTWB010000082.1 coordinate 536,822, forward strand.
TTGATAATGAAATAACCCCGAACAAGAGATTAAGAGTTGAAAAAAATGAACTTGCACATGCTAGAGGAAATCAAACCACAATCAAGGCAAATGAAATCAAAATCATGGAAAACCAAGTTTTATCCTTGCAAGATGAAGTGGTCAATGAAAAAGAGAAAGAAGTGTTAGTTTTGATAAATACTCTTGAAATCTTTAAGTCTATCAGTGCAGATTTTGGAAAATCTACAGAAGAGATCAGCAAGGTCAGTGACGATGTTGAGAAAATGCAAGCACATCTAAATCAGGTGAAAGATGACATGAAGTTTATAAAAGATGATGATGGAGAGATAAAAGACTGCATGGAGGAGATGAAAGATAACATGGAGGAGATGAAACGTAGTGTAAAGGAGACAAAAAATTGTACAAAAGAGATAGAACGGGATATTAGGGAGTTGCATGATTTTATGAAGGAGACAGATGATATGAAAATGATAAATGATTATATGAACAAGTTAAAAGATGATATAAAGAAGCGTTTTAAAAAGATTAAGCAAAACCTCAATTCTTTGAAGAAAAGCATTGGAAAGATGAATGAAATTGTAACTTGGTTGCAACGTAGAGAACTTTCAAAAGATGTTGTACCGATGATGCAAAAACACGCAGCTTTCCAAACTTGAATTTCTTGATCATATTAATGGGGTTAACATTACAGCAATTAAAAATGCTTTTAGCAGATCATAGTGGTGTTACTGTTGTAAAAAAGAACTCTGCCCCCAAAAGGAGCTTGAATGAATTACATAATATTTTCTAAGCCATTCTCCACAGTTAGAAGAGAAAATGTTTATTTAGTTCATTTTTTAGTCTTTGTGAGTTGACTCATTCAATCATCTTTTTAACCTTTGCTATTCTATTTTTTGATTTTTAGTTATCATTTCATGCTTTATATACCTAGAAGAGTTTCATTGCATTTACAAACTTAGAGGGATATAAGTTATAAGCTTTTGTTTATTAGTTATGAGATAAATTAAAGTAATTGTTTACTACACAAAGTTGCTTCACGATTAGAGGCAAAAGTTCTTTAGCAATTGTGTTGACCTATCTTTTATATTGTTCTATCTTTTATATTGTTCTATCTTTTATATTGTTCTATCCTTGATCAGAAAATGAACTAATTGATTGCTTTTTTGGTACTTATCATGATCATATTAATTATGTGGTTGCAAAGATTCTAGAGTACAAAAATACTTGGATTCTATGAAGGAAAAAAAAAGTAAAATATAAGCATGATGATCAGACTGTAACAATAGAAGTTTGTTCGAACAAGCAGATATCACAAACCAAACAAAAAAAAAGACTAGAAATGAAATTCATAAAAATACACAAGATACTATTATACATCTGAATTAATATTAAGATTATCATTTAATTTACTGGTATGATTATTAATGTTATTGCTATTATGAAGGTTGTCATTATTAAACTCATTTATTTCATTGGATTCGATCAACTTAGTGTTTTCAGTAATGTTTACATTTACATTTTGGAAACATTTCTTCTTTGCCTTTATACTTTTCCAATGTGCAGTTAAACCATCTTTACGCTTGAATTTTTTACCACAACCCCACTTTATACCATTTTTCAGAATACCATTACAAACAAAGAAATGTTCGTCTAAGGAATGCTGACTCTTTTCGTGCCTACGTCTATCACTATGCCTTGCAAAAGTTTGTGAACAAAATTCACAAGTGAAGGGTTTTTTATGTTCATGCGCTGACTGGTAATGTGAAATGTAATTTAATTTTCTTGAAAATGATTTGTTACAACCTGGATGTTGACAAAAAAACAGTTTAGAAGATGTATTGTTGTTGGATGGTTGGCCGGTATTGTTAGTGATAATAGAAGTATTAGTAATATTGTTCGTACTCACGTTAATAATATTATTGTTTTTGTTATTGCTGTTGTCTAGTATTACATGATTTTGTTTAGAGTTATTTATTAACCCTAATTGAAATGCATTGTTCAAATTATTCAGCTGAATCAACTGATTAATTGAAGGATTTGAGCTTATTGGTAAACCAACTTGATTCACCCAATCAGCTGTAGATTTGTTAGATTCAGCGACTTGCTTTTGTAGAAAATAATTTGTTTCATTAGCCTCTGTTTTAGATACTGAGTTTGCCAAAGTGAATAAAGGATTTGAATGTGGTATAACTGGTTGAAACGGGAACAAATTTATATTTGCCGGATTATTTGGTTGTATGATATTTTGCTGTAATTGTAATTGTTGTTGTAGTTGTTGTTGTTGTAGTTGTTGTTGTTGTAGTTGTTGTTGTTGTTGTAGTTGTTGTAGTTGCTGTATTTGATGAAGTGATGAATCTTTGGATTCTTTAGTTAGTTTTTGATCTTTATCGATATGATTTGCCACAGCCATGTTTTCAACAACATTATTTGATTGTGTAGGGGATAAATCAACAGAGGTGTTTGATTCAACTTCTTTAGGGAGATTAACATCGATGCTTTCATCAAGTGGAATTTCGGACATGATGGGGTATACTTTGACGATACGATAATAAAATGCAATAATAAAATACAAATAAGGTTATATATTATTTAGTATGGTTATACCACTATGAAAGCTAAGATTGTGGCCAGTAATGTGACGGCAGCTAGATGAAGAGCAAGCGGCGAGAAGTCGGCGAGGGGGGAAATGGAGATTTGCAGGGCGGAATGTTGGAGCAAGGAGGTTTTTCCCCACGCGTCGGGGCCAATGTCGAGGACAAGTTCGTGGGAAAGTTGTTTGTAGTGGGGGGAAAGAGCGAGAGGGTGGAGGGCGCACCAGGAAAGACGGACGAACTGCTGGCCGGCAAGCGAGGGCGGGAGATCGACGTGGAAAGAATGGGCGGAGGAAGCGTCGAGGGAGAGAGTGATGGGCGGCAAGGGGGCCTGGTGGGGGTGGGCGTCGGGGTTGGTTGGGATGTCGAGCAGCAGAGGCTCCGTGTTGGCACTTACCATGGGGAGAAGTAAGAGCAGGAGTAGATGGAGAGGGGGGGTCATGGCTAGCTATGGGGGTGTTAGCGGGGGACACTTGGTGGGAGACACTTGGTGGGAGACACGTGGTGGGAGACAGTCAGAGTTAACAACGGGAAAGAAAAGAACCGACTCTGGAAAGTGGCCCTATTTGTGTTTCCGAGCGGAACGAACAGTGAAACCGTTTTATTTTACGTCTTGGTTATAGTGTACACTATATAATATAAGACGTTTTCCACCGTTTCTGGTTGGACACAGATACTCTCGTTATTATAAACACTGATACATCAACATCCACATCAACATCTCTTTTGTTCATCATGTCAGACACGCACTACGACGCTATCATCATTGGAGCAGGGGTGGTTGGTCCTTGTTTGGCCAAAAATCTAGCAGGCCAGGGCAGAAAGGTTCTTATTATCGAGAGAGAATGGACAAAACCTAATAGAATCGTCGGTGAACTAATGCAGCCGTCCGGCTTATTGGCCTTGAAACGTTTGGGTATGGTCAAGGCTGTTAATAATATAGAAGCCATGCCTATTGATGGCTATTATATTTCTTATTTTAATGATGAAATTACTCTACCGTATCCTGAAAAATCAATCTTGAATACAATCAATACAAACCAAGTTAAGGGTTCCTTATCAATGGATAATGATGCTGATAAAATGTTATCAGATTCGACCCTTAAATTAGCTGATTGGGATAAATCTTCAACCGTTAAAGGTGTTGCATTACACCATGGAGATTTCTTGATGAATTTGCGTGCCTTATGTCTTCAAGAACCAAATGTTACTAAATTGGATGGTAATGTTACAAAACTTGTTCAAACTGGTGATAGGGTTACAGGTGTTGAAGTTGCTGATAAGGGTGTTTTTCATGCTTCCTTGGTGTTTTGCTGTGATGGTATTTACTCTAAATTTAGGAAAACTTTAGATAGTGATTACGTTCCAACCATAGGTTCTTACTTTGTTGGTTTGGATTTGATTGATGCAAATTTACCTGCAAAATATCATGGTCATGTCATCCTTGGTAAGCATGCACCTGTATTAATCTATCAAATTTCTCCACATCACTCAAGAATTTTATGTGCTTACAGATCCAAAACTTTACCTAAAAAGAATGATGTTTTACAATATTTAACAGATTCCATATTACCAAATCTACCTGAATCTGTTAAACCAAGCTTTAGAAATTCCTTAGATAAATCAATTGACGGTTCAAATATTTATAAAGCAATGCCAAACCAATTTTTAACTGCAAGATTAAACGATTTACCAGGCTTTATATGTGTTGGTGACTCCCTTAATATGAGACATCCATTAACGGGTGGTGGTATGACTGTTGGTTTAAATGATTGTGCTCTAATGTGTGATATCTTATCATCATTATCAAATGATCAGTTAAAGGATCATTCCTTGGTTTTTGATTGTATGAATAAATTTCATGATGAAAGAAAAGGTTTGGATGTTGTTATAAATACTTTATCAATTGCATTATATTCATTATTTGCAGCTGATTCTCCTTCTTTATCTTTATTGCAACGTGGATGTTTCCATTATTTCTTACTTGGTGGTGATTGTGTTAATGGTCCAATTGGTTTACTATCTGGTTTAATTCCTAAATCAAGTGTTTTATTCTACCATTTTTTCTCTGTTGCGTTTTATTCATGCTGGTTAAACTTAAAAGAAAAAGGATTTGGCAAATTTCCCTTAGCCATTTGGCAAAATATGAATGCTTTAACAACCGCTTGTTTTGTACTTTTACCTTATTTATGTAGAGAAATCTTCAGTTAAGATGATTTCATTGTGTGATCTTCGTTAATGTTACAGTAATAATAATATTAGCTACTAGTTTAGAATTTATCATTTAATCTTTAATCTACTTAACTTGTTTTGTTTTTTCTTCGCGCTGAGCTGGTTTAAGAATTGCACAGAATAAGAATTGTATGTGTGCTTGAATATCATTAATAAGAAATTCCTTGCATTCTTTTTCTTCCCCCGATTTCTTCCACAAATCTATCATTCAACGATGACAGAACAACAGCAGTCAATTCCTCAGGGTGATGTTCCGAATGATCAACATAACGTTTATTCTTCTTCAATTTTGTTTGAAAAACAACCAGTTGAAGCAATGGAATCTTTATTGATTCGTCATAAACAAGCAAAAATTATTAATAAAGACTTATCTGAATGGTTAACAAATTATGGTAGATTGAAACTACATTATGTTGATGAATTGAAAAAAATTCATAAACGTGGTGAATTGTTATTCACTGATAGTAATCCGAATTTACAAAATTCAAAATTGGACTCTTTAGGCTTATGCAACCCTTTATGGTTAGATTTATTAAAGGTTGTTAGTGATGAAATTGAATTATTTGATCAAAGTACAAGAAAAATGGGTAGGGATATGATTGCTCCATTAAGATTGTTTACAAGAAATAATGATTCAAATTTAATTGAAATGGATAATTTAGTTGAAATTTCAAAGAATTTGAAAAATGGCAATGATAATAATACTTCACATTTTGAAGGTGAATGGTTAAGAAATGCACCTTATTTTTTTGAAATCTTTGAAAATTATGATTATCAAAGAATATCTCTTCTGAAGGATGTTTTCTTAAAATTCCAAACTGATTTAAATGATGTTTTAGCTTCTTTAAAAAAGGATAATGAAGTTGGTTTACAACATGTTTTGAATTTAAATGTTGATGATGAAATCAAAAGATTTTCTCATGATGTAATTGCAACAAATTTACCAATTGAAAATATCAAACTGAATGATGTTACAAACGCTGAACATTCAAGAACATCAACTTCTGGATTCACAACTACTTCACCAAACACTAACGATCCGAGCCCCGCTTCAGCAAGTAGTCCAAAAAGACATTCAAATTTATTATCTCCACGTCATTTCCATCTTAAAAAGAATGAGAATGAAAATGCTGAATCCAAATCTTCTTCAAGTTCTTCAAAACGTTTATCTTCGGCAAATTCTGTTTTCTCTTCAACAACTGGATCTTCTGTATTAAATAATAATGATAAGAGAAAGGAGAAACATTTCGTTCGTTCAAAATTTGGCTCAATTTTCAAAGGTCGTAAAAAGAATGGTAAAGAATATAATGGTCCTAGCGGTTATGCTCCACCATCAACAATTCATGAACCTGATGATTCTTCAATCAATACCGAAAACACAACCAATAGTTCACGTGTTCCAATAACTACTAACAATCAAAGAAGTTTAAGAGCTCAATCAATTGTTTCAAATAATACACAATCTCCAATATCTCAACAACAAAAACAATCTGAACCACAGTTTGCAGAGCCTCCATTAGCATCATCAGATAAACGTCAATCGGCAACTTTATCAACTGATGAAACTACGAATGAAAGTAAGATCCAAAATGTAAACTCTGGAAACACTAGTGATGATAAATCATTACCTCAATACTTGAATAATGGACAACAGCAAGTACAATCAACAATTTCTCAGCAACAACATTTTATGGAAAAGAAGCAATCACAAAATTCCTTATATGAACCAATGAGACCAACGAAAAGATCTGATTCAGTTTCAAGCTCAAATATTCCAACCATGACAAGTATTTCTTCCTCTATTAATGTATCACCACAACCTCCACAAACTTCAACTACTGGCATCACATCCATTCCTGAAGTTTCAAGAGGTATGGAGAATATTCCGGAAGCATCACCTATGAATATTGCTCAGCCTCCACCACCACCAACTTCAAGAAAACATAATTCAACTAATGATTCAATGCTTTCAAATGTTAGACAACCTCATGGATCTGTTCCAACCCCTCCATCACAACGTAAAAGTATGTTAATGCTTCCTGATCAACAACAACAAGCACCTTTGCAACCTGCAGAAACTGGTACAAAGCAAAATGAGTCTACGACTGCAGCACTTGCTAAAAATACAACTGGTGGTGGTGGATTAGTTGGTGGACAAATCATGCATCCTACTTTATCATCTCCTGGTCTTAATTCATCAATTGTTGAATTATTCAACGCAACTTTTAAAGATGGTAAGTTATTAAGATCTAATGCAATTGGAGAAATTGCCTTTTCATTCATCTCCAATAATGATGCAAAATTGCCAAACGAAATCAATCTACAAATTTTATCCAAAAACGATGCATCATCTTTACCTAATTTTATGGTTAATACAATGTTTTTACAACAATTGAATGCACCAGGATTGTTTAAGATTTTAGATCCATCACAAGTTTCCATGAGAACAGTTGGTGGATTAAAGTACATGTTGAATAATCCAATCCCACCAATCAACATAACACCAATTTGGAAACATGAAGATAACCAATCAACAGTTATAATTTCAGTTAAACCAGTAACTGAACTTAATGAATTCTTGAAAACCGAATCATTAAAGTTATCAAACTTTATGATTTCTGTATCAATTCAAAATGCTTTAGTTTCATCTGCGGCTACCAAACCATCGGGTTCATTAAATAAAGAAAAAGGACGTGTTACATGGGTCTCATCAACTCCAATTGTTTTCAATTCTTCAACTATGGAACAAAGATATGTTGCTAGATTTTTAACTAATCAAAAAGCATCCGAAAATGAATCTGGTACTCAAATTAGATTCAACATTTCAAATAATGATGGTGCAAGTAGAATTGACTTCCTCAATACAAACTTTGAAATTAAAGCAAACGGTGAAAATTTGGTTGAAGATCCTTTTGGTGATAATGATAATGTCAATGGTGATAAACAAGTTGATGATTGGTCTGAAGTTCCAACTGTTAAAAGTTTGGTTGCTGGTAGTTATTCGGGACATTCTTAAGAAAACTTCAAAACTTGTATAATGTCTAATATCGATTACTAAATGGTAACAAGTTTACGTTTTTATTCAATAATCTTTTTATTTTACTTTAGTTTATTTGATTTGATTTTATTTTATTTTATTTTTGATTTCCTATCATTCTTTATTTTTTTGTTTATTCATATCGTCTCTTTTATTTATATTTTTTTACACTAAATGTTTTATTATTATTAACAGGACCCTTTTTCAAATTAAATCTATTATACAAATTTTAATATACATGTTTAAAATACAAAAAAAGAAAAATAGTTACTTTAATAATGATCTAATAATTGTCATAACCTGGATCAATATACGAAATATAATTAACTGGAACAGTATGATTGTTTGAAAGTAATGGTAATTTATAAATCATGGCACCCCTAATAATTAAATCAAATGGATGTCTTGAAATATTCAACCATTTTGGATTTGGATGATGTAATAGATTGGGTATTGAATTTTCAAAAAAGTCAAGATCAGTTTCAAGTTCGACTGAATCAGTTAGTTCTTCTAAGTCCATTGACTTTTCACCCATTTCACTTTCATCTGCAAATTTAGTAATTACAGATGTTTTATTGTCAGGTAAGTCATTATCATCATCATAAGAACATGGGTTAAGTATTTTGATTTGTGTTTTACTGGTATCTCTTTTCCTATTCAAAAACCCACCTTCAAAATATAAAGGAATTTCTAAAGTGTCAATTGACCCTAGTAAAACTGTTTCGTATGAAGCACCAACATTTTCAAGCTCAGTTGAATATTCATATTCATCTATTGTTAAATATTGTGTCTTTGCAAAAATGTCAAGTTGAACTGCCTCTACTGATATTGGTAATAATCCAGGATTGAAAGATGAAAATACCATATCAAAGACTATTTCTTCTTGACTTATTAATATATTGTTAACTTCAACAACTTTCAAGTTTTGTAATTCCTTATTGGTTGCTAATATAAATCCACTTATAAATCCAATGAATAATAATATCAGAATTAAACTAACTGAATAACAGAAATTTTTGATCTGCTTTAACCTTTGAACTCTATTTGACGTAAAGTTATGTGGTGAATTATAATAACTATTTCTTTTCCACATTGTTTTTTTCTTATCTCCACTTATGCTACCATAATCCGGTGGACTGAACACACTTCCATGAATTGGTTGCTTATTCAAATAACTTAAGTTGTTTGAGGGATGATAAATATTATTAGAGTTATAGTTCGGTGAAAAATAGTTTGATAACTCATCACCATACTCAGTATCGTTTGGTGGTATTAAAAATTCGAATGGATTATTTGTTACTTTAGAATTTGTATTTGTATTTGCTTGGTTGCTGGCATTAACAGCATTGTGGTTATTATGAAAAGTATAATTATCTGAAAAACTTGGTTCATAATATTCCATGTCTTCTTCATATAAATCATCATTTGCATAATCATTATCAATGGCAGAATATCTACGCGGTTGAACTACCTTATTATCAAACAATCTTGATGTAATCTGTCTAAGTTGATTCATTGATGCTTTATCTTCATGATTTTGATTTTCATGATGTGATGGATAGTGTGAATGCCTTGAAACTTTCCTCTTGATTTGTTTTTTTGACTCCATTGAAGAATGTGATTTAATATCAAAGTCATCTTCTAATGTTTTATTGTATGCTAACGAATCATCTGGACTAAATACACTTTGTAGTTTTTCTTTATACTTATTTCCAGTAGAATTATTTATGTCATTTGTCGTGTTTGAATAATCAGAGATAATTGAATTGATGTTTTTATTTTTTTCGTAATCCTTAGTTAGTTGAGATTCATTATTATCATTAGCTGAATCTATTGGAGGAGTTGTTGCATTTGCTATTAATGCAGCTCGTGTATCATAAACAAATGTTTCAACTGTGTCATTATTATTTTTAGCATCATTTTTAATTGCATCATGAACTTTTGCTGCAAAATGTTCAGCTCTTGTCGAACCTTTTGTTAAAGTTGTATTAGCAGATGAAATAGTATGATTATTTGGTTGCAGAGACATTGCTCTTAAACTTGATATGCTTGGATTTGTCGTCTTTTTTAATTTCATTTCATTGATGTTAGACAAATTATTAGGTGTATTATTTGCATTCAATGCATTTAAATTAAGTTGATCAAAAGATTTTTTCTCTAATTTAGAGTTTGAATTAATTAATTCATCCGTTTGGTTTGGCATACTTTTTAAAGTAACTTCAGGCAATTGATCTGAATTCTCAGTATCATCAGCTCTATTTATATTATTAGCGGTAATGGTAGTATTATCTAACATATCAGTGCTATTGATAAAATTTGGATTTATAGATTCTTTAACAACAGCTGGTGGTAAAGGTAATATGTGTTCAATTGTATCATCAGCACTTTGTTCTTCAACAACACTAACCATAGTTGAAGGTGGCATTGAATACAGCGGCTTATTTCTTCCTGAGCCTGAGCTTAAAACATGAGATGTTTTTTTATCTGACATTGTGAAAATAGATAATCATAAAGAATTTAGAAACGAATGATATAGGTAAAATAGGCCGTCAAATATAACTTCTTCCCAATAAAATAAAACTTGAATTTACGCTAATCAATTTCAATAGATTTCGAACGAAATATTTTATCAGTAATGAGAGTGTAAAATATTAATGATAACACCGCCCCTTGAAACCTGTCCCAAAGTGCAGAAAATAGGATTTAAACTCTTAAAAAAAGCAGTAATAATATAGATACACGTCCTTAAAAAAAATTTAAGGTGTCAAAGGCAAACAATACAAAAAAATAAAAATCAAAAATCAAAAGTATGACAAAATTTGAAATTTTTGTGAGAACAGCTAATTTCCTTACAGACTTAACGTGGGATGTTAGACGGAACGAAAAAACTCTATTATGTGTTCGATTGACAATGTTTTTGTATGTTATGGTTGTGTTACCCGCTACAATATTGGACAAGCTGTACGTACGGATAGAAGAGAAAAAGGCAGATTGAATAATTTGCTGAAGCTTCTACACTTAAAATGTATATATTCGGTATTTGTCAACTGTAATATGTGTTATCTTGTACTTAAAATTGATGTGACAGTTGTTTAATACTCTCTATCATAGTTAAAAGATTGTAATATTTTTAATGTTTTTAGTGTATTTAATGCTTTTGGAATTCAAAAATCAGAATTTAAAAATTAAAAAGATAGCTCAAAAATTTTCAAAATTATATGTGAATAAAACTGTAAAGAACGGCCAAATAGATTCAATATAATATTAAACAGCCTATCATCATAATCAATTACTTCATAATTATTATTCTATTAAACGTAATGAATCTCAGATTCTGCGTGTCGTTGAAAGCATATGTAAATTGATCTTAAAGTTAAAAGGTTCACAACATTTATCATGTCGTGACTAAAAGTCGTGTCCTGCCAAAATTTTCTTTCCCTATGTAGTATACTATAGTTACAAAATTATTATACAATTTAATTTACATTCTTTTAATTGAAGATATACCACCAAAAGGTCTGTTAACTTTATTATTTGTCGAATCAGCACTTAATGGTTGCTTAAATGCACCAGGTTTTCTAAATGCTCCAGGGCGTTTAATTCCGACGGTTGCGGAGATTGATATATTTTCTTCATTGTTTAGTATCTTTGATAAATTTGGAATTTTATTAATAATTCCAAAGTTTTGTTTCATTCCGCTTGGCATTCCATAATGTGGTAATGGTATTGATGGTATTGTAATCGGTTTGATACTAGTTTTTTCTTTAGACTTATCTTTCAATTTTGATGTGGTACTTTTGACCATTTTTTCTTTCGATTCCATATCATCTAAAATATCGATCCTTTCTGACTCATTCACATCTTCTTGATTCAATGATTCAACCCCTCTTCTGTTCTCAGAGCTAGAAATAATATTTATATCATTAATTACTTTGTTGATTTCGTCATTTTCAATAGTTTCACCAGCTTTAGCTTTAACAACATCAGTATCAACAACACCGGCTTCATTGTCAAAATCAACAACCAACTCAGTGTTAAATAGACCTTTATCATTGGACTCTTTAACAATTTCATTAACTTCGTTAACAAAATCATCATCGTCTGTTCTTAAGTTATCTGAATTTATTAAAGTTTTCCGTCTTTTTAACTCAGGTTCAAAAGTTAGCAAATTCTTTTGAATATCTGATACTGTTCTCTTCAGTAGAATTTCTTCAGGTGGTGGTTGTGGTATTAAAAACTTTTCAAAATTAACTTTAACTGGTGGAAGAGGCTTTCTTTTTGATTTTTGTGATTTATTTATTTTAGTACCTTTATTGTTTACCGTAGAAACTGACTGTTTCATGTAAACTTTTGGATTATTATTCTGCGTGTTACTATTACTTAGAGAAATCACTTCACCTTTAACCATTCTGCTTACATTGACATCTGCTGTATATGAAGGCAGAGAAATTTGTCTTTTTTCACCGTCATGTGACTGAACTTTAAACGAGATACCCCCACTGGCAGGAGCGCTTTTCATCTGCTTCAATTGGTTTTGTTGTAATGACGAGGGAAATAGCTTATTCGAATCGTTTTTCTTTTTGATACTATTTTCGTTCTGATTTATGAATTGTGTCTTGTTTGTGGTGTTTCGATTATTCCAGTTATTTAAAGATGTATCAATATTATTTAAATTAATCACAGGAACATACTCTTCATTTGAATTCTTACTAACAAAATATCTATCGAGTAATAAAACTAATGATTGAATAACTGAATAAAGGTCATCATTACTAACCTTTTTGTTTTTATTTTGTAACAATTGAACAATAGTAAGAACAGAAGCGATTGAAGCGATTGAAACAGTTTTATCAGATGATGATGACAACAATTTATTTTCCGAAATCTCACCTCCCATTTCATTATAAATTTCAACAATTTTCTTAATGTTATTATTATCTTTCAAGAAATTATCTAATGGCAATGCATCTTTTAATGTAAAATTTTGAAGATCAAACAAACTCAAATCTCTTTTATGTTCCCTTTCTAATCTTCGTTGTTTACGTTTATCAAATTCAACAGAAATCCACTGGTTTCTTAATTCTTCATGCTCTGGATTTGGGTATAACATATTCGCCCGTTTAATAACTCTTGTCCTTAAATCAATATCTCTGTTTCTCTCAGTATTAAATTCTCTCCACCTTTTTTTACGTTCCCTATTTTCAAATCTTAGTCTTTCCTTTTCATCCAATAAACCTTTAGGTTTTTCTTCTTTAATTGTGCGATTTTTTGAGTTCATTAAATTTGTTAAAATACTTGAAACATTCCTTCTTATAAAATCTACTTGAACTGATTTTATTTTTAAAATATCATTTATTGAAGTATTTTGCAAATTAACAGATGATACCATCTTAGTGATTGTTTCAATAACTGATGATTTATTTGATTCAGGTAACAATTCAATATTTTTTACCTTTTTATTTTCAAAATTTAATTGATTATCTGCTATTTGCTTAGAAACAAAAGTAATCGGATGATTGTTACTATTAACATTACGACTAGTTTTAATTTGAGATATTGGCAAATTTTCAACATTTTCGTTGTGCTCAGTATCAACAGGAAACTCTAGATCATCACGATATTCCATCGCCATTTCAAATGCATTATCCATGATTGCATCCCAATTATAATCATCTTTTTCAATATCTTTATTCGAAATTTCAAGGTTTTGTACTTGTGAGTGTTGTCTTGAGTTTATCTTATTTTCTGTTAAGTTGTGGGCAATAACACCGTTAACAACATCCTTTAAAGCATCTTCAAACTCTAATTCATTCACGCTTTCGTTCGAAGCATCAATATTTTTATCTGCTGCACTACTTTCTTTTATTGCATTATTAATTGCACTATTCAAACTGTTTGAAATATCATTATCGTTATCACTAGTTTGTGTGCGTTCGTTTTCATTTGATACAAAAGCTTTTGATAAACTATTCTTTTCAGTTAATTTTTTAGTTGAGTTTTTTTTTCCAGCACTCGTTGTTGTTGATAAAAGTGCTTCTTTAATAACATCATTCAACTCTGAATTTTCATCATAACTACCAGATTTATTGACTTCAGTTTCTTTCAATGCATTTTGCATAACATCATTTAGATCAATATCTTGAATGACATCAACCAAATCAGCATTATTATTATTATTATTATTATTATTATTATTACTGAAATCATCTTTATGAGACATACTAGATGTAGAATTATCGTTTGTTTCCGTTACTAAATTTTGCATATCATGATAAAATGCATCAAATGCAATGTTTTGTGAAGCTGCCACGTTTTCAGTTTGATTACTCTTCCTGGTATCATTAACTTTATTTCTGTTTTCTAAAACAGATTCCGTATTTTTTAATGCATCTTGAATTGCAGCATTTAGTTCATCTTCTACGTTATCATTTGCTTGGTCATGCATATTGGATGTGTTATTACCATCATTATTCTGTGAGTTTTCTTTTTCTTCATTTAAGACAAAACCCATAGCATCTCGAATGCCATTTTGCAAATTAAACATCTCTACATTTTCATCATCATTATTATTTTCATGAGATACTGATGATGGTTGTTCAGTATTCATATCAGTTGATGTTTTTTCGTGATCATGACCAAGGTCTTTTTCATCTCTTTCAATGTTCTCCATATTTTGGACTAATGCTTCATTGATCGCATTCATTAAATCTAAATTATCACCATCGGCATCCCCATTATCATCATCTGTAGGTTTGTTAAACGATTCATCATTTTGTGATGTATCCTCGAATTGCTTAATTTTATTAAATCTGTTTTCATCATTTGAAACAATAACACCAACATTGTTATCATTTTCAATAACGTCTTTATTACTAGCCTCAGGCCCGTCCCCAAGATTTTCATTATCAATATGCTCAGCATTTTCATCATGGTCATCATTTTCAAAATTAAATTGTTGTTTAAAAGCATCTGCGATTACATTTTCTAAATCAATTCCATTAATTTCATCATTCTGATTTTGCTTTTGTTCCTTTATTTGGGGATTATTTGCTGCATTTTCTGATTGTTGTCGATCTTGATCAATTCTAATGCTCTCTTCTATTTCTTGATGTTGGTGATGTAGTTGTTCGTTATTTTCATTTAAATCATCATGCTCAGTTTGTTGTTGAATACTTTCAAGATCCTTCCCTTCTTCTTCAAAAGGTTGATGTTGCTGCTTTTCAAGCTTTTCTTCTTCATCTTCACCATCATGATGCTTTAACGATTTAACTGCGTCACCAATAAGATTTTTGATTAAATCTTCCTGATCAAAATCAAACTCAAAATCTTTTTCACTGTTATTATGGTTATTTTGAAGGTGTTGTTGCTCAGGTCCATGGGCACGTGGAGAGTTATTGCTTTCAATTTCATTGCAATCAGTAATTTTATTATTAACATCATTACTAATTGAAGCCACATTATTTATATTATCAATTTTTTTGTAAACTACACTATCAATTGATCCATTAACACCATTTTCAGTGGCTTGTCCATTAACACCATCAGCATTATCAGCATCATCATCATCATTATCTACACCAGAACTATTATTATTATCATCATCCTGTGTGTATAATGACTCAACAATACTATTAGCTATAGACAAAACTGCATTTCCACCAATTTCGGTTTCTTCATAATCATTTGTTGATGGTATATTTTCTGACATAATGATAACAATAAAAACGGTAGCTTTCCAGTTTCCTTATCTATTAAATTACTTTCTTTATAATAAGAACAGAAATTTAGGAGAAAAACAAAAAAACACAGTCACAAAATAGATTTAGATTTACTAAAAATGGAAATAGAAAATGAACATGAAAATAAAAAACGAAAAAAAAAATTACAAAAAAGTATTACATCTGTGCACCGTAATAAACAGATGACGATTGTTGCTTATTGATTGATTAAAAAACTATTAAATAAGAAATATCAAAGTACATAAACGTTATAAAATTATGCTTGGTAAGTAGAAGCAGAAACATTACCACCTTTACCTGTCCAGTTAACATGGATGTAATCACCAACCTTTCTGTTTTCATCAGCAAAATCTGGTAAAATTTGGAATGTATGAGCACCGAAATAATCTCTTTGAGCTTGTAATAAGTTAGCTGGTAACTTCTTTGATCTGTAACCATCATAGAATGATAAAGCAGTTGAGAAAGCTGGGGTTGGGATACCTGAAGTAATTGCAGCTGCAACAGTCTTTCTCCAACCAGATTGAGCTTTATGAATAGCATCTTGGAAGAATGAGTGGAACAATAAGTTTTCTAAATCTGGATTTTGTCTATAAGCTGAAGTAATTTCAGCTAAGAAAACAGATCTAATAATACAACCACCTCTCCACATAAGAGCAATTGAAGGGAAGTTTAATTCCCAACCATATTCCTTTGCAGCTTCTCTAATTAACATAAAACCTTGTGCATAAGAAATAATTTTTGATGCATACAAAGCTTGCTTTAAATCTTCAATAAATTGAGGTCTTTGTTCTAAAGAAACATGTTCAACTTCTGGACCATTAAGAATTACGGAAGCTCTTTCTCTTTCAGCTTTCAAAGCAGATAAACATCTTGCAAAAACAGCTTCACCAATAAGTGTAACTGGCATACCTAAATCTAATGCATTAATCGCAGTCCATTTACCAGTACCCTTTTGGCCTGCAGTATCTAAAATTTTTTCAACTAATGGGGTACCATCAGTATCATCATAAGCTAAGATATCTCTAGTAATTTCAACAAGGAAAGAGTCTAAGACACCAGTATTCCATTCTGCGAAAACCTTTGAAATTTCTTTATCAGTTAAACCACCAACTCTTTTCATTAAATCATAAGCTTCACAAATTAATTGCATATCACCATATTCAATACCATTATGGACCATTTTAACGTAATGACCTGCACCTGCATCACCAACCCAATCACAACAAGGTTCACCATCAGCCTTTGCGGAAATTGATTGGAAAATATCTTTAATATGAGGCCATGCTTCCTTTGCACCACCTGGCATTAAAGAAGGACCATATCTTGCACCCTCTTCACCACCTGAAACACCAGAACCAACAAAGAAAATACCCTTCTTCTTTAATTCATCGTATCTTCTATTGGTGTCAGGGAAATGTGAGTTACCACCATCAATAATAATATCACCTTTTTCTAAATATGGTAATAATTGGCTAATGAAGTTATCAACTGGATCACCTGCTTTAACAAGAAGCATAATTCTTCTTGGTCTCTTTAATTTCGAGCATAAATCTTCAACGGAATGAGCACCAATAATTGATTTACCCTTTGCTTCATTTGCTAAGAAATGATCAACTTTTTCAACAGTTCTATTATATGCAACAACAGTAAAACCGTGATCTGCTGCATTAAGAATTAAATTTTGACCCATAACGGCCAATCCAATTAAACCAAAATCACCTCTGAATAAAAAAAATGGGACAAAAAGTGCTAGAAATGTTAGTATTTTAACAGTTCAATTGTTTGGACATGTCCTGTAGGACTCTAATGATATCATATATAAACCATGATAAAATAATCAAAGATATAGGGCACGACATAAACAGACGGCCAAGTCATTGCTGACGCATACATACTTAGCTTCAGACATATTTGGTTAGTTGTTTGTTTGTTGCTTGCTAGATAGCTTGGCTGTTCCACCATCCCCAACAATTTGATCTAACTCCGTAGCGTGCGCCTTCCTTTATATAGAATTTCATCGTCGACAGCTCTCAACGGAAAAGACGCCACCGAGCAAACCGGCGTCCATCGACGTGGGTACGGCGCAAACAGGGAGAGAGAGACTAATCGGGGATTACGGCTTTGGTCTATAACCAATTTTATGTATTGAACTTCTTTGGGATCAACTAATGGAGTTTGGGGTTTTGTTCAAGAGTTGACGTTAGTGACCCTAGAATACACTGATCATTAGAACCCAATAGATAAAAATTAAAAATTATGGACCCTCCCCACACTTGTTCTACCATCCCTTATGTTAAAAATGATATAAATGTGGATGATGCAGTTTTCAAATCTTACATCTGGCATGCGCCGAAAGATATCTGGAAAGGTAGAATTGTATTTGTTCACGGATACAGAGATTTAGTTGAACTATACTATGAATTTGGTGAGTTTATGGCTATGAATGGTTATGATTTTTTCTTCTACTATCAATATGGGGAAGGTGAGACCAAATTAAATAATGGTAAAATAGCGGTAAACGATGATTATCATGCTTATAAAGGAGTTGATGATATGATTCAATATAATTTAGATGATTTGAAAAACAAGCAGTATCCAGAATCGAAAAAATTGCATCTTATGGGTTTATCAATGGGTGGAGGTATTTCCCTCAATTACATTATCAATGGTAAGTTTAAGGATTCTCTTAAATCAGCAATTATCATTGCTCCATTAATTACTCTACATAAAGATACTTATCCAGGAATGCATATTGAATGGATTGTTAGGTCTATTAGTATGTTCGGCTGGGGTAAAAGACTAAGGGTCAATAGTCCTTTGAATATTGACTATATTATAGGTGATCCAACATATCGTAGTTTCCTTTCTTCAAGACTTGATCCGGCAGGCCTTAATGGTGCATTTGTTGAAACAAGGGATTTTATTTTAAGAGGAAGAGATTTACTTAAAAATGATTACTATTCCGAAATTGATGTTGACTTCCCTGTGTTGATCTGTCATGGTGAGGATGATCACATCAACGATGTTGAAAGTAGTAAACTATTCATTAATAACATTCAAAGTCTTAATATGAAGAATAAGGTCATTCTGACTTATCCAATGGGCAGACACAACATTTTAGTCGATACTAAAGAAATTCGTGATAAAGTAATGAATGATATTCTTAATTTTCTTAACAAGCATAATTAAAATGAACTTTTTTGCTTGTCGCATTTTTGGATTTAGCTGAGCCGTCTTACTGTTTTATTTTTAATATCATTTGCTTTTTTACATCTTATAACATACACTAATTCTAATAAGCGCAAATCCCATAATACTTAACCACAAATAAATGAATTCTGATACGTTGGTCAATTCGTCGCCTATTAAGACAGAAAAAACATTTTCATCAAATGTTTATTCGAAACCACAACTAACAAACTATGAGCTTTTAAAAGCTGAAATTCGTTCTTTTATCAACCCAAACCTAAAAAGATCAAATAGCTATGTTTTAGCCATGCCAATGGAATGGTTTGATATACTTAATAAGTTTAGTAACTTAAAGTGTGGAAGTAAAGGTAATTTCAAGTATAATAAGATTAAACAAGATATTCAAAGTTTTGTGTTTCCAGTACTTTCATCAAATTATAAAATTATCAACATCCAACCAGTAATAAAAAATAATCCATATAAAGGACTTTCGTCATGGTTGAATTTTTATGAATTATCAGACAATTTAAATAAAAGCAATTGCAATAGCCTTTATTTCATACAAGCAATTATTTTTCATTATCTAACAAATTCAGAAATTTCAAATATGCCATTTATGATGATTTTATCACCAAGTAAAATATCAATTTTTAAAATGAAATCAACTTTTCTAAAAATTAAAAAAAAGTTGATACTTAGAAAGAAAGATTCACATTCCAAACTGAATCCAAAACCATTGTTCACGATTCAAATTCAAGATCAGCAAAATCCGTATGTGATGTTGTGGATGGATACTGAAAATATGTGTGCTTTTAATATACCAAATCTACTAACAGTTCAAAGCAAAGTTAACTTTGCTAATACCTTAGTCCTTTTCATCAATCATAGTTTAAATTCTTCATTATCTTCAAATGACAAAGAATCCAGCCTTAATCCGAACTAATATTATGTTTATTCTCATTGCTGTGACATAATTCTAGCTATATAACTAATTCTTCATAAAATTTTCTGTATCATTGCATGAATAACCATAATTATTGTATAATAATTAAAAGTAAATAATAAAACTATTAGTATTTAAAAGAAAAGCCACCCAATTTTTTTATTCTAGATTATCTTTGTGATTGATACAGCTGCAGCAAATGTTGTCATGATTAGGGTTTTCAACTTGTTGCATTAATTGTTGTCAAGAGAACTATTCGACTTAACGGCCTAGATGCAAATGTGTAGTTTTCGACCATTGCAGAATCCATCTAGTACGAATTGGATCGATTAAAGAAATGTTTAATACCTGTCAGGCTATTAACAATAGCGTTTTGCGTTTTGTAATTACAAAAAAACTGCTTTGTCTTTTTCTCGAATTTTCTTTGGGTTTGTCAACTGTAGATCTCATCATGAATTCTAAGTTCTTCTTTAACATTTGTTCCTTTCTCTACATTATTCGTTTTTTTGTTATCTTTTTACAGCTTACACTACGTAATATACTTGAAGAATGGCTACCGTCCACAATCCTAACAATTGGTATGTATGAAATTTATGCGACACAAATTAAACCTGATTTACTAACATGAAGTGACCTCACCATATGATATCACATTTTTGTTTGGTTTTAATTTAGGCACTGGGTTGAAAAAAATTGTGTTCCTTGGGCAAAAGAATACTTTGAATCAAATTTGACTAACATTTCAGTCCCAATAAATGATTCAACAATTTTTGTTAAATCTGTTAAATCAGTTTCAGGAGATTGTGATGTTACTCAAAGAAAAGGTAAAGTAAAGTGCTTATTTGAATTAAATATTGAATTTTTAGTTAATATCATAACAGGTGAAGAAACTGAAGAAGTTACAATTACTTTACCTGAATTTGAACATGATTATGATGATGATGATTTTAATTTTGATATTAAAACTTCAAAGCTACCAGTTAAATCTGTTATCAGAAAGGAATTTTTACCTGTCGTTGTTGCAAAAGTATTTTTAAGATTCCAGCCTGATTTAATAGCTGCGAATGAAATTGATTTAAAACATAATACTGATTAGTTATAATAGATCAATATGTAGATAAAAAAAGAAAATTTATAAATACTAAAATATAGTAAAAGTAAAACTTAGAATCCGTCGGGTACTCCCTTTGCATGTCTTTGACTCTTTTTACCAATATAGCATCCAATACCACCTGGATATCTTGAATTGATACCACCATTATCTAATTGCAACCATTGGTACTCACCATCAACAATATTTTTTAAAATACGGAATGCATCAACTGTTGCATATGGAACACCATTTGTTGGATCATAGTACATTGCAGGCTCTCCAGTAACGAGACATGTTTTCTTTTGTCCATTTGGTAAATTAATTCCAACTGGTGCAGTTGTATTTATTTTAACAAGGTCATTTTCTTCCATTGTTAAGTTACCATCATTACTGTTAGTAATTTCAATCTTTTCCCCAAATTTTGGTAACTTCAGTAGTTGTTTAAACGATTCATTCCTTAATGCTTGAATCTTCTGCAAGTCAAAACTTGAGGTTTCGTTTCTTTTGATTATGGAAATTGTTTTACAGTTTGGATCTCTTCTTGAGCCTGATAATAATGATTGTCTACCAAAAAGATATTCTTTGGTTTCTTCAGCCGTTAGATCATAATTGAATTGTTCAAAAATAACATAATCTCTTGCAACGCGTCGAAAAGGTCCTTCGTAAACTACTTGAGCCTTATTTTCAGTTTCTTTGTCATGTTCTGTTGTCAGTAATGGCACCGTTTCTTCAACCTTTCCATCTTCAGAGATTGTCAGTTCTTCACTAAACTGAACATTTTTTGATCTTGTACTTTTATCGTCTATTTTAGACCCATTTGCTTCATTAAGAACTGATGGCTTTGGAGAAACATCTGATTTATTATCTAAATTTTCATTTTCCACATCGTTTTCAAATGTGTCGTTAGTAGATGTAATACCATGTGTATTTACAGAGTTATCTTCTCTAGGTGTACATTCTTTGGATGTATCTTCGTTAGATTGGTTCATTTTAGGTGTATTATCTTTAGTTGTATTATCTTCAAATGTATCTTTTTTGGGTGTCTCATCCTCTTTACGTACATCATCTTTAAGTCTAGTTTCTGTGAGTATATTTTCTGTGAGTACACCATTTTTAAGATGTTCTACTTCAGGCGTACCTTCCTTGACTGGTGCAGATGATGGTGGATCAGATGGAGTATCATCATTTTTTACACCAAGTCGAGCTTGTTTTCTTTTCAAATATTGAAGTTTCCTTCTTGCTTTCTTTTCTTCTTCTTCTCGGATTCTTTCTTCTTCTTCTTGAATTTCATTTATCTCATCCAACGGGGTTATATCAACTTTTCTACTCCAAAATCTGATGAATTCTGCCAGTTTAAATTTTCTTGAATTTGCTAAATCTCTTTGCTTTTTCTTCTTTTGGATTTCTTGCTGATAAAAGTTGGTCAATGATAAGACGTTTGCCTTTTCTGTAATTTTTGCTTCTTCTAATCTTTCCGCTAATGTTTTTTCAACATATTCCTTCCTTGCAACAGGCACAGTTGACTGCCTTTTCTCGAATTCCTTTTCCAACTTTTCATGAGTTTCAATACTATTTTTAATTGTGGCCTTACGTGAAGAATGTCGCCTTTTATTTTCTCCAATTGGTGATGCATTCAAATCAGTTGATCGTGAAGTTTTCTTTATAGGTTTGGATTTTTTGGGTGATGCATTTGTCTTTTGTTTCTTCGTTGTTATTCTAGGTGTCAAATTTCCTTTTCTTTTTCGACGTTTATTTAACTTTTCTTGACGCTCTAATTCCCGTTCACCTTCTTCTTCATCATCATCTGAATCTGATATATCTGAGTTGGAAAGCATTTCATCATTATCATCTTCTTCATTTATAGTTTCTAAGTTCTTTGATTTCCTTACAGGTTTTCTGGTATCTTCTTCTTCTACCTCTTCTTGCGGTTCATTGTTATTATCTTCATCATCTTCATCATTACTGTTTTCAGATTCCATAAACTCTCGATCATCCTCATCTTCTTCAAATAACAGGTTAACATTCTCGTCATCCTCATTTGAAGCTTGTAATCCTGCATTTGTTTCTTCTAAATCCAAAAGCTGACGAAGTCTTGAACCAGCATTTGATCTACGTGCTCTTGTAGCAATAATACTTTCAAATTCAGGCTCACTCTCAGATCCACTTTCACTTGAACTCATAATGACCCTGCAATTCAATGAGTTTCAATCGTTCGAAACAAGATGTTATGTTAAAGGATTGTGATTTTAAGAGTTTGAGATTCATGAAAAGATGAAAAACGCGCCTCTATGGTCAACTCATTTATTGTCCACGTTATAATCAAAGGTCTATTTCTTTCTTTCAATTGGGATTAGGCTTAAATACTAATCCAACAACCATGCAAAAAATACGTCAATTACAACACACGAGATTTTTTAGCTCATCACTAAAATCATTTTCTACGAATAATGCAAATTTAACAACAATTACACAATCGGAAAAGGAACATTTTCAACAACTTGCCTCAACATGGTGGGATAGCAACGGATCACAAAGAATTTTACATAAGATGAATATTTTAAGAATGGATTTTATAGTTAACACCATTCAATCACATATTTTAGTTAATAAAGGTGTTAAAAATGAAGATGAAAAAATATTTATTCCTGGTTGGAACCATGAGAATTTGTTACCAAGAGAAATTTCTAACCAAATCAATAAAGAATTGAATAGTGCAACTTTTGAAAAGTATTCTCAAATGAATCTTAAATGTCTAGATATTGGCTGTGGTGGTGGAATTCTTTCTGAATCTTTGGCTCGTTTGACAAATGTTTCAAGCGTAAAAGGTATTGATATGACACCTGAAGTTATTGAAGTTGCGAAAGAACACAAAAAACTTGATCCTATTTTGAATGAAACACTTGAATATGATTTAACATCTCTTGATAATATACCAGAAACCGAACAATTTGATATTGTTACATGTATGGAAATGCTTGAGCATGTGGAATATCCATCAGTTATTTTGAAGAGAGCTCTATCACATGTTAAACCGGGTGGTTACTTTTTCCTTTCAACAATTAATAGAGATTTTGTTTCGTGGTTTACAACCATTTTCATGGGCGAACATGTTTTAAAAATTGTACCACTAGGAACACATACTTATTCAAAATATATAAAAGAGGATGAAATCAGAGATTGCATTAAAGCATTAAACGATTTCGAAGTTATCGACTCAAAGGGTTGTGCTTATTTACCTGCAAAAGGTTGGTTTTATACACCGACTTCAAAAATTGGTAATTATTTGATGGCAATTAGAAGAAAACCAATTGAAGAAGAAGAATCACCCCTATAAGTGTCTTCAATGAACGAAATTATAAATTTTATATAGCAAAGCATATATAGAAAATTTCAACAAAAACATGTAAATACAAAAGTGTTAATTGAGCTGTGCAGGAACCGGATTTGATTCTTCAGCTTTTGAAGCCCCATCTTCAACGAATGAAGGTAATTTGTACTCAGGTTCAGCAGAGTCTGTTAGATAACTCGGTAACTGCTCACTACCTAAATCTTCGTTTAATTCCATTTCATCGCCTAAGGCTTCTAATTCGGCATCCAGTTCACTTTCTGATATATCATCAGGTACATCATAAGAACGACCCAAAGCATTCTGTATTTCGTTTGATTGATCAATTAAATCCAGCATTTCATCTTGCATATCTTCTAATTTATCAACATCAATTTTACCGTAAGTTTTACGTAACTCTTTATTTGTTTGACGCATTACATCAACTGTAATCATTGTATTTTTTAAATTTTCTGTGGTCATTTGGGCTTGAGAAATATTCCAACTTTGTGACATCAATTGATCTCTTTGCGTCTCTAATTGTTTCCTTTGCCTTAATAATTTAATCGCACGCTGTTTCAAAGAAGATTTACCTGGACCATTACGCATTTTTGAAAGTTTTGCCTGATAGGTTCCTAGCTCTGCATTAACTTTTGTAATTTTAACATCTAAAGAAGCCACTCTTTCATCGATATTCCCCAGTGCACCATCAAGTGTAGGTTTTGGAACTTTGGTCTTGGTGCCAAATAACCTGTTCATTGGTTGGTGATTGTGTTTCAGCAATAATAAGCCGGATTTGTTATCAAAGGCAAACGCACAAGCTTAATTTTTAAATTCATGTTGAAATCGCTAACATGAATTTTTGTAGGTGGATCGAATTGTTTATGTAAGTGTACATTTGAGGAATATATCCTCTCTCAGTTGTAATAAGATGATAACTTAACGAGTAAAACAACCCATGCCATATATCTATGCTTTTATAAGTGTTGGATAAACATGTTTTCAAGCGGCTGATATAGTAATTAAGAAGATATATAGAGAAAAGAAAATAAATATTATGTGCTCAAGGAAAACTGATATGTTTAATTATATGACAATCACGAAATAAAGAAATCAGATTAACAAAACTAAGTACTAAAGATTATTTGCATCTAAGTATTCAATCAAAGCTTTAATAGTTATGATTTTAACATTAAACTTTTGTGCAAATTTCCAGCAATCAGGCAAACGCATCATTAAACCATCTTCATCACGAACCAATTCACAAATCGCAGCAGCTGGTTGTAATCCGGCTAGTTCACATAAATGGACACCAGCTTCTGTATGTCCACCTCTTGCTCTTAATAAACCAGGTTTTGCTCTTAAAGGACAAATGTGACCAGGTCTAAGGAAATCTTCAGGTTTGCTTAATTTATTACCCAATTGGCGTGCAGTTAAAGCTCTATCATGCGCACTTATACCAGTTGTTGTACCATTTGCATAATCAACAGTAATTGTATAAGCAGTACCATGTCTATCAGTCATTTGATCTTCTGGAATCATAAATGGCAAATTCAAGTCATCTGCACGTTCAGATGATAAAGGAACACATACATAACCGGAACTATATTTAATAAGGAATGCCATTTTTTCAGTTGTAACCTTTTCAGCAGCTATAACTAAATCACCTTCATTTTCACGATCTTCATCGTCCATAACGATTAAAAAATCGCCATTTTTGAAAGCTTCTATAGCTTCCGGAATAGGAGTGAATTTGACTTGGTCTTCCGAACTCATATTATTGTTTCTCAAGAATGGTTGGTTGCCGAAAAGAAAGTTGGAATTAAGGAACCTATATTCAAGTTGAAACTAGTTAGCTGAATAATCGTACGCTGAAAAATGAAAAGTACCAATGTTATAAAGTAAAAAGTAAAAAGGGAAAATTCACCGCGAGGGAAATTCCGGGGAAGTAAAAAATTTGAAATTTGTCATCGGGTAAGTAATAATTGTCATCCATTCTTTGTGATGACTAAGTTCGACATCTGAAAAGCAGAAATTTATTATCAGGTTTATATTATGTAACTTTTATACAAGGTTTATATATATATAGTTCTTTCAAGGATTACATTCTTTCGACAGGTGTAATACCTAACAATGTTAAACCATTATGTAAAATTTGTCTAACTGCAGAGAATAATGCTAATCTTGCAATCATAACTTCTCTTTCTTCACCAATAACACGTAAAACTTTATAAGTCGATGAAAATTGATGAGTTAATTTGAATAAGTAGGTGACAATAGTTGAAGGTTCATAGTTCTTTGAAGCATAACGTAAAGTATCTGGATATGATGCCATAACTCTAATTAAAGCTTGAGTTTTTTCTAATTGAGATTCTAATAATTTTGACTTCTTTTCGAAATCTTCTTCAGACAAGTTTAATTCTTTTAATTTTTCAATTGACCCACAAACATTTTCTAATGTCATATTGGCATTGATTATTTCTTCATCAGGAATATTTGCAGTTCTTTGAATTGATCTTAATCTTGAATGTGCATATTGTAAATAAGGTCCTGTATCACCTTCTGATGATAGCATTCTATCCCAACCAAATTCGTAATTATTAATTCTCTTTGCTTGCATATCTTGAATCATAACAGCTGAAATACCAACTAAATCAGCAACCTTTTCGGGATCTTCAACTTGCGAGAACTTTTCTGCGTTACTTTTCATAATTTCAAGCATTTTTGCTTTAACAGCTTCTAAAATATCATCAAGGAAAACAACAGTACCCTTTCTAGTTGACATACCTAAAACCATACCAAAATTAACATGAACTAAATCTTTTGCCCATTTATTACCCATTAGCTCTAATGCAGTGAAAAATTGTTTTGTATGTAAATCTTGCTGTGATGCAATAACATAAATCATTTTATCAAAATTATATTTTTCCTTTCTTTCGGTTGCTTCACCTAAATCTCTTGTGAAGTATAATGAGGTACCATCACTTTTTTGAACTAAAACTTTACCTAGTTTCTTTTGACCTAAGTTTTTAAAATCAACTAATAATGCACCCCTATCTTCAGTGATCATATTCTTTTCCTTTAAGGTTTCAGAAATTTGTTTCATAACAGCATTTGAAACTTGAGATTCACCTGAATAAACATCATACTTAATATTTAATCTTGCATAAGTATCAATATACTTTTTGATTGATAATTCTCTAAATTTTTTCCATAAACCCAACGCTTCTTGATTACCATCTTCCATAGCTCTAAAGAATGCTCTAGCTTCACCATCAATACAATTATTTGGATCTAAAGTTTCACCCTTTGCTTCAGCTGCTTCTTGTTCTTCTTTCATGTCATTGTTAATTTTAACATAAACATCGAATAAATGTTGAATTGGGTTCGTTTCTAATTCAGCTTCAGAACCGTATTTCTTGAAACCAACAGCCAAAACACCAAATTGTTTACCCCAATCCCCAAGATAATTCATTCTAGTAACTTTCCAACCTAGTTTTTCATATAGGTTAGATAAGAATCCACCAATAATGGTAGATCTTAAATGTCCTGCATGGAAAGGTTTTGCAATATTTGGTGAAGAGAATTCAACAATAACAGACTTATTGTTACCTAATGGAGCAGAACCATACTCTGTAGTTCTAACTAAAACGTCTTTTGTAACATAATTTAATAAAAATTTAGTGTTGAAATAAAATTGTAAAAATTTACCTTGTGCAACAACTCTATCAATATAACCACCAAGTGGGAATTTCTCAGCTAACTCAACTGCTAATTCATCCAAGTTACCCTTTAATCTTAATCTTGGTAATGGTAACAATAAATCACCCTTTTCTAACACTTGACACCATTCAAGTGCAGAATAGATAATTGATTTATCAACACCAGATAAAGCTGAAAGTTGTTCAGTAATGTAGTTTCTACAAAGATCAACAGTATTAAATTCAGGATAGGAACCTTCAATTGCTGGTGGGGCAACTAAGTTTAATTTTTCTAAATTTTCAGTTAAGGAATTCATTTTAAAAGCTGAAACTGAATAATATGATTTTCTAATGTGGAGTATTGAAGATAGTTTTAAAGATTTTTTTAGACTGAAAGCACAACAATTTTTGAATACTTGATTATACATAAAACTATTAAGTTCAGAAGATTCACTAATAAACAATCAATAAAGATGACAATTTGAAAAAATTAGTGGATGGATTTGCCTTAGATGTGAATCTTTAGATAATAATATTTGAAAAATTTTAAATTATTGCAACGAAGATTGTTGAACTGATTGTGGTGAGTCAGGAAAAAAAAATGGACTTTTTTTTCCTCCATGAAGTCTAAAGACGATAGACGCTGAATTGATTCTTCATTACAAGATAGGTATGAAAATTTGTCGATCGACGCAAATCTATTTTTTAGCTAATAATTATTAAGCGCAGGGGTTACATCCAGGGCGTATCTACCTAGCGCAGAGTCATTTCCAGCCCCATAGTGGTGAATATTCTATCTCCAGTGCGATAAATACTATTATTTTTATTACCGTTCTTGTTATTATGATAGTTCTGATTTCCAGAATAAAAGCTTAATATTTTAGTTACTAATTAGAGCCACTTCGGTTAACCTGTTTTTGTACTTCTATAATTATTTAAAAATGTTCTTCCATTACAACTGACAATACCAGAATTATTAAAAAACTTGTACTTTTACTGTCCATCTTTTTTCTACTTCAAATTCACTATGTGATCAAGAGCAATGAAATACTATGCAAGTCTTATTAAATTAAGTTTCAATCTCTAGGTTTTTCCAAAAAAATCTAGCTACGGGGACTGTAGCAACTAGTAAAATCCGTGCTGTTTATCACTTCAGTTCCCAGAAGTCTCTGTTGTTCACTTAAGCTTTATAGAAAATTCAAATAGGTTCTTTACTCATACAACGTGCGGTATAATAAAGAATATTGTGATTGTGAACATCTCATCCGATCGTCAAACACAAGACATGTGGGCTTGGTTTCAAAATCTTGACACAAAATTTCCACTTTTTTTGGCAACCAAAAGAAGTAAGAAGTATTCTAACATGGGATGATAGACCATGTCTCAAAAACAAAACAAAGCAGTCATGCATAAAAGGTGGATTAAATTGATTATACAAAGCATCCTCACATCATTATCATTCTAGAACTTAAAACTATGCAAAATCCGCCATAGAAAGCTTAAAAGTAAATAAACCGATAAGCAATTAAAAATTACAAAAATAAAAATTGAAATACTGGGGCTCTGCTAAAATTATTGTGCATAATCTCCTGATAAGTTTTTTAGGCTAAGTCGTCAAGGTAGATAGCGTAGTTAGCGTAGTTAGCGTAGAAAGCTATTTGGTTCTTCAGTGTAATCACAAGAATAGTGGCTATTTTATCAATAGACCAACGCTTGGCATCTTTAAGTTAGGTTTTGAAACGAAATCAAAAGTGTACCGATGGGGCTTGATGTCTGAGGATGGAAGCAATACACAGCTTCATATTTATTTAACGTTGAAGGATTATTAATAAAGCTGTTGTTGCACTCATCGATACATCGTGCATAATTAATCTAATTTTACTGATTTAATTATGTTATTGCGAACCTTAGGTCTACTTAATCTGAGATTTCCATTTTGATTAGTAGGATTTGTATAATAAAAAATATATAAATGTTTTCAACCTTGTAACCCACAAAATTAAAAATGCAAACTCTATTCGATGGGAACTAGCAGTTATATCTGTATAATTAAAAGTTATGGATTAAGGTTTATGACCCACCAAATTGACAGATGGGCGGCTACGGTTTACTCCACCCACAATGCCCATAACAGATGGCGGTCCACAAATAATTCTGGAACTGCCCCCGAAAAACAGAGCTGGTTCCGAACAGCGAGGGAACAATGGCCATTAGAGTGTGCAAGCAGCTCGGCAATAACAAAACAATTAAACTGCAGCAATATCACACCGTGAAGGGTCCGAGCTAATGTTGGGAGGTTTCGGGGAGCTATGAGTTTCCTATAAATACCCACCTTTGTCCCTAATTGTATTAGTTGAAAATCTCTTTCTTTGCGGGCTTGTTCAATATAACCAGAACTACCCATGTTTTCTATCGACTACAACTCCAAGCAGCAGATGCCGGTCTCACTTTTCCCTGCTGACCTTGATCTTCATGATTTTCACGATCTCAACAATATTCATACTGTTGCTGATATTTCGGACTTAAGTTATCACGATTACTCTTCACCTACGGCTTCTTCTAATCCAACTTCTGCATCCTTTACATCAACTAATGGTTCAGATTATCCATTGAAAGCCATCGTCGATACCCCAAATCATTTGAATTTAAATTATAACTACACTTCTGAATCAAATGGTGTTGAAATGGATCATAATTCGAACGTGAGTTCTTCAAGTTCTTGCGTTTCTCCTACCCTGACTAATTCAAATAACCATCCTCCTCAATTTTACGATCAAGCATATTTTGTAACCGTTGATCATAAAATTGAAAACAACAACTCTACTGACAGTAATGATATTGTTAAAGATGAAAACAACAATGCTAATGTTATTACTAATCCTATTCCTGAAGAACATGGTACCATTGAATCAAATCATATTGTCAAAGATTCACTCAAGATGAAATCTGGTAGAGTTAAAAAGCCAATGACTTTAGTTCAACGCAAAGCGCATAATAAAATTGAAAGAAAATATAGAATAAATATAAATTCTAAAATTGCAAATTTACAAAAGTTGGTTCCATGGATGTCGGAAGATGGTGTGGCATTTGAGGTTGATAAATCTAACAGTGCTGGTTTAAATGATTCCACTATTGATTTTAATAATAACACCAATAAAAGATTGAATAAATCAATGATTCTTGATATGGTTACTGATTATATTTTGCTTTTGAAAGATGAATGTAAGAAAAAAGATTCTGAAATTGCATCACTTAAGCAACATATTAATCATCAGTAATTTTACACAACGAAATAAGTCCATCTTATATTTCGTTTTCTTGAATTTACAACCTAGCTCAACTTAATCAATTTTACAAATTTCTAATTCTAATTCAACTTTCACGAACATATTTACTTTTATACCCAACTATTACACCACCTCTTTAATACCTTAAAATGGTTTCATTCCTGTTATATTTTATTTCTCCATTATTAGTATTTTGTATTTTCTTTCTGTGTTTTCCATACTGATTATTTATAGTTTGTTGCTGGTTCAGTTGATGTTGGCAGCCATGTTAATTTATTTTTATTAATAATTTATTGATCCTGGATTAAGATTTCGAGTTTCTCGGTTTTAGGTTCTCAGTTTTTCTGCATGTTCTCGACTTTTGAATTCCTGAGTCTTTTGTATGCGAGATTAGTGTTTTTGCTTTTCACTATTGTTTTTATGCAGCCCACTCATGAGATCTACGAGCTTTGTGTTTACGTAGATGCGTGGCTGGACAGAAAATAGGCTAAAGATCTAAAAGCTCTATTAGCCAAAAATTATCTTATATCGTGGCATGCACAATGCTGAGCATTATCAAGACTCAATTCAAATATCAATTCTAGCATACTTTATAGGTCTGTTATTATTTACACTCATTCAACAATGTAAGCACTCACACCTTCTATGTTTAAATTTAAAAACAACTAAGGCTTTAAACGTCCACAGACAATATGTATCTGTATTACGCTTCTTAAATTTGGGAGTTTTATTTACATCTATGTTGCCAAGATACTGTTTTTTCTTTATTACTTATTACCCAACAGTAGGTTTTATCTTTTTTTGAGGCTTTAATTTGCTCACACAGATGATAGCACGGTAGTTTTTTTAAACAATATTATTTACCATACTCTACCGAAGCAATCCAGCTCTAAGTAAAGAGATATCATACTAAATGTGAATTAGTCCATACAAAAGTATTTTATCAGCGAACCCTAATAGTATAATTTTTGTTTTATGAGAGATGGGCACGTTGCGCTTTTTTGCGGATGGCACGTTATTTTTGATTTTCGGAAGTAACTCTTATTTTTTTTTCGGGAGATAAGCTTATCAATTTTTACTCCCCTTAAAAATATGATTTTTCAAATGTTTGATGTGTGATTGAGGAGCAATCCCTTTAAATTGCATATGAGATAAAGAACTAACTAAAAATACGTGAAGTATTGGTATTAATGATTAACAAGGATAAAGGAAGACGTCTAAACGTTGGCAGGAATGGTGGGATTATATTTAGGTGGTAAATCTTAAATGAATAAATTCGATATGTTTCAATCATTCTCTCAAATAACGTTCATATTATTGCTCTAAATTATATTTTATACAAAGTTTTTTGTTTTATGCTTCAGTTTTCATTTCAGTCTTCATATTACTCAAGATATATTGGTATGTAGCACCAAACACCAAGAGATGAAGCTGGAAATATCAATATGAAAATCATGCAACTTACACAAATCCTATTGTGATTCTGTGACGAGATGCCAATCCAATCAATGACCACAATTAACATCGCATTACAAATAGTTTATTTTATATTTCCAGATGACGTTGTTTGTAATTTTTAATCAGTATTTATTCCGATTCATCAACACATTTCCAACAACAACTAATATCCCACCTTGAGCCATTAGATTCGTAACTAACATACTTAACAAATTTCATAACACTCGGATCTTTATACATCAAAGACAATTTATTCCAGTTTGCTTGCCCTTCATAAACTATACTATCTTTGTCAGCCTTTTTATAAATTGCTGCTTCATCTTCATTCAGATCAGTTGCTTTTTCTTTATCTGTTAATTTTGAAATTTCATCAGTTTCAGCGTCTTCATCATCAACTAAACATAATTCATAACCACCTAACTCGCCATTATCCCAACCTGCACTTGGTGTGAGGTTTAATGTACTTTCAAGTAATCCATCCATGATGCCAAGATTCTCTTCTTCATCATCATCATCGTCTTCATCATCACCTGTATTTTTAGTAGCTAAAATAAAATCAGTGCCTGGTCTAAATCTTCTAATCATTGTATTATTTTTCACTAATTTTAGTCTTGTGATTAATGATAACCATTTATTAAATGATTTGGATTTAAACATTTCAGCTAATTCACAAAATTTCGTACTAATTTCATAGTTTTTAACAAAATTCGGATTTTCTTTTAATGAATGTTGATAATCAGTATCATTTTTAATACTTTCAATTTTTGATTTGAATATTTTTTGAATTTTAAGAAAATCAGGCCTTTTTTTATTTTTATTCATATTTATCTTGGATATACTTTCAGGAGATGTGATATTTTCAAATTCTAATCCATCAATGTATGTATACCTTTGTTTATGCGAAGGAATAGCCAGTTTCCATGGATATTCAATATCATTTTGAACTAGTGGCATTTTTGGATGTTCATTTAATTCAAAATTTTTCAGTTCATTTTTGAATAATTTTTCATAATCTGAATTCAAAAATTGGTAAATATCAACAACTGATTCATCATCAAAAATTTTTGATAATTTTGAAATTGATTCATTTGTTAGTAACAAAGGATTCAAAAATTTTGTTAAATATTCAGTATCAGATTCATTCAACTTGCATTGATCCAAATTTAATTTTTCAGTAATTTTATCAAGTTTAAACTTTGGGAAATCAAATTCCTTTAACTCCTTTGATTCCAATTGTTTTAATGTTGATAATCTTTCAGTTTTTTCTTGCTCTCCAGGTATATAACCATCTTCTCCATATTGAGGTATATGAAACCAACCTTGCAATGATAACCTTTGCTTATCAACTTTGACCTCTTCAACTGCATGGAATGATAAACCGGGTTGAACTTCAAAAAATGCAATTTGGTTAAAATTTGGAACTAGTTTTGAATGGACATCAGATTGTGGTACATTTGGAACTAACGAGTCAAATAACTGTAATCCACCACCATAATGATCTTTCCAATTTGCATCTGGATCAGGCATGTATAAAATAAATGAAATTCTACGTGATCCAATAACATCATCATGAGTTAATAAATGACAACCTTTCGTGTACAGCTGAATTGATAAATCAGTTTTAATACCACTCAATTTCCCAGCTCCAGTTATATCGGAAATAAAAGATCTGAAAGTTTCAGAATAAATCGCAGATCTGAGTTTGTAGATACTTGGTAATCTTTTCAATAAATCTGGAGGCATGGCAGATAAATTTGCTAAATCTCCAGATTGGAAAACTTTATAGATATCAGTTTCTTTTTTAGTGAATTCGATTTCTGAAATAATTTCATTACGAACATTTCTCAATAAATCATCATTGATTAAATTTTTAATTGTACCCCAACGATAAGGCTTGCTATTTTTAATATCATTTTTCAAATTACTTTTGAAACTTGGTTCAAAAACATGAGATTGAAAGTATTCTATTGCTTTTGCTTCTTCTTCAGGTGTTTGTTTAATAGAAATTTTTTTCTTTGGAATAACACTATCTAATTCCGTTATACCTTCTCTTTTTACGCTGTTCATTTTCAAGTTAGGAAATGGAAAATAAAGGAAAAAAAGTAATACGAAAAGGTGAAAAATCTAATAAATAACGGTAAAATACAAATCACGGAGATGAAAAATCGGATCATAGTGAAAAAATGTCTACTGAAAAGTGAAAAATTGACAGCATCAAAGAAAAGAAGACCACCTTTTCTTCTTAAAAAGTGAAAGTGTGGTGCACGGAGTTTACGCTTTTTTTTATTTTTTGTATCTAATATTTACATTTCACGCTTTCCCAATTAGGACTCGCACCTCAATTTTCAATTGCAACTGAGCAACAATTGCTAGGAAAAATACATAAGCCAATTGAACAGAAATTGCTAATTTCTCTTAGGAGTCTACAATCGTGCTATACATACGTTAACTTGCTGTTCGTTTGATATATTAGTATTTAGCACTCCACATTCATTTTTTCCTTTATTTACAAGATAAATATAACCTACTTGATACCACTTTACTTTTGAGGAAAAGACTAATATTCAATATAAAAAAAATAACAAAACAACATGAGTGTATGTTTACAATTAATTACTTGAATATATTGTTATAAACCATACAAATAATTCAAAATACTAACAATCACATTTCACGGCTTTTTTTTTACAGTACAATCCATATAATGAGGATGCAGACAATGCATATACCACGAATAATCCATATGCAAATGATGATATTGCATTAAACCATTATCCAGGAAACAATAATACTAGTAGCAATGGTACTGAAGATTTTTTCACTAAAATTCAAACATTGAAAGATGACCTTAATGATTACAATGGATTAATTAATCAATTAGAAAGATTACAAATTAGTGCATTAAATGCAGTTAGTGTAGACGAACTTAATGCAATTAAATCTCAAATTGATAATTCAACAAATAATCTTAAATCTACTCAATCGTTAGAGATTAAGCCAAAATTAGAAGATTTATTCAAATCTTGTGATGGTGATAAAGATAAACAACAACAAGTTGAAAACATTCGTAATCAATTTCGTAATGCAATTTATAGATTTCAACAAGTTGATGATAATTATAGGGAATCAAATCAAAATAAAGCAATTGAACAATATCAAATTGTTAACCCAGATGCTACATATTCAGAGGCTTCACAATTTGTTCAAGAAATTGGTAATGAACAAGTCTTTGATCAAGCAATTGAAATGGCAAATAGAAAAGGTGAAGCAGTTGCAGTTTTAGATGAAGTTAAAGCAAGACATCAAGAAGTTTTAAGAGCTGTTCAAATCACAACCGAGCTAAACACTTTATTAAATGATTTACAAGATTTAGCATTTGAACAAGATGAAGTCATTAATACTGCAAATACTAAAATTGAAAGAGCTCAAGAGCAACTTGAAAGAGGTGATGCAAATGTTATAAAGGCAAGAGATCATGCTAAGAAAGGTAGAAAGTGGAGATGGATTTTATTTTGGGTTGTTGTTGTTTTGATTTGTGCAATTGTTGGTGGTGTTGTTGGTGGTGTTGTTGGTTCAAGAAATTGAAACTAACATTAACTAATGTAAGAAAAAAAAATTTTAAATCATTTTGTGAAAATATTATCATTACTCCTTTTTATTTTTTTTTTGTGTTTTTTGTTTCTATATTACTATTTTACTATTTTACTATCTATAATTTTCTTTCCGTTATAAATTCTTTTTAATTCACTTTAATAATCATTATTAAATCTAAAAAAAATGAAAATACAATTGTGGATGAACTCAAACTTATGTAATAGTGTAACGACAATTAGTTTGTCAAGTAACTACTTTTGCAGCAATACATTAATTAAGCGAGGTTGATGGTAATAAGCGAGTTTCAAATATAAAAACATTATCAAAATGAGCAAAGTCACTGAAGGTAAATAAAAGTAGCTTAATTACACAAAGAAATAAGAAAAAGAAAAATGATACAACTATTGCCTTTATTCAGCATCTGAAATATCGGAAGCAATAGTACCAGCAGTTTGTACAGTACCGACACGAGAACTTATAATTTTCCACCAGGTGTCAAAATCGTTTGCTGAACTTGCTTTGAAAACGTAAGTCTTTTTTAACTTTAAAGCACCAACAGAACTTGAAATATCTTTACCCCTTAGAGAAAACTTGAAGTCGCTTTTCATGTTCTTCGTTTCACAATCTGGAATATACAAAATTAAATTTGGTTGAGTTGCATCAATACTTCTCGTTGGAAATCCATAGAAGTAACCCGCTGGTGAAATTCCAAAATAGTATGAATTATATTTTTTGGTAATACCCAAAGTAGATTCCTTTCTTGATAAAATACCTTCCAATAAAGGTTTTGTACTAAAATGATCATTGTTGCGGAATGTAACATTTGCAATTTGTCTTTTATAAGAATTATATGTTATCATTTTTGCATCAGATTTATTTTCAGCGAGTGATAAATTATTTAATGATGATAAATCACCCTGATCACCTGCAGTAACTAAGAAATGTGAATTCTTGTTTAAAAAATTGTTCCATTCCAAATCATCGGGTATGCTAGTTAAAACATTATCCAAGTTACCAACTGAGTTAACTGAATTACCATAAACTGTACCAATCAATTCAGTTAATAAAGAAAAAATACGTTTTAATTCATTTAATAATCTTGCTTCACTTGAACGTAAAGTTGCTTCAGCGTTTGCTAAGAACTCAATTCTATTATTTTCGGCTTTAATTTGTAAGACAGCATCTCTTAACAAATTCCTTTTAATAATATAAGGATCTTTTTTATAGTCAAGACGATTTTTCGATAATGCACCTCTATCAAATTCTTGAACATTTGTATCTAAACTTTGAGAAACTTTGGCAGAAACATCTCTCAATTTAATTAAATCCTTTGACTCAGAAGTTGATTCACTGACATAATCTTTTTGTTTCTTTTCAATTTCATGAAACAATTTTTTTAGATCAGGTAAAATATGAGATTGCAGTTGATTTTGAAAATCAATTGTATTTGAATAATTTTCACCCAATGATTTTCTCATACAAGAAAGAAAAACATTAAGATCACACGGTTCATCTGGAGTCTGAGGAGGGGAACTCAAAGTTGGATTATTTGCATCAGTGGCTGCACTACCAGAAACCAATTCATTGGATTCAAAGTTTGGCATATGAGTTGTAACATCATTGTTCATATGTTCCAATTGTTTAATTGTTGCAACAGCAATGGAGGAATAACCTTCAGCGTAACCTTCAATTGTTTTGATCAGTTTGATATACTTTGTATATCTTTCATTAACAACATTTGTTGAGTCTGGGAAGTCATAACTAATTAAATCAGTTGTCTGGGTTTGATACGCAGTATGCGTTGCAACTGGAGTTAAACCAGGGAAGTCAGACTTTGGTTCCAAAGATTGGGGCACTTGCAGAGTAGTAGGTTCCATTTTGTTTAAAAGTAATTTACTCAAATAAGAGAAAGAAAGTACAAAAGCAAAAACAAGGAGTGGTCACTAAGTTGGCCATCAAAAAAACAGACAACTTACCAGATATATATATATTAAAAATAGGTGTCATCATTTGCGGCTCGTCCAGAAGAAAACGATCAATTCTGATAACCGCGCCCAAATTTCCTTCCCGACATCCGTGCACCGCGAAAATCAAAAATCTCATGCTCGCTTTTAGCGGGCCTGGTTTTCACCTTGGGCAGCAAATTGATTACCGCCGCGTTTTGGATTCTCGCGTTGTGAGTGGACAACAAACGGAACAAAAGGAGACCCTACTGTTTCTTTTGCACCAATAGAACTTCTATTTGAATTTATCCAACCTCCATTGGTCTGAATTGAACACCATTGAAGTGTGTTTTCCACCGTCTTCATTAATCCCACGTTCAGACCCTTTCAACGGAGTACAATCACGTCAAAGCCAGCACCAACTCCGAGGTGAGACTCCGTTTTTACCCTTCTCCGTAGTATTAACTCAATAAATAGCGTGTAGTACCTGCATTGCAATTCACTGCAATTGTAATATTGGATAATAACTATATTTTTCTAAGGTGGCTCGATATTGCATCGGGTTTATTCTATAAATTTCAGGTAAAAAAAACAATCAAAACAGAAAAAAAAAAATAGAAAAATCTCAACCCCAACTGGGGAGATACGCTTTTTTGTCTTTTTTGTTAAGTTGAAGCCAGCCTTTTTGTCTGATATAAGACCTACTTCCAATTCTATTCTTTTTTAACTTATCATTTTTTTTTAATCTTTCTTTTCAAAATTTTATAAAGCAAATAGACATTTTAAGCATTTAAGAAATGAACGACATTTTTAACGTTCAAATCTTTTTTGTTGTTTTCAGAGAAGCTCTTGAAGCTGTTATTGTGGTGTCTGTGCTTTTAGCATTCGTTAAACAATCAATTGGTGATAGAAACCCTGGAATTTCTAAAAAGTTAGTTAAACAAATTTGGATTGGTACATTTACTGGTATTTTCCTTTGTATTGCAATTGGTTGTGCTTTCATTGGTGCTTATTATTCACTTAAAAATGATATTTGGTCAAGAACCGAAGATTTATATGAAGGTATTATGTGTATAATTGCAACCGTTTTGATCACTGGTATGGGTATTGCAATGTTAAGAATTAATAAAATGCAAGCAAAATGGAGAGTTAAAATTGCAAGAGCTTTAGTTCAAACCCCTTCTTCCAAAAGGGAAAGATTAAAGTGTGGTTATATCTTCAAGAAATATTCAATGTTTATTTTACCTTTCATTACAACTTTAAGAGAAGGTTTGGAAGCTGTTGTTTTCGTTGGTGGTGTTGGTATTGGCTCCCCTGCCAAATCTTTCCCATTACCTGTTGTTTGTGGTTTAGCTGCGGGCGCTTTGGTTGGTGGTTTTATGTATTACGGTGGTTCTACAATTTCACTACAAATTTTCCTTTGTATTTCAACTGCTATTTTATATTTAATTTCTGCTGGTTTATTCTCAAGAGGTGTTTGGTTCTTTGAAAACTATATGTTTAATAAGAAAACTGGAGGTGATGCTGCTGAGAATGGTTCTGGTCCAGGTACCTATGATATTAAAAGTTCTGTTTGGCATGTAAACTGCTGTAATCCATTAACAGATTCTGGTTGGGATGTTTTTAACTCTTTATTGGGTTGGCAAAACTCTGCAACCTACGGTTCCATTTTAAGTTATAACTTATACTGGCTATGTCTGATAATTACATTAGGCTTGATGCTATTTGAAGAAAAAAAAGGACATTTACCATTTTGTAAAGCCTTAAAATTGAGGGAATTAAATCCAATGTATCATTTAAAAAATAAGAAGAAGAATGAATTATCACCTGAAGAAGAATTAAAATTGTATCACCAAGCTCAGAATGATTTGAATAGAAGAGTTTCAAAC
The DNA here is from genome assembly GCA_030560845.1 of Pichia scutulata. NCBI lineage: Eukaryota > Fungi > Ascomycota > Pichiomycetes > Pichiales > Pichiaceae > Pichia > Pichia scutulata. The sequence continues at coordinate 576,843 of JAKTWB010000082.1, forward strand.
GATGAAATTTCTCAACGTTTAAGTGATGATATCCAAGATGAAGGATCTACAGAGAATGATAACAGTAATAACCTTAAAGATAATGATTTCGATACTCAAACTAAATTGATTGGTACTAGTTGTGCAGATATTAATATTGAAACTATTCCAACTAAACAATCTGCATAGTTACAAACTGGGATTATTTTTTCTGGTTCTCTATATCCCACAAAACCTAATTTTATTTTATTTTGTTTTATATTATTTTGTTTACTTTAATTCTTTGTTTTTACTGTAATATTTTGTTTGTTATTAAAATCTTGCTATACCTGCTGCTTGTTAGTAGTTGTCATCCACTAAACACATTTTGTGAATTTTTAGACTCCAAGAAATAAGATTCTTTTGTGAGAAAAACTCTACTAAACTTCACTTTTTAGTGTACAAATTAATAGTTACAGTAGTAAATTTTGGTTATACGTGCATATTGTACACCAGCTACTCGCCGATTCCTTCAAAAAAAAAAAAAACTGTGTTAGTTAGTTTCAATAATTTATGTGTTTTTTTGAGGGTTACGGGCGTAATAATTTGAGGCTTTATGAGCAAATTTAAGAATACCAGTTTCTTGCCGGAATCATAAAAAGTATTTTTAATTAAAGGCTTAGTATGGGGACCATGTTTCAAGGAATTAATGCAGAAGGACAAAATTTTATGTTCAATTATGAATATGATATGGTTGATCGACCATTTTAAACATAGCATAGTAAAAATTCAAGTTTTTGGAATTTGAATTCTGAACATAATGTCTATGCAATAGATACTCATGATATAAAATTAGATACTCATGATATAAAATTAGATTCAGTAGTGAAGTAATTATTCAAGTTAATTAGAGTAAACAAATTGAAGGAATCCAGACAAAAAATGTAGAAATGATGATAACTTATCTCTCTAACGTAAGAAAGTCGATCGTCGCACCCTCAACGTTTTTCCACCCAACAAACGAGAAACGAAAAACGGACTTGCCAACAAATTGAAAAGTCCCAACCGCGTAGCTGTTGTGTTGGCTCAACGCTACGTTTTAGACTTATAACTCAGTTGTTTCAGTATTTTTTTTTCTGCGGTGCTTCTAATCTTTGTTTTGTTTCATTTGGCACACTTCAGCTTTCAATTAACAAAAAATGAGACCAGAAGTTCAACAAGAGTTATCTCATATTTTATTAACTGAGCTTTTAGCTTATCAATTTGCTTCTCCAGTCAGATGGTATGTAGTGAAACAAAAAAATAACATTAACATCATTAAACATTTCTTTGAATTAACAAAATACTAACAGCTTTAAAAACTTTCATTATTTTATAGGATTGAAACACAAGATGTCTTTTTAAGAGATTACAATACCGAAAGAGTCGTTGAAATTGGTCCATCACCAACTTTAGCTGGTATGGCAACAAGAACCATTAAAGCTAAATTTGAATCCTATGATGCTGCATTATCTTTACAAAGACAGGTTTTATGTTATTCAAAAGACCAAAAGGAAATTTATTATACTCCAGACCCAGCTGAGTTAGCTGAACCAGAAACCGCAGAAGAACCAACCTCAGCACCAGCTGCCTCATCTGCCCCAGTTGCTGCGGCACCAGTTGTTGCAGCACCAGCAGCACCAGCAGCAGGTCCAGTTGCTGACATTTCAGATGAACCAGTTAAGGCAGGTTTAATTTTGCATACTTTAGTTGCTCATAAATTGAAGAAATCATTAGCTGAAATTCCAATGTCAAAGGCAATTAAAGATTTAGTTGGTGGTAAATCCACTGTTCAAAATGAAATTTTAGGTGATCTAGGTAAAGAATTTGGTACAACTCCTGAAAAACCTGAAGATACCCCATTACAAGAATTAGCGGATCAATTTCAAGATACTTTCAATGGTTCATTAGGTAAACAAACTTCTTCATTAATTGCAAGATTAATGTCATCAAAGATGCCTGGTGGTTTCTCGGTTGGTGCAGTTAGAAAATATTTACAAGCTAGATGGGGTTTACAATCAGGTAGACAAGATGCTGTTTTATTAAATGCTTTAACATCTGAGCCAGCTCAAAGACTGGGTTCTGAAAGTGATGCAAAAGCATTTTTTGATTCTGTTACACAAAAATATGCTGCTGCTGAAGGTTTATCATTATCATCAGGTGCTGCTGCAGGTGGTGCAGGTGGTTCAGCGGGCGGTGCGGTCATTGACTCTGCTGCTTTAGATGCTGTCACTAAAGAATCAAAGGATTTAGCACGTCAACAATTAGAAACTTTAGCAAGATACTTAAAATTAGATTTAACTAAAGGTGACAAGTCATTAGTCAAAGAAAAAGAAGCTTCAAGCGTTTTACAAGCAGAATTAGATTTATGGGCTGAAGAACACGGTGAATTTTATGCATCAGGTATTAAACCGGTTTTCTCTCCATTAAAGGCAAGAACTTATGACTCTTATTGGAATTGGGCAAGACAAGATGCTTTATCAATGTACTTTGATATTATTTTTGGTAAGTTAACTTCCGTTGACAGGGAAACTGTTACTCAATGTATTCAACTCATGAACAGAGCAAACCCAACTTTAATTAAATTCATGCAATACCATATCGATCATACCCCATCCGGTAAGGGTGCAACCTACGAATTAGCAAAATCTTTAGGTCAACAATTAATTGACAATTGTAAAGAAGTTTTAGCAAAGGAACAAAACCCAGTTTATAAAGATGTTTCTTACCCAACTGGTCCAAAAACTTCTGTTGATACCAAGGGTAGTGTTAACTATGATGAAGTTTCAAGAAGTGAATGTAGAAAATTTGAAGAATATGTTCATTTAATGGCTCAAGGTTGTGAAATGACCAAGGAAGTTAAGCCAACAATTGAAGAAGACTTAGCAAATGTTTATAAAGCTCTTTCTAAACAAGCATCAACTGAAAGTCAATTAAAGATTGAAAGTTTGTACAAACAATTAATTGAATTTGTTGAAAAGAGTTCTGAAATTGAAGTTTCAAAATCAACTGCCGCAGTTTTAAATACTGCTTCAGACGACGAAACCGACGAAATTGCTTCATTAAAGGACATTAGTGAGATCAAGAAACCAGTTTCTTCAACCATTCCACCAGAAACTATTCCATTTTTACATATTAAGAGTAAAACCAAATTAGGTTCATGGATTTATGATAAACCAAAGTCAGCTCTCTTCTTAGATGGTTTAGAAAAGGGTGCAGTTAATGGTATGACATACAAGGGTAAATACGCATTAGTTACCGGTGCAGGTGCTGGTTCCATTGGTGCTGAAGTTATGCGTGGTTTATTATCCGGTGGTGCAAAGGTTATTGTTACTACTTCAAGATTTTCAAAGAAGGTCACAGAATACTATCAATCATTGTACTCAAGATATGGTGCTTCAGGCTCAACTTTAGTCGTTGTTCCATTTAACCAAGGTTCAAAACAAGACGTTCAAGCTTTAATCAATTTCATTTATGATGATGTTAAAAAAGGTGGTCTTGGTTGGGATTTAGACTTTGTCATTCCTTTTGCTGCAATTCCTGAAATGGGTATTGAAGTTGAAAATATTGGTTCAAAATCCGAGCTTGCTCATAGAATCATGTTAACAAACTTATTAAGGTTAATTGGTGAAGTTGCAACTCAAAAGAGAACTAGAAATATTAGTACCAGACCCGCTGAAGTTATTCTTCCATTATCTCCAAACCATGGTACTTTTGGTTCTGATGGTTTATATTCTGAATCTAAACTTGCATTGGAAACTTTATTCAACAGATGGCATTCAGAATCCTGGTCTTCATACTTAACTATATGTGGTGCAGTTATTGGTTGGACTAGAGGTACCGGTTTAATGTCTGGTAATAACATGATTGCTGAAGGTATTGAAAAATTAGGTGTTAGAACATTCTCTCAGAAGGAAATGGCATTTAATATTCTTGGTTTAATGACACCAGAAGTTGTTAGAATGTGTGAAGAAGGTCCAGTTATGGCTGACTTAAATGGTGGTTTACAATTTGTTGAAAACTTAAGAGAATTTACCAATGATCTAAGAACTGATATTAATAATACCTCAGAAGTTAGAAGAGCTGTTTCAATTGAAACCGCAATTGAACACAAGATCGTTAATGGTCAAAATGCTGACTCTCCATTCAATAAAGCTGAAATTAATCCAAAGGCTAATATGAAATTCGATTTCCCAGAAATGGCTAAATATGAATCAGTTAAATCAAAAGCACCTGAATTAGAAGGTTTATTAGATTTAGATAGAGTTATTGTTGTTACTGGTTTTTCAGAAGTTGGTCCATGGGGTAACTCAAGAACCAGATGGGAAATGGAATCTAAGGGTGAATTTTCATTAGAAGGATGCATTGAAATGGCATGGATTATGGGTTTCATTAAATATTTCAACGGTTCCATCAAGGGCAAACAATATACTGGTTGGGTTGACGCAAAGTCCAATGCACCAATTGACGATATGGATATAAAGAAGAACTACGAGGAAGAAATTTTAGCTCATACTGGTATTAGATTAATTGAGCCAGAATTATTCCATGGTTATGATCCACATAAGAAGGAATTAATTCAAGAGGTTGTTATTCAACATGATTTAGAGCCATTTGTCACCGACAAACCAACTGCTTTACAATACCAATTACAACATGGTGAGTTAGTTGAAGTTTTCCCAGATGAATCTGGTGAAGAATATACTGTTAAGATTTTAAAAGGTGCTAAATTATTTATTCCAAAAGCATTAAGATTTGATAGATTAGTTGCAGGTCAAATTCCAACTGGTTGGAATGCAAAGAACTATGGTATTTCGGATGATATTATTAGTCAAGTTGATCCAATTACTTTATTTGTCTTAGTTGCAACTGTTGAAGCTTTATTGTCTGCAGGTGTTACTGATCCATATGAATTCTATAAGTATGTTCATGTTTCTGAAGTCGGTAATTGTTCCGGTTCAGGTATGGGTGGTGTTTCTGCATTAAAGGGTATGTTCAAAGATAGGTACAAGGATCAACCAGTTCAAAATGATATTTTACAAGAATCTTTTATTAATACCATGTCTGCTTGGGTTAATATGTTGTTATTATCATCATCAGGTCCTATCAAGACACCTGTTGGTGCATGTGCAACCGCTTTAGAATCTGTAGATGTCGGTGTTGAAACTATTTTATCTGGTAAGGCTAAGATTGTTTTAGTTGGTGGTTACGATGACTTCCAGGAAGAAGGTTCTTATGAATTCGCAAATATGAATGCAACATCTAACGCACTTGATGAATTTGACCATGGTAGAACTCCATCTGAAATGTCAAGACCTGCAACAACATCAAGAAATGGTTTCATGGAAGCGCAAGGTTCTGGTATTGAAGTCTTAATGACTGCTGCATTAGCTGTACAAATGGGTGTTCCAATTTATGCCATTGTTGCAATGTCTTCAACTGCCACTGATAAAATTGGTAGATCTGTTCCAGCGCCAGGTAAAGGTATTTTAACAACCGCAAGAGAATATCACGGTGAAATGAAATACACTTCAGCAAAGATGGATATTAAGTACAGATCAAGACAATTAAAGAACAGAATTAATCAAATCAAGGAATGGGCCGAAGAAGAATTACAATTCATTCAAGAAGAAGCAGACTCATTCTCTGAATCTGATGCATCTTTCGATAAGGCTGAATTCTTAAAAGAAAGAACTGAAGAAATTGAAAGAGACGCAGTTAAGCAAGTTAAGGATGCTCAAAGACAATTAGGTAATGAATTTTGGAAGAATGATCCAAGAGTCTCTCCATTAAGAGGTGCTTTAGCTACATTCAACTTAACTGTTGATGATTTAGGTGTTGCTTCATTCCATGGTACTTCAACGAAGGCAAATGATAAGAACGAATCCGCAACTATTGATATGATGATGCAACATTTAGGTAGAACCGAAGGTAACCCAGTTTATGGTGTTTTCCAAAAGTACTTAACTGGTCATCCAAAGGGTGCCGCTGGTGCTTGGATGTTAAATGGTGCAATTCAAATCTTAAACTCGGGTATTGTTCCAGGTAATAGAAATGCTGACAACATTGATAAGATCTTAGAAGATTTTAAATATGTTTTATTCCCATCAAGAACCATTAAGACAGATGGTATTAAAGCCGTTTCTATTACTTCATTTGGTTTCGGTCAAAAAGGTGGTCAAGCAGTTGTTGTTCATCCAGATTACTTATTTGCTTCATTGTCAAAGGATGAATACGAAACTTATGCTTCCAAGGTTAATGCAAGACAAAAGAAATCTTATGCTTACATTCACAATGCAATTATTACTAATACTATGTTTGTTGCTAAGGATCATGCTCCATACACTGATGATCAAGAACAACAAGTTTACTTAGATCCATTAGCAAGAGTCTCCTTAGATAAGACCAACAAATATATTTTCACTGATAATGAATTACAAAGAAATGGTAAATTTATTTCTGAATCTGCAAATAAAACAGCAACTATTTTAAGCACTTTAACTAAAGAGCAAACTGGTTCAAAGGGTGTTGGTGTTGATGTTGAATTAATTTCTGAAATTAACGTTAATAACGAAACTTTCATTCAAAGAAATTTCACATCTGAAGAAATAAAATATTGTCAAAACGCACCAAATCCAAGATCCTCATTTGCGGGTGCTTGGTCTGCAAAGGAAGCTGTTTTCAAATCATTAGAAGTTAAATCACAAGGTGCAGGTGCTTCATTGAAAGATATTGAAATTGTTCATAATTCGAATGGTGCTCCAACTGTTACTTTAAAGGGTTCTGCACTAGAAGCTGCTACCAAGAGAGGTGTTAAGAATGTTAAAGTTTCAATTTCTCATGATGATGTTCAGTCAGTTGCTGTTGCAATTTCTGAATTTTAGAAATAAGAATCGTACACCTTTTTTTTATATTATTGACATATTTCTAACATTATATAATCACATTTTATTCATCGTTTATTTATAATTGAATTTAACATTATTTTTATTATTTTTATTATCATTATTATTACTTGTGCTGCGATTTTTAAGCGATTTTCACAAGTTCTGTTAAGCTCACCGTAGTGTGTTCAAGGATAATGCTGATTCGGCGTAATATTATTTAAAAACTACTACACCTTCCATTACTAAAAATCATTTTGTTTCATACATGTAAATAAAGTTTATCAGACAATATAAAGTTGTAGAGCAACAAAAGAATTTTATATATTTAGTTTGTAATTATGAAAAGTAAAGAGAAGAACATATATAAATGTGTGCGATAAAAATGATCAATATTATAAAATTATAAAAATGAGTGGAAAAGGAAATAAGTGGAGAAAGGGAAGTCAATGAAAAAAAATTATAATGATAACGCTAAAAATATCTTAAGAAACCAGTTTCAAATAATAATGGTATTTTTGTGTATAAATAGTATAGAAAAACAACAATAGTGAAAATCAATTTAAATTCAAATATAAACATGTCGGAAAACAGATAAAGATTATGTAAATGAAATAAGAACAGTAGAATATATTAAGAAAAAATGAAGCAAAGAAAGAAAGCCGAATGAAAATAGATGCAAATAGTTGATAATCCATAATCAAACAGTTTTTAAGTCCATTAGTGCAAATGCTGCCATTTCTTCTGGTGTATTGATTTGAGTTTGGGTTTGAATATTATTTGTTGTACTGACCATACTTGCAGTTCTATTTTTTTTTAATGTTGTTGGTCCAATCGCTTGCCAATCTTCTTCATCTGTGTGGTTTGTACCATCAGTATCAGGAGAAAGTCCTATTTGTTTTACATCAGGTTCATCATTATCAAAAGTGATGGCATTTTCATTATCTTTATCGAGTAATGATACGTTACTATTATTGTTTGGCAGGACCCGTGGCATGATATTCGTTCTCAAAAATGATTGACGTGATAAGCTTGCAGAATTTGAAAAGGAAACTCTTGATTCTCTTCTTTCCAAAGGTGCTTCATCAAGGGTGACTTCTAATGTATGCTGAGTAAATGAAGTCCTTGGTTTTCTTGGTTTGATAATACCGGCGAATGATGGACGACGTGATGAGGATGTAGAATGAGATCTGATATTAGTTAATTTACTTGTTGAATTTCTTATTGAAGATGAATAATCCATATTTGTAGGAGAGTCTGCCCCACTCAAATTGAAATCATCATCATCATATTCATCATCATCCCCATCGTCTTCATCATCATTACTAGAAGAGGATGATTCAATTGCTTCATCAATCTCACCGTATTGTGTAAAAGAGTTTCTAAAATTTTGAATTGGACCTAAAGTAGGAGAAGTGGGAATTTTTATGGAATTGTCGTGTAAATTATTTGTTATTGATTCTCTTCTAGCACCAGAATTTGAAATGGAACGAATTGTATTATATTTCGACGAATTATTTGCTGATGTTGGAGATTGTGAGTCACTTTCAAATTTGACATTTGCAATAGTACTATTAATATTGTTATTGTTATTATCATTACTAGAAACGTTTTGATTTTGATTATTAAAACTTAGTTCAATTTTAGCCCGAACAATATCTTTGCCAACTAGTTTAGCCTCCCATTGACCCCAACCAATTTTTTCAAAAATGCAGCCTGTTATTAAATCACCAGATTCCAACGCAGACATAATTAACCTTCTTTGTTTGGATAATGATAAATTACCAAATGGAGGAACTTGGCCAACTAAATGGCCAGTTAAATGACGGATTGGTAATGGTCCTTGTTTGATTAGAATATTCGCAATTCTGTTTGGTGTAATTTCAGATGCGGCTGCGATACCTTCGGGTGATGAAGTAGAAAGCAATGCTTTTTCTTCAGCATTGGAAGATTTTCTTCTTGCTTTTTTTTTTTGTAAAGGAATCGAAGATTTATCGGAATTATTATTAATCGTGCCACTGCTATTATTTGGGATTGGGCTTGGGGATGTAGACAACGCTGATGATACTATGGAAGATGGATAAGCATTTGATGAAAATGCCATTGAACTGGAAATATTGGTATCGGTTGAGTTTAATAGATTGTGTAATTTTGGAGCAATAGATGAATTATTGCTGTTCATGTTATTTGTATTATTCATACTTGAAATTTCATTCTTGTGTGGTCGGTTATCGCTATTGTTGGGAGAAAACATGTTGGGACGGTCCGTATAAGCTTGAAATGGCGTCTCCATGGAAGATATGCGTTCAAACAAAACTTATGTGTTGGTATGTGGGTGACTGATGGTGATAAAGATAGAAAGATAGAGAGATTAAAAAAAACTACAAGCAATAGCATGCATTTTTTATCAATATCAAAAACAATAACTCCACAATAGAAAATGGAATTTTCAAGTTTCAACATAAATTTGAAAAATCGGGACACGGGAAAATTCGAAAAAATTGAAAAATTGAAAAATGAAAAATGAAAAATGAAAGTTCTAAAAATTGAACAGTCTGAAAAACTGTGGAAACAACTAATAATTAATGATAAATGTGCATGTTACACTACATAAACGTTTTATACATTAGATATATAGAGAATTGTCTTGAAAGTAGAGAAGAATGTTCAAGTGACATTAAGAATCCAAATATTTACCTACTGGTAACTCAAAGAGATGGGAAGTTTTGTTCAGTTAAGTTGTTAACTGGCTTTGATGGCTTTCCGCCTTTTGGCTTACCATTAAATTTACCCTTTGGCTTACGGGAACCCTTTTGGAAATCAGATCTTTCTGGTCTTTCTGGCTTATCATAACCATCAGTAACAGTAATGTTAAGATCTAAGAATTGCTTGGTCTTCAAAGACTTGTTCTTTAACTTCTTTTCAGCAGTACTAGAAATGAATTCTTCAGAAACTTTAACAAGTAAATCATCAGAATTAATTGCAGATGATGGGGATGAAACAGCCTTGGATTGTTGGAATTCAGATGATGCTAATTCATTGAAGAAATCTGCTGCTGATTTTAATTGTGGTTTTTCTTCTTGTTCTTCAGCTTCTTCAACTTGTTCAGCTTCAGCATCAATTTCAGCTTCAATTTGTGATTCAGCTTCATCACCTAATTTATTGTGTTGAGACTTTTCAGTTTCAGTCTTACCAGTTCTTGAATGTCTGTCAAATTTCTTATCCTTACCATTCTTTCTTTGTGTAACTTTTGGACCTGAAGCATCTCTGTTTTTGTTGGAAAATTTAGCACCTGCTTCATTACCAGTTGCCTTTGGCTTACCACCCTTTGATTTTGTTGGGTCATCCTTTGGTGGGACACCACTCTTCTTGGTGGATTTTTGTGGTGCAACGATTTCCTTTGGTGCAATGAATTCATCTTCATCACCGGAGACGTCGTTACCTAATAACGCGTAAAGATTCTATAATAAATAAAATATCAAGGAAAGAATAATGAATGTTAGAATTGTGATCAAAAAAGTTAATTAATGATATGAATTTGAACAATAAGCTTCAAATGAAAAATAATGTCAAATAGGTTATGAACTCAGTGAAAAACTATATTAAATTTTTCAAACGATAAATGATCTAAAGTATTCTTAATTCATCTACTTTAATACCAACAATTGGTCAACTAACTCTCGTTGTCATCTTTATTTTTCATTTAAAACTATTCAATATGTTCATCTCACACGATTGACAGGATTTATCAGTGCTTTTAACAAATCAATGGGTTTGAGTCAGTAATTGATGGAAAAAACAAAAGCTACTGTGTCCCCTAAAACTGATCTACATACCTTGTTTTGCATAGACATGTTGATTCTCTGGCTTACATCTATCACTTCGAAGACTGACCCCATGATAATCATCCACTTCTTCCTCTTCAGCGACGACTCGCCTCGCCCATAGTATGAGCATAGAGGGAAAAACTTTGCGTGCGGTGCGCGGGGGTTGTTAGCGGCACGAATGTACGATGGCAGATGACAGGTTACTTTTGTACACAAATAAGTTCTAAAACCACTACAATTCAACAAATTAACACAATTTTGGAGGGGAAGAAGCAACGTAGACATTTCCACAACGCACAAGGAATTCCTTTAAAGAGTTCCTTAATGATTCTGACATGTTTTTACTTAGTAATTGTATTGCACACTGATATATTTCAGGACATGCATCTCTAAAATCTTCATCATATAATTCTGTGATTGCTTCTAAAATTTCAACAACAACTGGCATCCATGATTGTAAATTACGTATTTCATCACGATCATCAAATTCTTTAGTTCTTTTGATTAATGAAACAGCTAATGGAATCAATATATTAACAATTTTCTTTCTTGACTCTGAATTAACCTTATTTTCATCACAATATAATCTAAACAAAACACCAATATAAACCCCAGCTGACGATGTTTCCTGCTTTAATAAGTTTGGCAGTTTATCCACAATTCCTGCATTCCATAATCTAACCCTTAAATTATAATCCTCGTTAAACAATTTTGCAAAATTATAACTTTCATTTAATAATTTTGTTAACTCAATTAAATTCTTGTATGGTATAATCGTATAGAAGTCATTATTATCAAATAATTCTGACATGATTTGAATCATATGAAGATGTAAAACACATTTAATAACAATCTCTTGTGATGAAAATTTCTTGTCAGGTTGAATTTCAGAATATGATTGTTGTTCTTCTTCGTCTTCTTCTTCTTCGTGTTCACCTTCAACATCCCCATCAGATTCATCATTATTTTCACTTCCATTGCTAATCTTATCAATCTTCTTATTTTTCAATGGATCTAACTCAAATAATTCATTTGCGGTTGTAAGCTTGAATAATTCTTTGAAAGTGATTTCAACTTTTGTCCAATGTAAATCACCAAATTTATCCATATTTTTGAACACTAGATCCTCTAAACATGAAATTCCAATTCGGGAAATAGCATCATTATCTTGACAAATACATGAAATCAATAAGCTCAAAAAGCCATCAATCATTTCATTCAATTCTTGGAAGAATGTTGTGAATAATAAAATCATTTTCCTTAATGCTTGAATTAATGTACTGGATAGCCAAACCCATAAACTCTCATTTTGTGTGAAATTGATTTCTCCATGACTTTTCAAAATATCAAAGATTGGAAATAATAATTCGGTACAAACCTTGCCCCAGAAAGGTTTATCAAAATACTTACCATGAATTATTAATGCTTCAAACATATTATTTAATGCTTTTGATCTAACTTCCAAATCATTACCTTCCATTATAATATTATTAAAACTGAATAATAATGGAAACCAATTTGTGATCAGATAATCATCATCACCAATTCTTTTATCAACTTCACTGCCTATTTTTGAAACTAAAACGTTAATCATTGATAAAGATTTAAGACTAATTTTCTGGAATTTTTCATTTTTACAATATTCACATAGACAATCAACTAGTTCATTAAAAGCATTCTCTTCTTCAATAACTTCAAACTGTTCATCTATAATTTGTTTGACGTGTTTTAACCCAACTGAAACAAATTTCTCACTATCTTCACTATAAGCGACGTGAGCCAAAATCTGTAAAATTGTTGTCCAACCAGATTTAATTTGCCCGACTTTTTTAATAATCAAGTATTGAATACAGTCTAAAACCATCATTCTAACATCCAAATTAGTATTGTGAAGTATAATATAATCGAAGGGCTTCAAAAACTCTTTTTGAAATTTGAAATGTGATAATTCTTCAATATTAAAAAATCTTTCACTTAATTGCCTCAATGAATCGATAGCAAAAAATGCAACTGCAGTATTCGAATTACAACCAAATTCGTTAAATTCTTGATTCATTACCTTCCATAATTCGGACCATTGAAGTCTAATTCTACTCATATTATAGTAACAAACATCAACCATTTTTTGCAAACAAAACATCCTTGGCTCGTTGCTATTACCTGACGATTTAATTTCTTCTCTTGCAACAAAAACTAGGCCATTAACAAAATCAAAAATTCCATCACCTTGAATTTCTGAACTTTTACTGAAAACTTTATCAATACTAACATCTAATTCAACTGCATTAATTTGACGAATCATTTGTTCTGGTAATTTTTGATTAATATGATGTAAAAATATTTGCTGTGAAATACTTTGTCTTTTACCACCACTGATTGATTGGAAAAAACTTAAAGGTTCCTGTTCTGACTTTACATTAATTGATTTACTTAATCTAGCATTAATTAAATCGGGAACTGAACTCGAATCAACACCCTTTGATAACAATCTTAATCTTTCAACTTGTGAAATTACAATGAAAATTTCTTTCCAAGATTTTTTTAAATAAGATTTTTCATCAATTGCAATGTCTAATAAAGTATATATTGCTTTTATATTTTTGGATTTCATGTCCTCAGGATTATTAATATCAGTAAATTGAACCAACGCTCTAACAAATGATGTTCTTGCATAATCAATTCCAAAAAGACAAGATAAGTGGGTCGAAATTCTAATACCTAATAATAACAAGTTTGCAATTTCTTCATCATCATATTCTTTAAATGGTGGTGTTAAACCAGCTAACAATGACATCCACAATGTATCAAACATGGATTTGACATGTTCAGGATTTGTGAATGAATCTGATGTGTAATATTTATGATTCTTTCTAATGTTCTTACCTAATAAAATAACAGTATTTTCGGTTTTTTTACTTAAAACCTTTGATGCTTTAGTGTATGCCTCCTTTGCATAATCTCTACCAAAAAATGGCGGTATAATTAATGGCTGTTGTTCAGTATTTGAATCATTCAATGCAGCTTTTTGTTGTTCACTGTTTAAAATAATTTCATTATTTTGGATTCCAATAAAGATTTCCTCTAAAAATTTTGGATCTAAATCTTTCCCGTCATCAATACCTCTATTATTTTTAATGAAATCATCTAAAACCATTCTTTTTTTAACTTGAGGAGAATGTTGATCAGTATTTAACATAATAACAGAATATGATAAAACATAAACAGTATCGGCATTTGCGAAAGCTTTTGGATTATCATTCACATACTTTTCAGCAAATTTTAACATAAACCTGTCAATAACCTGAGATTCACCAGGTAATCTAAAATGTTGTAAAAAACTTCTCAATGCATCAAGAAAACTTTTATTCTTAAAATCCATTATATCAACAAATGAATGCATGACAGCAATATTTTCTTCTTTACTACCACCTAGGTATTCACCAACTTGTGTCTTATCTAATGTATCATTACCTATAATAAATTTTGCAATTGTAACTGGATCTGACTTTGTAACAAAACCTTTTCTATCTAAATATGAAATGGCTTTCTTTGGATTAAAATTAAATAACTTTATACCTTCAATTATAGCGGTTTTCCGTTGTTTTGCCGTGTCAAATTTTGATGGATCAACTTCATCCTTTTCACTTTGGTTTTCATTTTCTCTATCATGTAAATTGAAATCGGAGTTTGAGTGAGAAATTGAGATTGGAGTAACGGAACTAACTGATTCAACTCTATTTCTTGCCGCTAAAGATTTTAAATCTTCTAATGATTTCTTTGAATTTTTTGCAAAAACAAGCGGTGATCCGGATGAACTGTTTAGAGACTTTAAGAATGAAACAATACAGTCAATTGACATCATTTTTAAAGCAAAATCATTTGGAAAATTTAAGTTTGAATCTGGATTTGGTGGGGTACTTGATAACTTTGATGAATTTAATTCAGGAATTGAATCAATTTCTTTTGATAATGAATTTGACTTTTGGAAATTTTGATAATTAACTTTTTGTTGTAATGTTGTATCAATTCTTAATAGTGAGCATCTTGTTAAATAATCAACAATTTTTTCACATAAATTTGGTAAGACTGAATCACAATCATAGTTCAAATAGAATTCAATTAAAATTTTTGGGTCATTACATAAACGATTAATGATTTCTATGACAAATCTTTTTTGATATGGAGTTGAAGATTTCAATTCTGAAAGTGGAAAGTAAATTTCATCTAAAAATACGGGAATCTCGTATTTAAACTCAAATCTCAAATTTCTGATCATTAACCAATATATTTCTAAGGTAATTTCATAAACTGATGATAACTGTGATGTTGCATTTCTTGATATTGCTAAACATAGATATTTTCTAATACCATCAACCAAGATAGTTGTTTCATCATTATTTTTGTTAAAAATTAAATACTCCTTATCAACAAAAACATCCATGTAATTTGCCAAGACTGAGTGAATTATATATAATGATAAAATTTTAACCCTAACTTGATGAGATCTCATATCCAACGATTCCACTTCAATATTTTTCGATGCCAAATTACTCAATGATCTAAAAACCAAAAATGCATCCTTAACATATAATTCATCACCATCACCAATGATTTCATCATTATTTAATTGAATATTATCATTACTTGTATCTTGTAATTCTTTCAATGTCATTTTTGGAACACTTTCGCTGGTGACATTGCTGTTATTGTCAGTTTCAGTCTGTTCAGACTTAGATAACGACATTAACTTATTGAGTTTTCTTTTTGATTTTAAAGTTAAAACTTTATCGTAGATAGAATCGACAATTTGAATTAATGTTGCCTGAGCGATTGCTTGATTGATTGGTGATAATGATAGTAAAAAAATATTATTGATTTGCCTAATTGCTTGCAATAAAACTTTACCATGTACAGGCATCGACTCATTAACAACAGCACCCGTTAAAACTCTAATAATTTGTAATTCAATTCTTTGATCAGTTCCTTCACCTTCATAACATGATATAACAACATTAATTGCAGCTTCAATTAATAAAATTTTACCATCCGCAACAGACACATCGATACCAACATCTAAATCATTGCTTGAACTATTATTGACTGTTTTTGAATTTGATGGTTTTTTATAGTCCCAATATATTGGTTTGGTGAATAAATTAAATGTAAATATTTTTGATAAACAATCTAATGATAAAATTTTTGCATCAATACTTGTTGTTTGCTCACAACATAATTTTAAAGGTTCAAATATAACCTCTTCCGGCGGCATTTCATTTGTTTTCATAATTTCAATTGCAGTTGTTGCTTTTTGTACAATTAATTGATGCTTCTTTAAAATTTCCTTTATACTTATGAGTTTTTCAAAACTTGATTTTAAAAATGTTATGCTTGCAGCTGTATTCAAATGTGATGCTGTATTTATCGATGCATAAGTTAATTTTCGTTTGATTGGTGACATATTTGATGTTGAATAGGTTGATTGCTGATCAATCGTATGAATTGATTCAGAAGCTTCATGGTTTCCATTCCCGTTAGAATTATTTGCATCATTAACAGGATCAACAATTTCATTTACCTGGTGTTCACTAACATTATTTACAATATTGTTAACTTTTTCTTCAACAGGATCATGTTCTTCAACAAGCTTTTCTTCAGCATTACCATTCACTAGAGTTTCGTCAACTTTTGGCACTTGTTCTTCTTGTTCTTCTTGTGCGTCCTGATTAACGGTCTGATCAGCGCTACCAATTTGAACATCATCAAATCCTTTATGACTCAATTGATCCACATTGGACTCATGTTCATGATCCGTCATTTTCTATGTATACTTACAGTGGATTCTTGTCAACGCCTCTTTTTTAAAGTCCAACTATTATTAAAAAATGCAGTAAGTTAACGACAAATCACAACTTTTCTTTCTCGCTTTTCAAAACTCTGCTGTTTCAAATTTCAAACTTCCATCATTAATTCCGCACCTTACATACGGGAACTTATTTTTTGTCTCATTTATCATTTATGTATCATTTACCAAATATAAAATTATTGTTCAATATGTTGATGATTTACAATTTGAAATGCTAGCAATATTTAAATCTATTAAATTAACGGAAATACAAATAAGAAAAACATAAATTTATATATATAATAAGAAAGTTCATACTATGGATAAGGCAGGTTGAATGACAACTTTATAAGCCTTCCCATTTTCTACCTTCAACATTCTTTAACTCTTCTGTTGTATAAACATGACCATTGGTAAAATAACCAGCTGCAATTTTTGCATCAATTTCAACTCTTGAATCAGCAGGTAACAAATAATCTGGAATTTCAACTCTTTCGTCAATAGTAATACCAGAATTAACAATTGCATCATGCTTCATATTACTCATTGACAACATTCTATCAATTTTGGTAATACCTAACCAATGTAAGATATCAGGCATTAATTCTTGGAATCTTGCATCTTTAACACCTGCAATACATTCAGTACGATGGAAATATTCATCAGCAGTATCACCACCTCTCTTTCTTGCGTTATAAACTAAATATTTAGTAACTTCACCTAAACATCTACCTTCTTTTCTGTAATAACAAACTAAACCATTACCACCTTGTTGGGCTTCCTTTGCAGCTTCGACTAAACCAAAAATAAGGTAACATCTACATGAACAAATGTCTGAAAGGAAAACGTCAGAACCTGAACATTCATCATGAACTCTTAATGCTAATCTTTTATCTTCTCTTGGCAAATAATTTGGATCACCAAAAATATAAGCAGTAATACCACCAATTGGAGGACAGAAAGTTTTAATGTCAGGTCTTGAAATTAATTCTGGGTACATACCATTGGTATCTTGGAATAAAGCCTTTCTTAATTCAGCTTCAGAAATATTTAATCTTTCTGCAACACCTGGTAAATACCAAACTGGATCAATTGCAATTTTAGTACAAGCCATTTCACCTTGATCATTTAAAACAATTTTACCATCTGGAATTAAATTACCATTTGCAACTTCATCTTTAATTTCAGGAATAGATAAAACAGCTTTAGTAATTGACATAGTTGGTTTGATATCAACATTTTCTTTGTTGGATAAATCATTGAAAATCCATGGAGCTAAATGACCATAAGGATCCATTGAAACAATTTTACCAGGAGTGGACCATTGCTTTTGTTGAGGAAAATTGAATGGTGGATGAGCATTGGTGTAATCAGGTTCATGGGCAAGATCTAATTGTTTGGAAGCAACACTTAAAGCATGATAAATTGAATATGGACCAGCATGCGCACCAATTGAGTTATGTTTTGCCATACCATCTTTGTATTTAGAGACAACAATTGGGCCTCTTTCTTCTGCAGTTTCTGCATTCCATTTGACTGGAATTGGATTGATGTCTGATTCATTGGTGAAAGTTGTTAATCTTAATTTTTCACCAAAATAGTCGACAATTAATTTATCATCAAAAGTGGAAGGAACACTAGAAAGTGTTTCTTTAATTTCGTGGTCATGAGTACAGGATTGATTGTGAACGGATACGGAAGTCATTGTGTTTTGTGGTTGTGGGATACCTAATGAGAGAAGAAGATACGATTATCCCAAACAAATTTGATGGCCAACTCTTGCCCTTTTATAGAACCCAATCGATATGGAGAGGTGCCCTCTTATCAGAACGAAGTCCGTTGCAAATCCGAGACCCGTGGAATACGGATTTCACGGAAATCGCGTACGGAGCAGATTGGGAGAGATTTCATATTTTATCGCTATAAGAGTCCATCTTCTGAGAATAAGGACAACTCCGTGGGAGATGGTACACTGTTTCCCATAAGCACTACAATTATCAGTAGGTTGTTCACAAATCCATCAAGTTTCCAATGGGAATTTTGAAGGTGGATTTACTGGGCCCTCGTCGTTGAGTATGCTAATTGATATGTTTTCTGTCTTTCTAGTAACGACTTTTTTTATATTTTATTAATTATTACACTATTTATCCGCGTTCTGCTATGGTACTTATTAAATGTATTACTAGTTACAAAAAAGATTACTAGGATATTATAAAATTATAAAAGTGGAAAAGTGAATAACGAGTGGTGGCAAGGTTTTTTTTTTGGCAATTAACACATTTGGTATATTAGAGGGTTTTTGTCTTTTTTTTACTTTTTTTGTTTTGCTTTGGCTTTGGCTTTGCTTCTGCTATGTACTTTGAATCAGTATTATTATTTTATTAAATCTAAAATTTGCAATGTGAGATTTGAAATTTCGTGATTTTCATTATTTTCACCTGTTAAATTATTCAAATCAATCTTACCTTTATTTATCTCTAACTTAATCTTTTCCATTATTTCTTTATTGTTTGATTCTAATAGCTGTAAAATTGTCCAAAGTGCAATATGTTCAAATGTTGGATTCCTACTTTTCAAAAAGTTAGATATAAAATTAGAAATTTCATCGTAATTCTTTAAAATTATTGAGTAATCTTTTATTCTTGAACACAAATTTGCCAAAGCAGCAGCAGAATTACCACACACTTCAGCATTTGAAGATTTTGTTAATGGGATTAAAACATCAATTATACCCATGTTTAAAATTTTTTCCTTTAATTCATCAGCTAATGCTAAAATTGCAAAACAAGCAGAAATTTCACTTTGAACGTTTTCTTGTGCATTTAAAACCATATCCTTACATTTATTAATTGCTCCCGCATCTAATAAAGCTAATCTATTTCTTTCACTGCTTGCAGCCAAATTTCTTAAACTTGAAACTGCATGACATTGAATTTCAGTATTATTTGGATAATCAACTAAATCAACTAACGGTTTTAAAAATCCAGTTTCAACAATTAAAACTTCATTTAATGGATGAATGGAAATATTTCTAATACAAGCAACAGCAGCTAAAATTAAAGGTTCATGAGGAGATTGTAATAATTGAACTAAATTCGGTAAACCACCAGCTCTAACAATTTCTAATTGATATAAAGAATCAGAAGCTAAATTTCTTAGAGCTAATGTAGCTTGGCATTGAACTCTCGTACTTGAAGAATCCATTAATTGAACCAATTGATAAACTAATTTTGGTTCAGTTGTTGATAGCATTTTTCTATTTTCTTCATCAACTGCAATGTTTGATAAAGCAGTTGTACAATAATATTGAATATCTGGATCATTATTCGATAACAATTTAACTAAAATTGGTATTGAACCTGCATCAACTAGTTCTTTCCGATTTTCATAAGAATGCGTCATGTTTAATAAGGCACCAGTTGCATTTCTTTGAACTCTTAAATCATTTGACATTGCTAATTTAGTTAAAGGAATTAAAGCACCAGATTTAGCAATTTTAGATTTATTTTTATCTTGAGTTGCTAAATTGGTTATACAACCAACAGCATTACATTGAACTTCAATGTTTGGACACATCATTTGTCTAATTAAAGGAGTTAAACCACCCATTTCAACAATCAAAATTTTATTATCATCATTAACAGCTAAATTGCCTAAAGCAGCACAAGCAGCTCTTTGAACTTCTTGGTCAGAGCTTTGCAGTAAAATTAAGATTGGTTCTAAAACGTCTCTTGTAACTGACCGAATTTCTTTCTCTGTTATTTCAGCAAATGCTAATGCAGCACTTCTCTGTAAATCTATATTATCTGAATAAACCAGAGTACTTAAAGCTCTTAAGGGACCATCAGAGAAAAAGTCTACATCAGACCTGTTTTCAAGATATTCAAGTAAGGAGGCAATTGCTTCTCTTTCATTATCAGCAAGTAATTGACGATAAAGACCTGAATCATCATGACCTTTAAGACAACTGCAAGCGCAACCCATTGTGTGTATGAAGTAATAAAGACAAGATGGTAAGATATAGAAGTAAAAAAAAAACAAGAGAATAGATGGATAGGTAATAAATATTACGGTTAGAAAACAATACTACGTATAAGACGTGTTTGAACTCTTGAAGTGAGCATACTCCATTCTGCAACCAAAATGAAAATGCAACAGATAATCAGAAAACTCGAAAAACCAAAAAGCCAGAAAAAAGCCAGAAAAAACAAAAAAAACAAAAAAAACAATCATGCGGTCGGTCGACGCAAACTTCAAAAAAACTGCGGTCGATCAACGAGCACATTTTTTACACCGGTTAAACTGGCATCCAGAAAAAATTTCCCGCAGTTAGGGTTTAAGGTTGCAAGCAAATTTTTTCCAGCTGCAGCATCGCAAGCCAGTAGTATCTGAGATAATATTTGTTGTTAGCAGTTACCAAGCTGGGAAACCGGGATTAAGGTTTTTAGATCATATGCGATCCTCGATTGCGCGTTCACGACTCGATCTGATGATTGCTCTGGTACTAAAATACACACACCCTGCAGCTTGCGCCGATCAGGCAAACCTTCTTTCATATCCACAGGGGTCTTGGATAGACCAATTTTTATTTCTGTTGTCAAGCAAGTCGGGATTTAAGAAGAATAAAAATTGTTCGCCGGTAATCCCGACAGGTTTTATAACAGTTTTTTGACTTTTCCAAGGTAGCCCAGCTTCGCCCTATTTATTATGTAACATTGAAACGAAAATAACAGGAATTCGGCATTTGCCCGCGCATATCACTACTGCCAGAACTTTGGACGATACTACAAATAGATGAAGCTATTGCAGGACTCCAATAGCTTTTATGCATTATGGTAACTTCTATTAGTTCCAAATCTTTGAATTGATCGAGTACCCCTGTATATTTTCCTTCTATAGTTCTTTTTATCTTAGGTTTCGTTTTTTATTGACATGTTTCTTTATAAGTAGGACCTCTGAAACTTTTCACGATCCGCCAATGTACTCAAACTTTAGCAATACTACTACCAATAATCCCAATATTACCGACACAACTACCTTCAATCCAAAATATCCAAATGCAAACAAAGTGAATGTTAACATGAATACTACCGATTCTTCAGCATATCCCATTCAAAACGATAAGTTTCTTCATCCATTACATTTACCAATGAATCATAATCACCATATTAATTATTCACACCATGTTCCACCTCATTTACAAGTTTCTTTGTCTTCCCTTTCATCTGTTCATTTACCTTTACCTCAATCAACACAAAGTAATTATAATATTCAATCGTATCAATTGAATGAATTCAATCATCATCCTCCTTTGTATAGCTCTCCAAAACATCAACCTCTTACCTTCTCTTATAATTACTTACCATATCATTTGCAAAATCAATATTCTTTATCAAATGAGTCAACCCATAATGTTAATATTGATTCATTAAAAACATTACCTAGTACAAATCAACCACAATTTTTCATCAATAGAGATACAAATTTATCAAAACAGCCGGACTCTTCTTACACACAATCATCTTCGCCAATTCCTTTAGGATCATCATTAGTGGAGCACCAACAACAACAACAACAACAACAACAACAAAGTCAAATAAACTCACATTATCCATCGTATTTTTATCCACAACAACCAACACATCAACTTATACATTCACAACCAATTCAACATCATGATTACCAATCACAAGAGCACCACCAAAAACTTGTTCGAGGATATTTACCACACTATGGTTATCAAATCGTGAACCAAAAGCATCAACCAATAGCATCACCATCACGGACATCCCAAGCTAGGGCTCAAGCTTTATATTTATCACATTCATATCCTAATCTACAATTACCTCATTTACAACCTTCGGTTGATCATTTAACAAGACACAAAAAAAGATCGTATACTGATACATTTAAGGAGTTAATTGATAACAAGTCCGAAAAAACTCCAATTGCGGGCGTTGTTTATAACTCAGTTGCAGTGCTTAAACGATTAAAACCTACATTAAATGAAGAAAAATCAGAATCGGTTTATAAAGAAGAAATGGTTAGAACACAAGGTAGACCATTTAGTAGTAATTTGAAGAGCAGATTTATTTTTCATAAAGATTTGCGAAGTTTACTTAATTATGTTGATAAAAAAAATGACAATAAATTTATGGTTTACGATGTGAAAAAACAAATTAAAGTGAAAAGCAATAATAGTCCTGGCAATATCAATAATGGTAATGCTTCTAATTTGACCGCTGAAGACAACAGTAATGTTTTGGTTCACCATAAAAATAACTTTGAAAATAATGAAGATTCTAAAATAAACGATTTATTATATTCAAAGTTTTTAAATGAACTTTCGGTGGATTGTCAAAATAAATTAAATTCAAATGAAACCTTAGTAGAAGCTCTGGATGGATTATTAAACTGTAAACATGACAGTATTTTAAAAATAGATGGATATAAAGAGCAATTTTCTTCAATTCAAAAAATAATTTCTTATAATCCAGTAAGAAGTAAATCAAAACAAAAAAGAAAAGAGATTAAAAAGGCTGAAGAAAACAAATTACGGACCCCTTTATCTCATTTATCTTCACCATCATCAGATGATGTTGAAGTAGTAGACAGGTTCAATTTCCATACTTTAATTAAAGAAAATTTTGGATTGGACGAATACGTGTTAGTTAAAACAATTAGGGATACCAATGGACATATTTTGAAGTTAGAAACCATTAAACCTCCTATTGACAAATACGGTAAATTTAACTATACACCTAAATGGCTTAAGCGTAAAATTTGTTATCCAAGATATAAAAGTGGTATGAATTTACATATTTTGCCATCTAACTTCAACTTCATATTGTACAATGATATTAAAATGTTGTTATGGGATATCAAGGATGAAATTTTAAGGAAGGATAAAACTAAAATTAGAGATATTTTTAACGGTACTATTGAAACTGTGGATGATAATTTAAAAATGAAATTGTTTGGTGATAAAATTTTATATGCTCAAACGCTTGATAGATAGGCATATACTACTGTTATTTTTTTATGGTCATTACTATAAATATTCTTATATTAGTGTTTCTTTAAATGTTAAATAGTCAGATCCCAATACGAAAAGCGTTGCTTATCTCAAACTGAAAAAACATGCAAAGATAATCCTGCTATGCAGTCCTAATATAGCCATGACTGGATCTGCTATTTTTCTTTTTTTACAAAATCAGCCTCGACTAGCAACTATTATGGAAGGTTGTATACGCGGCGAAAAACATGTTTATTTTTCAAAGCGCAGGCATAATTTTGCACCAAAGGGGTCGAAATTATATTCTTGCTTCTATAATTCTTTTCAAGCCAAGTTTTTGAAAAAAAGATTCTGCGAATAATATTCTTTTTTTTCGGTGTCTGTAAATGTATACAATACAAAATATGCGTGAAATATGCACAAAAGAATCAACAACATTAAAAATTATGTATTCCACTCTTGATTAGTAAGCCTGATCCTTTAGATTGCTTCTACTTCAGATACACACGTGTCTATTTACCTATCTATTTGGTTTTTAACTTTGTCTTGTTGTTTACAGCTTTTCCTTTATAATTGTGTCGGATTTAGTGTTGATGCTCGGCAGGTTCGGCGGCAACTTCTCGGCGGCCTCATCATAGCGAGGGGTGTCGTTTCGAAGGTTTTGCTCTTACCGGTTTTGGGTCTTTATCATCGCTCACCTATGGCACATTATAAAACTGTGTAATGGTATTGCAATGGTCGCATATTTTTACATATGATTATTATTTTTCAAGTCACTGTGGTAGGGTACTTATTATCTGATTTTGTTTAACCAAGTTAAAATCGAGAAGATTACCATTTCCATTTCGCTGAGAGCCTGTCTGAGAAAAAGTCTAACTTCAAATCATCCAAGTTCTTAATACTTTTATCTTAACAAATGCAAAAGTAAGTGCAATAACTTTAAATATCTCCAAAAAAAACTGGTTTTGCAATGCATTTCAAATTAATAGTATTTGATTGTAAAAGTTATCCCTTATAATCTAACAAAGCAAAACATAGTTAAAAAAAGTAAACCAGTTTTCCAACAAGGTTTTTTTTAACTTAAAATCCATGCCAGTCAAGAGGATGCTACAAACAATCAGACATTGAAGAAAAATGGGTGTAATCATTACTAACTATAATAGTAATTAATAACTATCAACAATATTTATGAAACAAAATATTGTTGACTTTACATATTCATATCAAAATTGAATAAATGAAGGTTTTCGGCACAAGGTTTTTTATGTTCGTTAAAGCCCTGTTATTATAAAAAATATATACAACACTTAAACTGATGGTCGCCTTTTTTTAGAGCATAATATCATAACTATTTTGAATATTTTATTCTTTGACTAAATTTGTGTCTTTATTTCAATGTTTATACAAAAAATTCAAACTTTCAAAAGATCAGTTGCAGAAAAGGTTATTTATTGACATCAAATCTATAAATTACTTCTAAAGCGTCATCAAATATCAAATTTGTCTACACTCTGTTAATTTATTGATTTACCCTACACCTCCTTTTCGAAGCACTACTTATAATAATATTATTAGTCAACACTCTGATAAATCATCTTGCTGCTGGTGAACGTGTTCTTACAATTATGAAGGTTCAGATGACAGTGTGGAATTTTAGAAAAGTACCTCTTAGTTAGTCTACTTTCAATAGTGAAGTCGCCTTTCAATACTGGTCAATTCTCTACTCTTTAACTAAATAATGGTTGTAAAAGTATTGTTTTATCAAACACCGTTTTGTAATATTTTACAATCCTCAATCTGTATTCTGTTTTCTTCAATTTTAAACATAAATATGGTTTGGGTTTTTAGTTTCGGGCTGTTGTAGCACCTCGCTTGTGATTTTGGATTTTCTCATATTACATTTTATATTTTATATTTTACATTTTATAATTTTCAAGGATAGAGCGAAGTCTACCTGAAAACGAAAACGAACATGAATCGGAGAACTAAACCAAACATGCATTTGGAGGGCAAACTACAACCACCAGATACTATTAACACACCCATGTCCTTGGAACAACTAGCCACAAAGCTTACAACCAACTTTAAAAAAGAAGATTATTCAACATGTTACAAACTATTAACTCCAATTAAAATTGAACTTATTGAACATAACTTATTGGTCCCAAGTATTAATTCTACTTTAAATCCAAATGATTTATTAATTACGAGGTCAATTTTAGAAATTGGAGCCTTGGTTTCAATTAATCTACTAAAAATGAATGACTTTTCAAATTATATTATATTATTAAAGCCATTTTATGAAAATAAAAATTTTGAAAACAAAAGTGAGCAAATGAATAAGTTGTTGAGTTTATACTTATTATTATTATTGACTCAATATGATCTATCATTATTTTACATTGAATTAGAAAAATTCCAAAATTTTGATTTGAATATTGATGATTTAGAAAATGATGAATATTTTTCAATTCCAATCAAATTTCAAAAATGGATAATTGATGGAGATTTTAATAAGATTTTCGAAATCTTAAATAATGCAAATAAAAAATTTCCATGCAATGAATTTAAGATTTTTGAGCCTGAATTGTTATTGTCAATCAGAAATAATATTGCAATTAATTTGCAACAAGTTTATAATTCTTTACCAATTGAAAATTTGAAATTATTATTGTTTTTAAAAGAAGTAAGTGAAGTTAATCAATATATTGAAGACTTTAACTGGAATTCTAAAAATGGGGTTGTTTATTTTGAAAAAAAGAGTAAATCTTCCTTTTTAGATAATGGTATTGATGAAATTTATGATGAAAAATCAATTATTAAAAATTCTTTAATTTATGCAACTGAAATGGAAAAAATTATTTAACTTGTATAGTTTATATAGAATAAAGAGAAAAGATAATATTTTATTTTTAATTTAAAAGCGTAACAATTATTAAACAAACTAAAAAATACAAAGCAATCTATCAAAGAAAGTGCTATATAAGGTTACGTAATTAAATCTTGTTTGATTCCAAGAATATTAGTCTTTCATTAATCTTTATACATAATTCCAATATTGCATCTTTTGATAATTTCACATATTTTAACTTTAATGGTTCAACTCTTGAACAAAAGTATTTGTTGACCAGTTCCCATTGTTTTAATTCGAAATCAAATCCTATGTTCGGTTGATCTTTATATAATCTCCATTGATTACCATCACCGTTTTCATTAAAAAGTTTCTTTCCGTTAATTAACGAAATTGGTTCAAATTTTGGAAAATTACTATGAATAAACATTGGCTTTGATTCTACATTGTGTAGATAATCAAAGAATTTTAACGTATAATATTTAAAATTAATACCATTGTCACTAATTTCTTTTTGTAATTCAAGTTCATAATTATCTTGATTCATTTTATCAGTGATTGGATCAAATTGAACCATTCCAACTCCATAATATTTATCGTTATCCCAATGTCCAATACCTTCAACAGGTTTATTGACTTGATATGTTCGTAATTTGAAAAAGTTACTTGCTGCATAAAATGTTTCCTTATCACCTTCACCGCTACCGCCTTGAGAAAACAATGGATAATAATTTCTAGGCCCATAATAGTTATAATAGAAACTCAATAGTAACATTTTAAAATGTGATTTTTTATTTATCAAAATTTGACCGGATTCAGTCGATAAATCAGGTATTGCTCCTTCTAGGTCATGCAATGGTAAATTATTATCAACATTTGCTGAAGTCTTCAAATATTTATTTTCTATAACTTTATCAATGCCATTTCGAATACGGTTTTTGGATATTTTTGTGCCCGATAATTCATAGTAAAGCGGATGCGTAACTCTTCTCCAAAAATCAGGCCATAAAATTAAACCATTTTCATTGAAAACTTTTGAGCTAAATAATTCATCAGGATTCATTACGGGTATATTGTCCGAATCCAAAAACAAAACATTTTCAAAGCTTGATGCAATTAAAGAGATAGATTTAAATTGATAACCGCTCAGTTTGAAGTCTTTATCTGGTAATATTTCATATAACTCAACACATTTTGCATTTAACCCTGGTAATATAACTTCACATAGTTGTGGTTCATATTCTTTCCTTGTTGGAATAATTAACTCAATTGGTAATTGTGAACCGGTGGATCTCAAATTTTCAATGCTCAATAGAGACAACCAAGAAAACTTACCACCTCCAATGAATACATACCCATTGCCACTATATGTATTATCAGGATAAGTATCAGGTATATGATCTACAAAGTAGTCATGAGATTTTTTCATTGTTTGAAACATATCATCTGGTAAATACAAACAATCCAATAAATAGTTTTTCGATAAAACTGGAGTATCTTCATCATTATCATGAACTGCAATATTAATATTTTCACTTTCACCATAAACTCTATTCAAATTTGTCTGTGTTAATCTAAATTTTTTATTAATTTGAGGTGTTTTGTGTTCTTCACTATTAATTTCAGATTTTAATTTATAACCAATTTTGGGCTCGCTTTGCTCAAGAATTGGTAAGATTTGACGAAACAATCTAGATATTAAATTTGAGTCATTAATGAAATCATTTTGCATTGTATCTCTATATTTTTGTTGTAGAGATTTTTTATGAATTATTTCTTCCTTAATTTTCTTATTGGCTTCATTTTTGTCCTTCTTAAAATGTGGGGTATTTTTTTTCCTCCTATAATGATTTTTATTTGAGTCAAAATTTTTATCACCAGTAGTATCCACCTTAAGATTGATACTCTCTTTTATCCAATCTTGAAAATTCTCTGACGAGTGAATGCTGTTCTTATGTTCATCCAGCATTCTATCATAAAAACTTTGGTGGCCATTGTCACTTTTATGATTACCGTGAGAACTATCCTGTACACGAGAGGAAAAACCCACTCCAAACACCCAATAGAGCACTCCAAACACACTAAAAAGCACTAAATACTTGCGATGCACCCTGTGCATGTCAGAAGGGTGTTTTTTCTGTGTGCAAACCAGAAAACAAGCTGCCAAATACAACCTCCCAGCTTCAAAAAAATAACATTTCCGTCTTTTTAAAAAACAACAATCAGATGGTTCACACCCGTTTTGGAATTGAGCCCCCAGCAGTCCTTAATTTGGCCCGTGCACCACACAGGGCTGAAAGCGTGAGCGATGAAGTGAAACTTTGGAATTTAGGACTTCAGCTTTTCTGTTTAAAAGTAACTAACAGAACTTGCAACTCTTTTTTCCATATTGCTACTTTTTTGCCACTGATAAACCATGTCAAGTCCTCAGAAACACAGAAGAAAGTCCTCCGTCGGTAACATGAACCTTGGTGACAATGCTGTGCCTGGAATCCGAACGGTTCGTTCAAACCAATATATTAAATTGACGAATAAGCAACAGAAAGAACAACTTTATAAAGTAGCAAAAGATTTCAATGATTCGGATGTTGTTAGTAAATTCTATACGTCTATTAAAATTATATGTTATAGATATACTTGGATATTACCACTTGTTATTTGTATTGCTTTAAATGCTATTTATCTATTATCAAATAACTATACCGACACAAACCCGTTACATAGATTTTTATCGTTATCTTATGAAATTCCCGGTACAAATCCTCCAAAATATGAGAAAGGTTGGAATGATTTTTGTTTTGTGTTTTATATGATGATTTTCTTTACATTTTTAAGAGAATTTATGGTTCAAATCATTTTAAAACCAATTGCAAATTATTATGGAGTTACTAGTAAGTCCAAAGTTTCAAGATTTACTGAACAAACCTATGCAATGTTTTATTACGGTATAACATCAGTTTTTGGTTTATATTTAATGAAAAATTCTCCAATGTGGTTTTTCAAAACTGACGAATTTTTCAAACTATATCCACATAGGGAACACACATACTTATTTAAATATTATTACTTATTTCAAGCTGGTTTTTGGTCTCAGCAAGCTGTTATTTTAATGCTGCAAGTTGAAAAACCAAGAAAAGATTTTAAAGAATTAGTTTTCCATCATATCGTGACAATTTTATTAATTTCTTTATCTTACATGTTTAATTTTACTTGGATGGGGTTAGCAATTTATATTACAATGGATACATCTGACTTTTTCCTCGGCTTTTCTAAAACTTTGAACTATATTGAATCACCGCTGGAAGTTCCATTTTTTGCTGTTTTTATGTGCGTTTGGATTTACACAAGACACTATTTAAATCTTAAGATTTTATGGTCTGTCGTAACAGAATTTACAACTGTTGGTCCAAGTATTCTGGATTTCAATTCACAACAATACAAATGTTGGATTTCTCAACCTATGGTTTTCACACTTATACTGGCGTTGCAATTAGTTAACCTATATTGGTTATTCCTTATTTTAAGAATTTTGATTAGAATTGTTTTCTATAATATTAAAAAGGATGAAAGGTCAGATTCAGAAAGTGATGAAGAAGATTAAAGGTTAACATCATAATTAATTTAATTAGTGTATTTTTCTTTCTCTTTTTTATGTACAGAATTTATATATATATTAATAAATAAAAAAAAAATATATAAACTTAAGTTTATTTTTCAGTGATAATTTTTTCAATTTCAGTGAATGCTTCACCATCCTCTAAACCCAAGTTTTTCTTATATTCAATAACTTTTTGTAATCTTCTATCAAGACCTAGCTTACCAGATTTACCTAAAACACCACAAATTAAATTAGTTGTTCTGTTTGAACTTGAATTTGCAGGAATTGGATAGCTGACTAAATTCGGATCAACATTTGAATCAATTAGACCAATTGTAGGAATTCTAGCTTGATTAGCTTCCTTAATTGCAACTGATGCATTTTCAGGATTTAAAATTATAATTAAATCGGGCTTTAAAACTTTATTTGATTCATCAGTTAATAATTCTCTATTTGTTTTCAGATCTTGCATATCAATTTCAAATCTTGGTTTTGGATTCTCTAAAGAATTTGTAATAGCACCCGGAATCCATTTTCTTGTAACATAATAACCATTACAATTATCTGCAGCTTTTTTAATCGAACGTAACTGACCAATTTTTAGCCCAAGGAATAAAACTAAACCACCATTTTCAACAACCTTTTCAACAACTTTACATGCATTTTTTAAATAACTTATTGTTTTATCTAAATCAATTATATTTAAATCTTTATATTTACCATAAACAAAAGGTTGGAAATTGGAATTAAACAATTTTGTTGAACGACCTAAATGTGCACCTGATGCTAACAATTTTTCAACTGTAATTTGATTAATATTTGAAGGTTTAGAAATCAATTCGTGTGGTTTATAAACATTAACGATTTTAGATCCTAAGCTGCCCATTATTTGAGCATGGTGTCTTTGTCTAATTGTTAATTCAGATTTTGTATATGGAGAATATTTATCAGATGGGATTAAATTTGGGAATTTTGATAATAATGATGACGATGATGAAAATGATTTTTTTAATTTATCTCTATTACCATATAAATTTAACAAATTTTGAAATTTTGAATTGATGATTTCATCCCTATTAGAAGTTGGACTTGGTGATTTACTTAAAACTTCATTTAAATCAGATTCAGTCATTTCTGATAACTGATCAATTGCACCATCGTATGGTTCATTATATGCATTTAGAAGTTTGGAAGAAGGTGATGATGTTTCAATAATTTTTGATGTTTCAATGGTGGAAATTTCATCTACTGAAGTTTCAACAGGAGTTTCGACTGTATTTTTAATAGCAGATGCAGCGGTTGAATTATATCTAATGGCTGATCTTTGTAAGAGTCGAAGTTGACCACGCACCGGTTGTATGGAAGACATTTTGGTTGCTTGATCAGAAAGAAACACTAATTCTATATTGTTTAATCATTCATTCATGAAAAGAAACTGAAATCGACGATGAAAAAAAGTGGAAAATTCGTGGAAATGCGAAAATCAAAAATCAACAGAACAGGAAATTAATGGTTTGAACACATCGGTGCACCAGATAAGCAACATAATTTTTTCACTTTGAACTACTACTATATCAACGTAACAATCGTTCGAACAAGAACAGGAACAAGAACAAGAAATCACTGGACAGTTCTTCAAGGACTAGTATAGCCATGTTGAGAAACAGTATAAAAAGGGCTATTGGAAAACGTTTTTTGAGTGACGTTGTTAAACCAGTCAATGCGTTGAAATTCACTGAAGATTCCGATTTTGCATTCAGGAAAGACAATATTAAATCATTATCATTCATTGAACAAGATAAAAAATACTATCCAACGTTCAAATCATGCGTTGACGAATTAAGTGAAGGTTTGAACAATGTTGAGAAAGTTAGAATTCCTGAATTCAGAGAACTTTACCAGAATGTAAGTCTTGAAAATATAACTAGTTTTGAAAACAGTCCATTGTATATTTTGAATGGTAGAATTAAAAGTATTAGACGTGCCGGTAAAGGATCAATTTTTATTGATATAGTTCAGGATCATACAAAAGTTCAAATAATTGTGCATCATAAAATAATGAATCTATCAAAGGAAAAATTTATTGAAGTCCATTCAGATTTTAAACCTGGTGATCAAGTTTTATGTATTGGTAAAATAGGTATAACGAAAGTTGGAGAACTATCATTGAAACTAGTCAGACCTTTGCAATTAGCATCACCATCATTACATCCATTGCCTCAAAAATTAGCAGATTTAGGTAAAATTAATTCAAATAGAGTTGTTGATTATCTTGTAAATAAGCAAAGTACTGATATAATATTATTACGAAGTTTTGTTATTAAATCTATTAGAAATTTCTTAGAAGATAGAGGATTTATATCAATTGAAACACCAATTATATGTAATGGTAATACGGGAGCCAATGCAACACCATTTGAAACTTCGAGTCAATATATTGATAATGATAATAAAAGCACAAAACTTAACTTAAGGGTTGCACCAGAACTTTGGTTAAAAAAATTGATCATTTCAGGATTTGATAAAATTTATGAAATTGGTAAAAATTTCAGAAATGAAGGTATTGATTCAACACATAATCCTGAATTTACAACCTGTGAATTTTATCAAACATTTATTGGGTTGGATGAATTGATGAAGATGAGTGAAGACTTAATTGTTTTCATACTAAAACGTATGTTAAACGATGGGAAATTCGAAAAATTTCATGG
Organism: Pichia scutulata; assembly: GCA_030560845.1. NCBI lineage: Eukaryota > Fungi > Ascomycota > Pichiomycetes > Pichiales > Pichiaceae > Pichia > Pichia scutulata. Next base: position 609,568 of record JAKTWB010000082.1, read on the forward strand.
TATATCAAATGAATTACTAACTTTGATTGAATCAAATGGTGGATTCAAACGTATTGAGTTTTTAACAGAATTAGAAAAGCAAACAGGTTTCAAACTTAAAACTTCGGATTTAAATAAACAAGGGTTAGTTGAATATTGGAAATTAGTTGGACTTGAAGGTGGTGAAACATTATCAGCATCAGAATTAATTAATAGATTATCAGAACGGTATGTTGAACCATTATGTAAGGAAAACTTGCCTACATTTATTTACAATATACCTGAAATTGTGTCACCATTATCCAAATCGAATGAATTTGGATTAAGTAATAGATTTGAAATGTATATAGATGGTAGAGAGTACATTAATGCATATGAAGAAGAAAACAATCCATTCAAACAAGAATTTAAGTTTACAAAACAAGTAGAAAATAGAAATGATGGTGATTTAGAAAGTATATTGCCAGATTACAAGTTTGTTGAATTTATGGAATGGGGGATGCCACCGACTGGAGGTTGGGGGTTGGGAATCGATCGTTTAGTGATGAAATTAAGTGGTAGTGGACGTATCGAACAAGTTTTACCATTTGGAAAGTTGAATGATGTAATGAAACAATAATTAAATAATGACGTTTGTGTAGTTCTTGTATATAGATAATTTTGTGATGGGTCATTCTTGATTTTTTGTGGGAGAAAGTTGTAGAAACTGGGTTTTCCCATGCTTTTTTTGTGGGCAAAGCTGTTGTTCCCAAGAAAACCGCGAGAGTTTTACTGGGAGTTCCGACGGGTGGTGCGTTTTTTTGTGGGAACGTGCTGGTTTTCCCACAAAAAAGGTGGGAACAGGGTTCATAAAAACAGAACTCCTGGACAAAAGGCCAACTCACCTGAGTAAAGTTGAGACGCTTAATACTATGGACATGGTTGTTGAGTGGAAACAGCAACGCAGAACGTTATATTTTCTTCCTGCTTTCCCCCCCTAGGGCGCAAAGAAACCCTGGGCACCCAAAAAGGAAATGGCCGAAAAGGGAATCGTAATGTTCTCGATTACGCTTTCGACTCCATTTTCTCCAATTGAGTGAGAAAAAGAAGCAGACAATTTTTGAGACGAGTTTGCTGCCTGTGTATTCCAGGTCAACACATCTCTTTCTTTTCTTTCTATTTTTTCCCAGTCGCCTAAGTCTCTTCTAGCATCCTCGTCTTGGTATTGTCGTGGTTGTCTGTCGTTGCTTCTCACTGTCTAACTTTCTCGCCTTTCAATAGCTCACCTGGTTGTGCCGTTTTCGTTGTAATCAGAGAAAAAACTATCATTTATTTATCTTTTGTTGCATTACTCTTCAATTCATCCTTGCATTAGGTCGTTTTATCAAGGAATTACTTATTTTTAATTATTGTTACAGCTTTTATTTCTTTTAATCGTCTGATTTTAAAAACTTCACCCCTTTTCTTCTCTTTCGTCTCCCCCTTTTTTTTACACTCAAAATGCAACACAAGTATTCTGAAGAAATGGTACGAATGGTGGAAAAGAAAAATCATCATTTAGCTATAATGGAATACAGAAATGATATTCATAACCATTTGGTTCAATTGGATTTTGAATTGGAAGAAAACCCTTCAATTGATCCTGTTCAGGATCAAGTTAAAATTCTCAGATGTTCAATTTTGAATTCTTTATTGGATGTTTGTTATAGATTAAATTGGTCTTCTTCAACTTTTTCACTGGCTGTTCATTTATTTGACACATATACCACTGATACTTCAATAGAGATTAACAATTGCAGACTTGTTGGGTTTTGTTGTTTATGGATTTCCTCAAAGTATAATGAAAATAAACCAAAAGGTAACATTTTAAATGCTTTAATCAAAAGAGCTGGTTATGATCAGAGTTCTAAAAAGACTTTCCTCAACATTGAATTTAATATTTTGAAATCAATCAACTGGGATTTGTCTTATCCAACTCCTGAATTATTTTTGGATGTTTTCTTAAATACCGGTGAGCCAAATAATTTAGAAAGGAGATTAGGGTCCATGTTCTTATGTGACTTATCATTATTCAATTTGGAAATTGTTTCTAATTATTCTTCAAGCTCAATTGCTGCTTCTTCAATTATGATTACAAATTTTGCAATGTTAAATTTAAGACATAAACATATTAGACAACACAGATTTGATCAAATAGAAAGTTTAATTTTAAATCAGGTTGTTAAAATGGAAAGTTCAATTAAATTAAAATATTTAGATAACAATATTATTTCACATTCCAATAATAATATGGTTATTCATAATTTAATTTACTTGGCTCAGTGTTTTGTCAGACAAATTGAAGAAGAAAAAAAATTAAAAGATTTAGATTTTAACAATCATATCCATAATCATCCTTCCAATGGTTACTTGCTGAGTAATGATAATAATGGTAACTTATCAAACTTTCCAATATCTCCAATGGCGTCTCCCACTAATTTACCAATTAGTTCATTTATTAGATCATCAAATAATAGCCGATCGCAAATACTTGAACATGATGAAAATGGATCATCAAGTTCTGCATTGGTAGGAAAGGATTTTGACAGTAACAATAATAATGGTGGTAGACATTCACGATCTCAATCATTAAGAAATATTCTAGCAACCCCTGGTACTACTCCAACTGCTTCATTTAATTGGATGACAGGTTCAAATGGTTCTATTGAATTTCCTTCATCCAACTCCTCCGCCGCTTCTACTTCAACATCATCGATTAATAATACAGGTTCAATTAATGAAATTGAAAATTCACAGCAAAATATTAAATCAACTCCTCAAATTTTTACACCTGTTCAATTATTACCACACTCATTGTTATATTCTTTGCCACATACTCATTTGCATTCCATTTATTCTCAACGTTATGACTATAGTAGATCACATTCACCAGAAAGTGTTATGATTAACAAAAATAGTGTTAGAACTAAATATCAAAGAACTTTGCCTGTGTTAACACGCTCAAGAGCTAAAGAGTTTGTAGCTGATTCTTCTGATAGCCATGATCTCAAAAGAAGAAGGGTATAATGTTCATTTATACATACATATTCAATTAGAAATAATTTTAGACCATGAAACAAAAAATGAAAAAAATTTCCAAAAAAATTAAACTCTCTAGACAATCATAATACATTTTTACTAAATACAATAACAGAATATTATACTTCAAGCTGTTCACAAAACGCATTTTTATTGTTTTCACTTCTACTAACTTCCTCTGTTTTCTTTCCTATTCCTTTTTGCATATTTTAGTTTATTCTATGCATTTATTTATTTCATTATGTGAACTTATAGTTGTGTAATTTTTGTATAGCATATTATCGTGTTCTAAGCATCCAAAAAACAAAAAAAAGTAAAAATAACTCGCTTCAGTTTCAACATGTTTTTTTTCTTTTTTCTCAAATTTCAGTAATCATATCCATTCTTTGTATTTAAACTTAACAATTCCATTCAATAATGATAGGATTCCATCAAATCAGAACATATGCGGCAGCAGCTTCAAAAGCGACGATACCGAAAAAGTTGTTTGGTAGACCATCAAATAATTTAACAAGTGGTATAGTAGGATTAGCAAATGTTGGAAAATCCACATTCTTTCAAGCAATTACGAAGAGTAAACTTGGAAATCCAGCAAATTATCCCTTTGCAACAATCGAACCAGAAGAAGCAAGAGTTTTGGTTCCTAGTTTTGAATTAGATAAATTATCAAAACTATATGGATCTAATAAAAAGATTCCTGCCATTTTGAAAATCTTTGACATCGCTGGTTTAGTTCGTGGTGCAAGTGACAACAAAGGTTTAGGAAATGCATTTTTGAATGATATTCGATCTGTTGATGGTATATTTCAAATAGTGAGAGCTTTTAAAGATTCAGAAATTACACATATTGAAGGTAATGTTAATCCTGTTAGAGATTTGACCATTGTTCAAGATGAATTGATCCTAAAAGATATGGAGTTTATTGAGAATTCAATTGAAAAATTAGAAGTTCAGTTAAAACATAAAGGAAATAAACCAATGCATGAAATTACATCAATGGAACTGCAACTAGAAAGCTTGACAATTGCTTATGATTTACTAATGGAAGGTCAAAAAATTATCAATAAAAAAGATTGGAAAAATGATCATGTTGATGCACTAAATATTCATAATTTATTAACAGCAAAACCTAGTGTCATTTTAGTTAATGTTAATGAAACTGATTATTTAAATCAATCAAATGAATTTTTAGATGAAATTCAAAATTGGGTTGACGAATTTTCACCAGATTCCCCAGTCATTTTATTTTCTGCAGACTATGAAAATAAATTATCAAAATTAAATGAAACTAATCAATCAAATAATTATTATGAGGAAAACTCTTCATTGTCTACCATCATACAAAAAATGCGTCAAGTTTTAAATCTCATTAGTTTTTACACTTGTGGTGATATTGAAGCAAGACAATGGACAATTAGAAAAAGTTCAACATGTCCAAATGCGGCTGGGATAATTCATACGGATTTCGAAAAGACTTTTATTAATGCAGAGTTAATCAAATTTAACGATGTTAAAGATTTAGATCCTCCATTTGATGAAAAACTTTTAAAGTCAAAGGGTAAAATTCAAAGAGTTGGTAAAGGTTATATTGTTGAAGATGGTGATATTTTACATTTTAAAGCAGCAGCTGCAAAGAAGAAATAAACCAAAAATTAGTTAACTTGTATATAAAGATGTTTTATAGATCAATTTTTAAGCATCATGTAATGAATTATAATGTTCACCTAGTCCAAAAGCGTGTTTATAGTAAACCAATTTTAATTCAGGATTCAAACCTTCTTCATTTATTCTCAAAGCGGCTCTACCCGACATCATAACAGAAATTGGTGAATCATAAACTTTTGACAATGCTAAAATTTCTAGATCACCACCCCACATAGGAGTATTCACCAATTGATCAACATATGCATCAATGCTCTTCAATGACATTGTCTCTTCATCAAATAAAAACGGTATAAAATCGTTTGGATTTTGTAGAATATAGTCACCTGCATTTTTACGTAATTCTGGTACTGTAGTTTCAATATTTTGACGTATTTTCAATTGATTTGAAATTGATGAAAATAAACAATGACCATCAGGTATAATATCATATTGAACAACTTTTTGTAAATTACATAGATCTTCTAAATTCTTGAGTTCAATTCCACGTAAATCTGGCTGCTGGCTTTGTTCTTTTCTTGCTTCATCTTGTATTCGTTTAATTTCGGCTTCTCTTTTAGCTAATCTTTCCTTTTGTCTATTTCTTTTCTTTTTAGGTTCGATGATTGCTTTGGCGTCATTTTTAACTGATTCTGGTTCCTTTGTATCTAAACCTAGTTGTGCTAACAGCTTTTCAGGTGTTAGTTCATCGTCATTTTCACCATCATCATTTTCTTTTTGTTTGCATTCATTGTTATTTAGTTCATTTTTTCTCAATTCGTTCAGTTCATTTTCGTGCTTAAGTTTCAAACTATCTTCCAACTCTTTGATTTCTTTGAGAACAGATTTACGTGTATTTTTATTAGCTTGCTTTTTCATCCCTGTAGTACGACCAGTCAAATCTTTAATCTCTTTTTTATGTCTAGCCAACATGGCTTCTTCACTCTCCATCCTTATTTGATTGTTTTGTTTGTGGTTTTAAATAATAAACAAATCATTATATATGAAATTGTCAAAGAGGGCATATTTCAAAAATGAAACTTTCTCAAATCTCAATTTATTTTTTTTTTCTTTTTGAATAATCGGAAAATAAAAATTTTTGAATTTCCAACGAGTTATCTATCATTAATTATTGATTACTCCTTTTCTTTGACTGAATTACTTTAGCAATATAAATACACCAAATCATGGGTTTTTTCTGGTCATCTGTTCCAGCACCAGCTGTAAAAACCATTCCACAAAATCAAACCACCCAAGTAAGTATTATTTTATTTTTTCTTTTCGAAGCTATCCAAATAAGCTAGTTTAAATACTAACATTGATTACTTGTTTTATTTCAGCTACCACCAGCATGTCCTATGCATGCATCTAATGTGGATGCAAATCCATCTGCTTGTCCAGTTGTTGGAAAACAAAATGATGAATTGAATCCATTAACTAATATGCCATATGATATATCAGTTCAAAAACAACCAGGTCAATCAGTTGATTTACCAACCGAAAGATCATTATCAACAATTCCAAGAGGTCCTGATTCAAATCAAGGTGTTTGGGAATATCCTTCTCCACAACAAATGTTTAATGCAATGATAAGAAAAGGTAAGGGTGATGTCCCTGAAGACGCAGTTGAAAGTATGGTTGATATTCATAACTTTTTAAATGAAGGTGCTTGGGAAGAAATTGAACTTTGGGAAAAACCATACACTGATCAGACACATATCAAACCAAGACTTTTAAAATTTACTGGCAGACCAGATACTATATCGCCAAGGGCAAGATACTATAATTTAATGTCTAAAGTGTTCCCTGATAAATATAATGATGAATTACCTTTTGACAGACATGATTGGACAGTTCTGAGAAATGATGGTGAAGGTAACTGGAAAGAAGTGAGATATGTTATTGATTATTATTCTGCTGGCGATGATCCTTTTGGTTTACCATCTTTTGTTTTAGATGTTAGACCAGGTTTAGATAATGTAGATAATGCAGTTCAAAGATGGAATCATTGGGCAACAGAAATGAAACCAACTTGGGATAAAGCAATGGGTCATCCAGTTAATGAACAAGAGAATGATGAAAAATAAATATTTTGACGTAATTTGCATCTTTTAATTGTTCATTTTCCCTTTTGTTATCTCCTTTTCACTCCTCTTTTATTCACATTTATTTACCCTTTATAAATATTATTAACGATTTTTAACTATTCCTGTATAAACCATTCTAATGAAATTATTTTAAATAATGAAAAAATTACACAAAATTAATTACGAAAGTATCATAGAATATCAATTCCAACAGCATAAATCATCAAAATAATTACCAATTTTCACATCAATCTTCCACCAAACTTTAACTAGTTCAATAACAAACGCACGATCAGATGAACTATATGGATCTAAACCAATTTCTAACATATCATGGGTATCTAAAATCAAAACCGACGACAATAAATTTTCACTACTACTATTTTCATTATCAAATCTGTCCTTTAATTCAATTAATCCGGTAAATAATTTAATAGTTAATTGTTGAAAATAACCAACTAATGTTACAATTCTCTCGATATTATCACTTGATGCTGATAAGTCACCAAAATTATCAAATTCCATGTTGAATTCATCATAAATTGAAGTAAATGTTTCACCTGCACTTGCCCACCAAGCTAAACCATTCCAAACTAATTCTTGAATTGATCTTGATTCACTGACTTTAAGAGCAATTGGATTTTCTTCAATTGTATTATTTATGTTTGAATTTATTATTTTAAATCTTTCATAATCTTTTGGTGTTGCATATTCTAAGTTATTAGTTATTGAATTATGTACTTCCGGTACATTATTGAATTCATTATTGTAAGATTTATAATTCAGGGGTAATCGTATTGCATAGACATATAGACTTTCCTTTTCAATAATAATTTGATCAGTTGTTGAAGCTAAATAGTTTGAATCTAACTTAACCAATTCATAAATATCGTTAACACAAACATTATAAATCGGTCTATTAAATAATAAATCGCTGATATCTCTTTTTATTGATCTTTTTAATGATGTTTCCAAATCTTTTGGAATTGACGATATCAAAGACATACAAAATATAAATTTTGACATATCGCCTATGGTGAAATTGTCGTGTTTAACTTCATCATTACCATTGATACAAACATTTGTTGATGTATATGGCGAGTATAAAATGATTGATTTTCTAAGTAATGAAATTTTCCAAATCTTGAAAATCAATGGACCGAAGTCATTAAAAAATGGGATTAATGAATCAATCATATGCTCATTCTTAAAATCTTCATCGGACAGTGCACTTAAAATGGAGGTTCTAGATTTGATTGGGTTCAATTTCGGTGGTGACAAATTAAGAGGCTCATTAATCGATTCGGGTGTGTGGGGTGGTGTTAATTGTTGTTTGAATATATTTGTAGTAAAGAATTTATCAAACTTATTAAAATATTCAGTTTCCTGTTTTTTGGTTGCTAAGTTCATAAAATTATTTAATAATTGTGATAAATCGTGCTTATAATTCCAAACGGCAGAATAAACTTTGGGCTTCCAATTTTTGTATTCCTCTAAAGATTCTAAATGTATTGGATCAATCAGAACACCTAATGAAAATAGTTTGACCTTACTTCTATCAACGTTACCATCATTAGTAATTTGTTGTAAGTGATTATTTTGCTTAAAAATTGAAATACCATACAATAATGAGTCAAAATCACCCTTCCTTTTTACAAAGCAAATTGTATCTGTACTAACAGCATGTAAACCTGATGGCATCGATTTGAATTCAACGTCTTTACAAGAATATAAGTCATCATCCAGGGACTTAAACCACTTCAATTCATAACCGGAATGAACATCAAATTGAGTTAAAAACATAGCACATATTGGTGGTAATTTCTGCATCTCTGTGATTTGTATCTATTGACGTTGCGATAAGAAATTGTAACTGTATGGTTATCTACAGGAAAGAAGAATTCATTATCATGAATTAATGAAAGATCAAAATACATCTCGCTGCGTGGGGTTGATGAAAACGGCATAAACTCTTACACTTTCAGTACCCTCTTTTCTTTGTTTTTCTTATATTATTAAAAATAATCTAACGTTAAGCATTGCTAATTACACATAAAAAATTTTGCTTACTATTAAATAGATAAATAACTTAGTTTAAAAGATGATTGTTGACAATACTTTTCGTTTCATTTATGAAGATGACGAAGATGCTATTCATATTAACAGGGGATTGAAAAGAGAGTTTCACTCAAATTTTGCATTCCCATTATCATCAACTTCACCAGCTTCTGAATCGTTCAATTCTACCGTTTCTTCTAAGGTTAGAAAAAGGAAAGCATCTAGTAGTTTACTTGAAAATGGACATAGTAACAAAAGCCTAAAATTTTCAAAATCTAAAAGAATACCTGATATTGTAATTAAACAACACTATTATCCTAAATCTAGTATGAAAGAAATACTAGAACTATTTCTGGGTTTAAGTTGTATTAAACCTAATTCAAAAACAAAATATTTATTAACTAGTTCTAATATTGATATTTATAATCATCAAATTCCAACTCTTCTATTTTTTTTTGATGGTTCAGATTTATCTTATCTAAAATTCTTGGAAATGTTCTCTGAGTACAATATCAAAGTTATTGGCATAACTCCTGATTTTAAATATTATAATGCCCAATCATATCCAATTTTGCTTGATGAACATGGAATAATTGCAAAATTATTATCAATACGAAATCCTGTTGGTGGTGGTATTTATCCAATTCCATCAATTTTTTTATTTGACAAATTTCAAAATGAGGTTATAAGGATAAAATTAGGATATGATTATGAAATATTCTATGATTCATCATTAGAGAACAATTTGCAGAAGGTTTTAATTGACGCAGTAGACTATACGTTGAAAGAATGAAAACACTTTACTAAACAATATTATTTAATTTTTTTTAATATACATACATACCGACACCATAAAACACAAAATTTTATAAATCTACTAAGCCCTGTCTTTCTTTATCTAGTTTTTTAAACTCTTCAGAACTTGTTTTAATTTTAACTGCAATATCATCCATTGCCTTTGAAATTCTATCTAATTCTTCACGTTCTCTTTTCTTCAAATCATCGGTTAATAAAGTACCAGGTTCTTTAGTTAGTAATTCAAACATTTTTTCAGTTGGTTCATTAAAAACAATTTCATCGTACCTTATACTCTCAACTTTACCATCCATACTGATAGTTCCATTATAAGGGTGTAATTTTAAATGATGTATTAAAGTGATATTTTTTTCACCACCTTCTGCATGAAAGAAAATTTTAATTATGATTTCAAATTCACCCCATCCAGTTTCCGTAACTTCAAATGGTGGACTTTCAACAGTTCTTGATGAATTTGGATAGGTGTCATGTAATTTAAATACAACTTTCTTAATGTATGTTGATAAATCATTACCTGTTGGATCCCTAACGAAAACTGACCACGTATGGGTATGATCTTTTGGTGCATTTGGTGGTAATGGATGAACAGGAGAACATTTTGTTGCTAAATTTCCATATTCTATTGGTTTGGATATAGATACTTGTTTTATCCTTTTAGATGTTGCAGCTGGTGCCATTGTTGTTTATAATTAACACCTAAAGAAAGAAAGTTGCGTCAGAGATGAAATTTATACAAATTCATGATGAAATTTGAAGCGAGAATCAAACCTTTCATATTCTGTATAGTAAATAATAAATAATAATACTGTGTTTGTGTATACATGAAATTAAATAAAGTCAAATTATACAGATATTATGTAGAGAAGGCATCAATTGTTGTTTTAATTGATAATTAATTAATAAGGTGTCTCAATTATTGACTTTGAATTTAATCTGAGAAATTTGCATTAAGACTTTTAACTAATCCACCTTCCTTTGCAGCTATTTCATAATAACTGTAAATGGTTGTTGCAGCCATCAAGATAGAGGTACCAGAACCTAAACAACCGGACATATCACTAATAACAGATAATGCACCAATGGTTGCACCACCAAAAGCTGCAGCAGTTGGAATGATTTTCTTTAATTCTTTATAAACTGAAGTTTCTCTATGACCTGCAATAACTAAACCTTGATCTTTAAATTGTTTTGCAACATCTCTTGGAGAAGTACCTGAAACTTCAATCCAAGTTTTAGAGAAGAATGCACAAGTAGCTAAAACAAATGCAACGTATATAACAGTTTTGATTGGATCCAATAAAGCTTCTTGTAAGTTAAATGGTGGTTGCATATAATATGATAAACCAGAAATTGCATATAATTGTTGACCTCCACCTGGTCTTGGTTCCCAAGATCCAATTAATCTAATAATTAAATTATCTGGGAATCTTGAATATAGCATTTGAGAGATAATAAAAATATTTGAAGTTAAAGCACTTTGTAACATGATTGGCATATTAGAAGTATAAAATAATCTAATTGGATAAACATTGAATGGACCTCTTTGTCTTGTTGATTTAATTGGTAAATCAACTCTTAAACATTGTAAATAAACAACAGTACCAAACACGATAATAGTAGCAACAGTTTGGGACATATTTGGTGCGTTATCTCTATAAAAGGCATCCATTAAAGCAGCTCTTTTACTCTTTTTAGTAAATAATAAATGAATGAATGCTAAAACTGCACCTTCAAATTCAGAACCTCTACCTCTGTTAACTAAAGTTGGAGCAAAACATTTCCAAACAATTGATTCACAAATCTTAGTTGACATAAATAATGAGGTACCAGAACCTAAACCATAACCCTTTTGTAATAATTCATCTAAAAGTATAACCATTAAAGCAGCGAAAACTAATTGTAAAATTAATAATAAACAAACACCATAACCTAATTCAGATGGTCTACCATACATACCAGTTAAAACATAAACGGTTGCTTGACCAAAGGATAATAAAATAGCCATTAATTTTTGAGAAGTCTGTAGTAATTCTCTATCATCTTTACTTTCATTATTGAAAGATAAAATTTGTGTACCTTGTAATAATTGGAAAATCATACCAGATGTAACAATTGGAGAAACACCTAATTCCATTAAAGTACCTCTATTAGAAGCTAACATCATTCTTAACCAAAATAATGGATCACTTGATTCACTTGATGTGATACCATAAAGTGGAATTTCACTCATAACAAGAAAGATTAATAAAGTAACACCGGTCCACATTAACTTTTGATTGAATGGGACCTTTCTTTCAGGCGCCAACACCTCAGGGAGGTATGGTTGAAAAGGCTTGACGAGATCTAAAACACGAAAGCCACTCATTGGTTGTGAGAATATGTGAATACCAATTGTTCAAGAAACTCTAAGGATAACAATGCGGTTTCAAGGTGACAAAAATATGTTTAAGAATCGTCGATTCAAAACGATTTAAAAACTTCTTTCCACAGCGCGAGACGTGTCCTTTTTGTCCTTTTCTTGTTTTTGTCGTTTCAAGGCGATTATGCGATTTCAGGGGATGTAATTAAATGGGTCGTCAGTTCGAATCTTGATGAGGGTGTATTCATTTCATTATTATTATTTTTATTTCTAACTTTCTATTCCTTTAATTTTCATTTTTATTCTTACACATTATTACAAACTATGCATAATAGATAGATAAATATAATCATTTTTTAATAAATGTTAAAAGATTTTCAATTTCATCCGTAGAACCCAACCAAATACCACTTCTTTCATGAATCTTCTTTGGAGTTAAATCTAAAATTCTTTCACCTTTATCATTGACAGCTAAACCACCAGCTTGTTCTAATAATAAAGCCATTGGGAAACATTCATATAAAACTCTTAATTTACCAGTTTTAGATTTGGAATCTGCTGGATATCCGAAAACACCACCATATAATAAAGTTCTATGAACATCAGCAACCATTGAACCGATATATCTTGCACTATAAGGTTTATTATTATTTAATTTATGTGGTTGTTTCAAAGATGCAATATATTCTTTAACATCGTCACTCCAATAACAAGAATTACCTTCATTAACAGAGAAAATTCTTTTATCACTTGTTATTTTCAAATCGGGATTTGTTAAAATGAATTCACCTAAATGAGTATCTAAAGTAAATCCATTAACACCTGAACCGGTTGTTAACATTAAATGTGCAGATGCACCATACATTGTATAACCAGCAGCAACCATTTCTGTACCTGATCTTAAAACATCTTTAATTGAACCAGTTGAACCAGGTAATAATTTATAAACACCAAAAATCGTACCAACTGAAACACCCGCATCTAAGTTTGAAGAACCATCAATTGGATCACAACAGACAGCATAATTACCAGAATTACCTTCAAAGATGATTAAATCTTCTTGTTCTTCAGAAACCAAAACTTTAACGTTACCTGAACCTTTCATTGCATTAATGAAGATTTCATCACCGATAACATCCAATTTTTTTTGATCATCACCAGTTGAATTGGTTTGACCATAAAGACCAATAAGATTAACTAATTCAGCTCTTCTAATTGTATGAGCAATAAATTTGAATGCATATTGTAATGCGTTTAACAAAAGGGACAGTTCCCCTGTTGCTCCCGGAGCAAGTCTTTGTTGTTCTTCAATGATGAATCTAGTTAAGGTGACCAGATCGGTTTTAATGGCAGTGGATGATTCGGACATTGTGGTAGCGTAGTTTGTTATTGGAAAACAGAAAGAAAAAAAATGGGAGTGTTAAAAAAAGAGATTCAGGAAACAGCAGACTCCGTTATTTAAGAAGAAGCTGATACACAAGTTCAACAATTAGATAAAAATAAAAACAAAGTGGAATAAATGAAATGATTCAAATAAGCACCGGGGAAAAAATGGAGAAAAACGAAGAAAATCAAAAACGAAAAATGACAAGATGTTTTTTTGTTTCCGGGCGGCGTGGGAGGGGAAATCCGCAATTTTTCTGTCCCGGGGAACAAAGAGGGGATCGCGGGTTCGATCCAGGGAAGAATGTAATTATTTCTAATTGTTTCTTATTTCTAATTTCTAATTTCTATATAGAGCTGTCTAACGTCTATTTATTATATATTATATATTATAAATTATTGATTCTTATGTACACTAGCAATTTCCAGAGCATTTTCATTTCAAATCCATCAATAAACGCAGATTCCTCAACTAGAGATTTCTTCTTTAAATTTAATGAATCCTTTGGATCAAAATCATAAGTGAAGAATCCATTTCCTGACTGCTCAAAATTTTGAATTATTTCCTCCCGACTATTAAAGATATGCAAAATCTTATTGTTTGCGACTTTAAACGATCTTTTTGGTTTAAGATTTTCCAAATTTGGATAATTCCATATTTGAAAAAATTGACCTTTGGAAATAGTAAAGGATCTAACTTGGTGTTCTCTAAATTTAATGGTATCTCTGAATCTTAATAATGTTGAATATTTTTCATCTAAAGAAACTTCACTATCATTGCTATCGTCTTTTAAACTAATGATCTGATTTATACTAACTGATTTAAAATAGTTTTCATACGAAACATATCTAAGACTCATATATACAAAAGTTCTAATTAATTGAATTGCAACAATTTTCAATTCAGTTGATTCAATTAATTTATATATCTCCATTAAACTTGACGAGTCTATTATATTATATTCAATCCAACCTGTACCAAAAAATCCATTTGATGCAAATGCCTTTGTAGAAGGTATAATTTCTTCAAGCAATGCGGCAATTGTTAGATAAAATAAACATATTACAATTTTTAACTCATTAATAACTAACTTGTCTTTAAATTTGGGATTTAAATTGCATAAATCACGTGGAATGATAGATTGAAATGAATTTAACAATCTAATCGTGAAACCATTATCATAACATAATAAAGTATTTGGGTTATAATTCTCATTAAACAAATGCAAATATTTGTTTAAAAAATATTTCAGATTTTCATAATCAACATCATTTAAAAACTTGGTATTCAATTTATCCAACATTTTTTTCAAATCAAATAATGGTTGGATATCAAGTTTAAGTCTAAGCATAACTTTAAAATCTGTTGCTAAAACTGAAGATAAAATATTGGAACCTAGTATTATTAAATCTTCTGCTGATTTTTCCATTACTATAGAATACATACCAGTTGAGAAAATACCTAGTAATTTAACAGATTTTTTACCTTCTATCATATTAATATCATATTTTGAACCATTTTTGAAATGGAAAACTAACGAATAGTTTAAAACTAAGAAACATCCGGTTAATAGATTAACTCTTGCAGCTAAAAATTCATTATACATTGGTAAGTATTCATTTCTTAAAATGGTAGTAATTTCGTCAATTGATTTGATTGAATCTTGTTGACATTTTTTAGCAATGGAAATTTTCGTCGGGTACTTAGTTGATGGTAAAATAGCTTGTTTTAAAATTATATTTTTAAAATAATTTATTGATAATAATAGCAGTGATTTTCTTAATAATTTACTAAAAATTTGGCATTTCAGCAAAGACTTAAAATAATCTGCAAAGAGTGCAACATCAATATTTATATCAGAACCAAACTTTTCAAAAATTGATTTAAAATTTTGACTCTGAATTGCATTGTTTAGAAATTCGGATGTTTCAATGTATTTATTCAACAGATTAATTTCATTAACATTAGTAATTTGGAAAGTTTTATCAACTATTTCAGAATTTGAATATAATGGAGTATTTGAAATCTGAGGATAATTTTGCAAACTGGAATTGACTTGAAAACTTCGAAATGGTTCATTATGAGCAAAAGTCAATTGATTTAATGGCATGGACATGCTCATTGAATGAGGTAACAATATACCTTCAAATTCATGTGCATCATAGAATGAAGTAGTATTTAGACTATCTATATTTACTTGTGCATTTGAGTTTCTTAAATTAATTTTTTTTGTTGTTTGATATGCTGAAAGTCCAGCTGAATCATCTGAGATGTATGAATCGGGCGAGTAAACACTAGAGTTTGTAATATGAGTGTTATTATCTGAAGAATAATATGATGGGTTTGAAGGTGGGACATTGTCATCAATCAGTTCAGAATCATTTTCATATTCATATTCATATTCATATTCATATTCATCATCATCGTCTTCATTATCATCTTCTTCTTCTTCAGATTCGTCATTTTCGAATTCTTCATTCTCGGATTCCTCATTCTGGGATGCTCCATTTTGGTTAAGTTTCTTCCTTGATTTTCTCCTAGTATAAGGAGAATGAGATATTAAAATCCGATGAACTTGGAATGGTGTCATTGTAAGAAACGAACAATCAATGCCTCTTCTTTCACAAAACGAACAAATTGGTAAATCTTCACTGCATTTCAGTTTACGTTGTTTACAATTCAAACAACCATTTTTAGAGTTTTTGTGTCTTTTTCTAATTTTTTTAAATAGTAATTTTTGTTCATATGCTGTTAGATTGTCGTTTTCAGTATTTGATATAAAGATTGAAGAATCTGGGGAATGATTATTATGGACTGGAGTATTATCATTAGTATTCGTGTTATTATTCGTGTTATTATTCGTAGTATTATTATTATTTCTCATGATGTTGATTTGCCAGTTGTTCGGTTCGTCGTTATCTGAGTGCATAGCGACAGTGAAGAAATGTAAATTTGACCGGTGTTACCCTTAAAATAGAGACAAGTGAGGACGTAAGGACATGTAAGTTATTAAAAGGAGAGATTTGTATATGTCCACATGTAAATCGGACGAAAAGTTTAAAATATTAGGTTCGTTGGAAAAAGTAGCAAAAAAGATCTCGATTCCCAGAGAACAAAATTGCGAAGATCAAACTTGCGAGGAACAAAGAACAAATTTAGAACTTTAAATTACACAACCTTTGTTGAGAAAGGGTTTTCAGGATACGGACGGACATAAAGATAAGATTATCAGGTTCTTAAATACTCATTCTAGACTCATACTATACAAAATCGACAAAGGATGAAGTGGCGGTGTTCTGCACTGCTTGGACAAGCGGCTTTTGCGCACCAAGGTAAGATTCAAACAAAAGATGAGTCACTAAAGGTTCATTCATGGTTCCAATAACTGTTGCCGATTTACTTCCGGAAGTGTGAACAGTGATTCTAATGTGTTGGTTTTCATCAATTTCCATATAAACAAGAGAGTTTTTCTTTGCATTCATACGTACACTATTGAAGGCATCACGTAAAGTATCTATACCATGAGTAATTTTATCACCGGTTATTTCATCCTTCATTAGAACGGGATAATTTGGATTGTTTCTAATGGTTCTGATGAACCCATCACGTAAATGAGATAAATCGGTGTTTCTGATTGCACAAATACGTGCAGTGAATCTAACATTACTGGAAATCAAATTTTTGATCAAGATGTTTGAAATTGTTGGATCTGATAATGCGTTTGATAAATGTTGTTTATGAGATTCAATGTCATTACATTGAACATCTTCATAAAAAGATTCGATGAATTTAGAATTGAAAATGGTTTTAACTAATGGTATGTCATCATTAGCAATGTACAAACCTAGAGCATAAACTTTCATTTTCAAAAACGTAACGTCTCTTATACCGTAACCAATCAATTGGAAATCGGTAGAAAGTGGCGAGGATATATGTTTAGGTAACGGATCAACACCTGAATAAACGTTAACGGTGTTGATTGAATCATCTGCATGTAGGGTTGTGAATGCGGCGAATGAAGCAATACCAAGACCTAACGTGATACATAATGGGGTATAACTATGGTGGGTTGAAGAAGACGCTGTGGAATGTGTTGTGAGATGTCTAAACGAAGCGGTAGCCTTGGAGAATGGTCTGAACTGTTTCAAGGATTTCAACGGTAATGTGTGTCTGTACATTGTTGTGTAGTTTGCTTGAAGTTAAGAGCAGGTGATGTGTATATTGGAGTGTTGGAATTAAAATAAATGAGAAAATGAGAAAATGAAAATCGTGGAATCGCATTTGTTTGCCTAAAACGGCATTTTTGATTCCATTTCAGCAGGCTGGAGTATAAAAAAGACCAGGTTTCTCAATAGATACGGTACAAGTTTAGACAGTTTGTCTTTGCCTTTTTTTTTTTTTTTGCTGGTAGGAACAATGACCAAATTCACAACTGCAGACACCATCCAAGTTTTTGGAGGACAATTATTGAAATTAAAACATGATTCAAGATCGACAAACACACCAATGGATGTGAATATTTACTTACCACCACAATATGAAAATTGTGGTGGTAATGAAATACCGGTTTTATTATATCTAGCCGGATTAACATGTTCCCCAGCAAACGGTAGTGAAAAGTCGTTTTTCACGTCATATGCTGCCAAACATGGATTTGCGGTTATTTTCCCAGACACTTCGCCAAGAGGTGCCAATATTGAAGGTGAGACAGATAGTTGGGATTTTGGCGTCGGAGCTGGATTTTATGTTGATTCGTTAGTTAAACCATGGAGTGGAAACTATAAGATGTATTCCTATATCATGAAGGAGTTATTACCATTAGTGAATGAAGAATTTGAAGGATTGGACGTTTTAGGGAACATTTCGATTACTGGACATTCGATGGGTGGATATGGGGCATTGATGTTTTATCTGAAGAATCCGGGTTTTTTCAAATCGTGTTCAGCATTTGCACCGATTGCTAATCCGAGCATTGTGCCATGGGGGGTTAAATGTTTTGGTAATTATCTAGGTGATGATAAGGAAGAATGGTATAAGTATGATCCATGTCATTTGATTAAGACATTCCCCAAACAGAGCAATGATGCAAATATTTTGATTCATGTTGGATCGAAGGATGTGTTTGATTATAGGGATCATCAGTTAAGATGTGGGAATTTGGTGGATGCATCAAAGGGTAGTGTTTTAGAAGGGAAAATTGATTTGAAGGTTGTTGATAATTACGATCATAGTTATTTCTTCATTTCGTCATTTGCTGGAGAACATTCTGAGTTTCATGCTAAGTATTTGAATAAAGGGAAATGACTAGGTGTTAAGTTATGATTTATGTAGAGATATAGAGAGAGTATATAGAAAATGTGTATTTTAAACGGTATCTACTACATACAGCCGGTTGATGATAAGATTTGGAGTATGAAGAGAAAGAGAAGAAAGGTTGAAATGGCACATACAACGAAAATCAGAGCTATATTTATCAGTTTTGCGTTTCCGTTTCTGGTAACAACGACAACGGCGGAATTGTTGATTTTGTCATACGGTGGTAGGAAATCGTCATCGATGGTATCAGGAAGAGGGTGATTGTTGCTGTTGTTCTGGACGGCGTCGAGGTATTTTGGAGGATTGTTATCGGGAGAGGCAGGGTTGTTTGGGATTTTTTGGTAGACGGTGTCGACGGAGTAGTCTTTGGGGGAGTACTGTTGCATGTTGTTGGGATCGACGGAGGGGTCGTATTGGAGCTGGTGGTAGGAGATGTAGTTGGTCATGGTGGTGGGAGGGGGGGGGTAGAAGATGTAGGTGTACAGATGAAGCTAGAGAGAGATTGATGGATAAGAGAAGGAGTTGGGAGGGTGAGGTGAGGTGAGGGTGAGGGTGGGAAGTGAGAAAAGGAAGTTGGCGATTACCATTACCAGCACTACTACTACTACTACTACTACTACTACTACTACCACCACCACCACCATGAGTGAGTACAGAAGACGGTCCAACAACAACAGCCCACCCAACACCACCACCACCACCACCACGTCGCCGTCGGACGAACCCCCCTACGGCCCGGTCAACGACTTCAACGGGGCCACGATCCAGACGCTGCTGAGCGACAACTTCAGAAAGAACGTGGACAGAGCCACCACGTACCGGGAGCCGGCGCCAGCGCTGGGGAGCGGCCAGAACAGCAACAACGGCGGGTTCACGGTGGTGGGCAGCAGCAGTAATAACAGCAGCAACAGCAGCAGCAACAGCAGCAGCCCCGTGTCTGGGACCAGCACCAGAC